>WFKH01010931.1:58467957-58494262 GCA_016163765.1 Magallana hongkongensis
GAAGATTTCAGGGGGAACCTATTGAAGAAAGAATTTGTGTTTTTTGTTACAATAGAAGTGTAGAAGATGAATTTCATTTTTTATTTCATTGTTCTTTTTATAACGATTATCGTAAAAAACTATTTGAAAATATTGGTCTTAATCAGTCAGAAGAAATTTCAGAAGATGAATTTTTACGTTTGCTCATTGTCAATTATCCTCGTCAGGTTGCCAAATATTTATACTCCTCTATTAAGAGAAGACAATCAATTGTATTTAAGTAATGAGTTGTAAGCAAATATATAAAAATAATACTTATACCCACTGATATCCCAAAACTCCTTAAAGATTTATTTGTTGTATTATGTATTTAAACATGTATTTTTTGCTTTTTTGTCCTTTTGGGGTTTTTTTCCCCATCTTGCATTGCGTTCTTTCTTTATGTATTCTGTACATTATTGTGTACATTATTGTGTTTAAAGTGACATATAGGCCCGACGGGCCGGGTGTTGACCTTTTCGAGTTTTTCTTTTTGTCAATTTTACAATGTACTGTAAATACACATGTCACTATAAAAATAAATTACTTACTTACTTACTTACTATATTCAAAACCTTGTCGAACAAATCAACTCCTCATCTAGATGTCACACACACACACACACACACACACACACACACACATGTTGTTTATAATGCAATAGGATGTATATCTTTAGCAAATAAAGAATGATAATAGTTATAGTTTACTAGTATTTAAATATTGAATATTGTGTTATAAAGGAAATGTCGTTCTTAGTTTTAAGAACATGTGCTCAGTCCTCTTGTTATCAACATCCTGACAATAACATGATAAACCAAAAAAGCAAAAAAAAAAACAAAAAAAACAAACAAACAAACAAACAAACCCCCCCCCCCCAAAAACTGACCGAAAATAATGAGACACATTTTTATTAGTCAGAATGATATTTTGAACTGAGTAGTCACAAATTGCGATTACGTAAGTACAATTTCAAACACTTTTAGAAATAAATTAAATTGATAGTAGGAGATCGGCTAGAAACTCATTTCCTATATTTTACTTGTAATGATATAGAAACTAAATACTGACTTCGGAAACAAGAAGATATTACATAACTTAACAAATTTAGGCTACGTAAATAAGATGTATTTTCACTTTTTATGGACATTGTTAAAATAATGTGTTAAAGTTTGTATCTAGGTCAACTATTAAGATTTATGAGGCGAGGCAATTAATGCCCTCGTTACGAAATTTTTTTTTTTGCTTGTCAATTGCTTAATATATATCATATTTGTTTATTTGTGTGTTTGTCAAGATTTTGGGGTAGGTTTGTTCCCCTTTTAAAAACGATGCTACATGTACGTGTTTGTCAAGATCGATTGATACTTTTTATCAACTTTGAAAATAACGAAATGCGTAGACTTACGGGATACTTTTTTTTTTCTCTTTCGTCTATGAAACATTCTGATCGTTGATTTATTAAGTTCTTTAAAAAGAAATAGGTCATCATTAACAGTTAAATTTAACCGTCCATTGTTTAGTTCTGCTATACAATTAATGTTTATGGAAGAAATGTAACTTTTCAAATACGGTTCCTATTGCATATGCTTTTTGTGCGTTATCTATGATTCAACTGAACACATTTTATTAAATTCTAAAAATTACCAAAAGTGGACGTCGCCTTTTTTTCTGATTAGTATTCCTTCTCTGTCTCGAGACCTAACGGATTGAAACCAATTTCGTTTTTTCTTTTTTTTTTTTTACTGCTTTTACGAATCGGTTATGTTTATGATACTAATTTTACCGATACCCTAATATTGCATATTGACATCGCAATATATTTCAAAGCATTCATTGAATACTAGTATATCATAGATTTAAATGGCCATTCTCATTTTAACAAGACACTGAATATATATTAGAAAAATTATAACATCTGGGGTGGGGGTTTTTTATTAAAAAAAAACTCCAAACAACCTAAATATGTAACACCACCAAAAAGATTAAAAAAAATTAAAAAAAGAAAAAGCCCCCCCCCCCAAAAAAAACAAAAACAAAAACAAAAAACAAACAAAACCAAACACAAAAAAAAAAAAAAAAAAAAACCCCCCCCCCCCCCCAAAAAAAAACCAAAACAAAACAAAACCCCCAAAAAACAAAACAAAAACAAAACCAAAAGCATTGATTAATAACATTGGACTCTCCTTAACGTAATCATAATATCAGAGACTATTATCATGGGTGCTTTGATTAAGAGCCAACTTTTCCATTTCCTGATAATGTGCCAAAAATTAAAATAAATATAATAAAACAAATACCATATTTGTCAAGCTATGACCATTTTACTGTTGTGGTGAAATACTTCTCGGACTGGTTGGATCACCCGGTGTTCAGTCCGTACTTGCGAGGTGGTGATGCAATACACCCCGACCGCTCTCCCTTAAACGTTCACCAGGCAATTAAGAATGACGAGGTCTAAATTCTTGCGCAAAGAGAATCCACAAGTTATGTAAGTAGTACATGTAAGTCTGACTGTTATGATTTTTTTTTTTTTTTTGGAAAATTGCCTAACGCGTGACAATCGTCGATTATTTTTTATGTAATTACAAGAACAATTATGTCACCACCAGTTCACGCAAATTCTGCATGACTGCATTCTGATGACTCTATTAAATTAATATTATTGTATTGTGTATTGGTCAACAGCTGTGTAGCTCATAGACATATACAAGACAATTGACATTAGTACTGCAGAAAATGAGTTATCTTGTTCATAAAGATAATTAGAAAATAGTTTTGTTTAAAATTGCGTTTCTACAGGTATAACTTTTGAACTTGTTTTAAGAACTTGTGTCCAGTCCTCTTGTCATCAACATCCTGACAATAACATAACGTTATGTGTCTCAAACAGATTAAAAAAAAAGAAGAAGAAAAAAAGCAACATTTTTATTAGTCATAATTAATATTTGATGTAGTCTAAATAGAGATTACGTATTTGTAATTTCAAACATTTAAAAAATATATATTTTCATTGATTATTAATGATTAGCTGGAAAATCATTTTTTTTAAAATAGTTTTTACATGTAATTATATAAGAATTAAACTGAAAATTGGCCTGGGAAACAGAAGTGAACTGTCAAACTCACTGTATCTTTTTCACTCAAATTTCATTTTTTTAACCATGCAATTTCGGTTGCTTTAATAATATTATCAATTTTTTGAGAATATAAAAATCGAGTTCCTTTTATTAATGACACACGTTATAACCATTTGGGGCGAAATGTCTTAGTAAGACAAAACAACGTGTTACCGTATTTCTAAATTTCGACGTGGAGCGCATGCGTAAGATAATCTCTCTTTTTGGGGTTACCGACGAACAGTCAACACGTGACAAGTAGGTAAAAAGAATTCATTCATTATAGATATATGTTAGGGAACATAATTTTAAATCAAGAAATGATAAGCTTAACAGAAAACATGTTTATTGTTATTATAGTCACATACAAGTATTCATGAACAAGATATCAGATGGACGGACGTGGTTGGCACGCATTGCTTGTCGAGAAATAGACCGCCATCTTGTATGATCTCATGTGCGAACGGCCGGTAAACCGTGGACACAAAAAATATTAAAGAACTGTTTAACTCGCGACTTTATTTTTGAACCAGTAAAAGATACAGTTTTCCTTAACACTACTTTTGAAATTATTTATTTATCATTATTTAGTCGTTTTTAATAAAATTCCACCAATATTTATAACCATTAAAACTCTTGTACGTTTGTAATGTTTTCCTCAGAGTAACCTAACTTATTAATAAGCATGTCAGGTCAAGGCGGAAATTACAATATACAACCGTGGTCTATATAGTTTACATCAATAGATTAGATACACAAATTTTCCAGGCGGGATTAACAATTGTCTTGTGGAATTAAGATAATACTCTACCACATGTTTTATAAATTCAGGATATACAACTATAAACATATGGTCAGTATATCTTATTTGAATCATACAATGAACAACCCCTTGTCACATATGATATGTCTCACTTAACTTTCTTGAATTGATTATGTCAATGAATATTGAACTAGGATCATAAGGAATGTGTATAATTTGTATGACATTTAAGAAATAAACAGCAATTTAAAAAGTTCACCGGGATATGAAGTTGGTTGGTCACGTGATCAAATCCTGTGAAGCCCGAAGGGCTTCTCGGTAGATTTGATCACGTACCAACCAACTTCATATCCCGGTGAACTTTTTAACATTGCTGTTTATTACTTATATTTATGTTTGAAAAAGACAAATCGTTTAGAACTGTTAAAATTACAGAGATTTTATGTTTACAATAATCCAAGCGACAAGCGATAAGCGCGTGCTATGATCATTGTGACATCATGAAAAAGTTCATACAGAATTGAACGTTTTCGCTATTCTATAGGTTCATATAAGGAAACATATTTGCAAATGTAAATATATTGCATTGGGTTTTACAGGAATTTTAAGATGGCAGAACAAGACCATTTAGATGATGACTTTGCTAGTGTTGATGCTGGTGCATCCAAAACTATACCATGTCAGTGCTCAAGTCTTCGCAAAAATGGATATGTCTGCATTAAAGGCCGCCCATGCAAAATTGTTGAAATGTCAACATCCAAGACTGGAAAGCACGGCCATGCTAAGGTAAATTGTTCAGAAATATTCTTTTTGTTGTCTTTGTTACTGAACATTGTTTTTCCAAGTGGAGGTTAAAAAAAGAAGAGTAAGCCACTGTTGCCAATACATACTAGCTTGGTTTATGTGAGCAATCAAAATAATGTAGAATTTTGATGAAGAAAAGTATTTTCTGGTTTTTTTTTTAAAACAATGTATGAAATATTTCAAGATAAATTACATTATTGTATTTGAAAAAACCATGACAATAAGAGATTTAATTGTATGACTTTCTAATCATTGTAATGTTAATGGTAGACTAGATGAAACAATAGAATAAACTGTATTTGCATGACGGTACAATTTTTCAGGTCCACTTGGTTGGAATTGATATTTTCACTGCTAAGAAATATGAAGATATATGCCCCTCCACCCATAACATGGACGTTCCTCTTGTTGATCGCAGAGATTTCCAGGTAAAAAGTTTACATTTAGGCCATATAAAATTAATATTTAGATTCTCATCCTAATTTGCAAAAAATATGGGGCGGGTGGGCGGATTTTATTTATTATTTTTTTATTTTTATAAAAACACCTTTTTCACCATTCATGTTCTAGAAATAACAACTGCTCTATTCTTTTAAGTTGTTAATGCTAATATGAGTACACAAACCCACATGTAATCTTTTAATTCCATTTTATTTTGACTTAACTGGTAATGCATGAAGACATTTGTATCCTTATGATAACAAACATGACTGAAATCAAACGGTAATCCACAGGTTTAGGCAGCCATTAAAATGTTTTGAATTTTTTGAATACCGAGCCTGATTTTTTTTCCAGAATTTTTTTTTCACACAATTTTTTTTTTCAAAATAAAATAAAATGCATCGGGGCGGGCTATTTTCAGAGGGGCGGGCAGGGATGAGAATCTAAAAATTAATTTTATGTGGCCTTATTGGTATATTATATTACATTCCAGATTACTATTTTCATGTCTTCTTTGTAATTTTGATTAATGAGGCAATATTATTTTTAGTTTATCTATGAAATTAAACTTATAATTTTTTCTCCTGCTATATCTTATCTAAATTATAGTTTATTCAGTCCTTTTGTATTGCTGAAACTTTTATTTAAAGTACTAAGAAAATTATCGTTTCTGCAGCTAATTGATGTTCTGGATGATGGTACCATCTCTGTTATGGATGACAACGGTGACACCAGAGAGGATTTGAACCTCCCTCCTGGAGACTTGGGCAAGGATATCAAGGACCGATTTGAAAAGGGAGAAAACATCTCTGTAAGCTGAAACTTTTTTTATATCACAGATTGAAACACTGATATAAGAAATCATTGTCATTGTTGAAAATTTAGTTGAGATCAGTGTTACTATGTTTGTGTTACCTAACTGCTCTTGTTACAGGTGACTGTTTTAAATTCCATGGGTGAGGAACAAATCACTGGTGTTAAAAACTTGTCCTAAGAAGGGTAAGTGCTGTAATTGTTAGTCCTTACTTGTCAAATTAGAGTGTTTAGTTTTTCCCACTGACAGAGTGCCCCTCTTGTTTATTAACTTTTTACATTTTCCTTCCATAAAGAACTGATTTAAAACTTTAGATCAGTGTTGAACAACAAATACTTATCTTAATTGGTTGCAAACCCATCTTGTTGTTTAATGAATTACCATGATTTGATGCTCTTTATATATCTGGTTTATTTACTTGTTCATGTAATGTTATATAATCTCAGAAAGCAATTTGTAATTAGATAAATTGCCTTGCCTGAATGTAATAGTCATCATGGTAGCCTTTCTACAAAGAAAAACTTAAAACTGAAAATCTACTCCCAAGTAAGGTTTTGTACATGAATGTGATTGGGGGAATAGAAAAAATTAGAAAATAAAGATCAGAGTTTTTCTTTCATCTATATTGAGCTAACACATTTTTTTTTTCTATTTCAGATATTCAAAGAAATAGCTAACACAAGAACTTTAAAACATAAGAAATTTATTTAAAATTTGTCATCAGTAATGGCTAGGTACCATCAAACCAAGGATCAGAGAACTGTTGGGGTTTCCAGGGGGGAGAGGAGTTGCCCTCATTAACATCCATGCTTCTGTTCTTGGAGAAACTTCTGAAAATATTTTGTTGTTTCCTCTGCTGAATTGGAGAAGTTGATCAAGGATTCAAGAGCTTCTGTGTTTCAGAGACATGACTTCATTCAAGATAAAAATCGTGTAGAAAAATTGTATTTAGGTTTAAACATTTATTGGACCCTAATGAAGATTTTAAAGATATATTTGAAATATATTGGGGTTGTAATTTTGACTAATGTTGATAAACATTTCCTTTATTTGTGTACATGTGTGAGTATCTAGCCATGAATACATCAAAGTGCTATTTAGTTTTGTTATTCTTTATTATTTTGTAATTTACTGCTATTTAAAATGTATCATTGGGGACAGTATTGCATACTACAATTTGTTGTTTGACAATGAAAAGTCTTATACCTGTATAATTTTTAATTCATAGGCAGAATAGTTTTTTTTCTGTGATGGTATGAAATTTCTATCAATTTCAAAATGATTTTTAGAAAACCCATGTAATGTGCTTAAGTATCAATTTTCTTCTTGAACCTCACATAAGTAAAAATGTTTTTTGCAATAAATTCTTTCCTGTTACTAGAATATTGGGGTAGTTCTTTCAAGGATCATATGGCTACCAGTTATATTGTGATTATTTATGAATAAATGTCGCACAAGTCTGAAAATTTGACAAGTTTTCAAAGTACGGGTGAGTGGACCAGTAGTATGACAAAAGCATTTAAATAGGGAGGATCTACACTCTTGACTAAAATTGACAAGATCTACTCTCTTAATTAAAATTGTGAACCAAGGAAAATTAGTGCACATCAACAGAAATGGAACAAACTTGATTAGGCTTCAGTTCCCCAATTCACAAGAATATATCCCTAATTTATGAAAAACAAAACTCTTTTCTCTAAAAGTTGGATGGTCAAAAATTTCATCTTATTCCCGATGATATTTGTTTACAATCTGCCTTTAAATTCTAACTGATATTTTTGGTCATATACTATAATTTTTTAAAGAACAAATTTAAATATTTTGAATTTTATATATTCCTATACATGCATCTTTATACAGAGCTCTTTGTCTCAGGGATCAATATATTCTAAAAATGGCTACCATCATCGAGCTCTCCTAAGTAAACTATAATAAAAGTGGAAAAATTGTAGGCTGTATTTATACAAAAGTGACTTGAATTATTATATTTATTCATATTGTGGAAGATAATTTCTACTTCTTTTAGCTTTTGGTTGTTTTAGAATAATCCATTCTCATAAATAAAACCGAAACAAATACACAAGAGATGCCAAGATATGTTAAAAGATGAAAAACTTGGTTAATACCATATAAGTTGAAGAGATAATTATTAGAGTTGGATAACCTGTGTAGAAGAACCAAAAGTGAATGTGTGTTCCCAGAACGGCTACTTGCCAAAAACAACTAATTTTGCAAGACAATTACTAAAGATGCTCACTGAGGGAGTATAGGTGGATCACTTAGTAAAAGCAATACTGTAAATGTACAGGTATTAATTACATTTGGCTGTGCATTCTTTCAGCAGAAAGCAGCTTCCGCTAAATCAAGTACATCCTTAAATTTATGTTCTTATTCAAACCAATCTCAAACGAACATAAAATATTTACTATATGGGTAAATGGGTAAGATTTGTGCATTTATTTGTGTAAATTACATGGAACAAACAAATATCTGCCTCCCTTTTTTAAAGTAAAACTCTAGATCTACGACATAAACCCTTTTTAGCTCACCTGAGCTGAAAGCTCAAGTGAGCTATTCTGATCACATTTTGTCTGTCGTCCGTCCGTCTGTCTGTCTGTCCGTCCATCTGTAAACTTTTCACATTTTCAACATCTTCTCAAGAACCACTGGGCCAATTTCAACCAAACTTCGCACAAAGCATCCTAAGCCTAAGGGGATTCTAAGTTGTGAAAATTAAGGACAAAGCCCTCTTAGAAGGGGATACAATTAGGAATTAATAAAAAATTTTGAGAAATTTTCAAAAATCTTCTTCTCAAGAACCATTTGGCCAGGAAAGCTGAAACTTGTGTGGAAGCATCCCCAGGTAGTGTAGATTCAAAGTTGTGAAAATCATGACCCCCGGGGGTAGGATGGGGCCACAATGGGGGGGTGGACTTTTTACATAGGAATATATAGAGTAAATCTTAAAAAATCTTCTTCTCAAGAACCATTTGGCCAGGAAAGCTGAAACTTATGTGGAAGCATTCTCAGGTAGTGTAGATTCAAAGTTGTGAAAATCATGACCCCCGGGGGTAGGGTGGGGTCACAATTGGGGGGGGGGTCGAATTTATACATTGGAATATATAGAGTAAATCTTAAAAAATCTTCTTCTCAAGAACCATTTGGCCAGAAAAGCCGAAACTTATGTGGAAGCATCCTCAGGTAGTGTAGATTCAAAGTTGTGAAAATCATGACCCCCAGGGGTAGGGCGCGGCCACAATGGAGGGTCGATTTTTATTATAGGAATATATAGAGTAAATCTTTAAAAATCTTCTTCTCAAGAACCATTTGGCCAGAAAAGCCGAAACTTATGTGGTAGCATCCTCAGGTAGTGTAGATTCAAAGTTGTGAAAATCATGACCCTCGGGGGGTAGGGTAGGGCTAAAATGGAGGGTCGATTTTTATTATAAGAATATATAGAGTAAATCTTTAAAAATCTTCTTCTCAAGAACCATTTGGCCAGGAAAGCTGAAACTTATGTGGAAGCATCCTAAGATAGTGTAAATTCAGAGTTGTGAAAATCATGACTCCCGAGGGGAGGGCAGGGCCACAATGGGTGGATCAATTTTTACATAGGAATTCCTGGCCAAATGGTTTCTTAGAAGAGGATTTTTAAAGATTTAATCTATTGGCCAGGAAAGCTGAAACTTGTGTGGAAGCATCCCCAGGTAGTGAAGATTCAAAGTTGTAAAAATCATGATCACAGGGGGTAGGGTGGGGCCACAAAAGGGGGGGGGGGGGTCGACCCTTTACATAGGAATATATAGAGTAAATCTTTAAAAATCTTTTTCTCAGAAACTAATTAGCCAGGAAAGCTGAAACTTGTGTGGAAGCATTCTCAGGTAGTGTATATTTAAAGTTGTGAAAATCATTACCCCCAGGGGTAGAGTGGGGCCACAATTGGGGATCAAATTAATACATAGGAATATATAGAGTAAATCTTTAAAAATCTTCTTCTCAGAAACTAATAAGCCAGGAAAGCTGAAACTTGTTTAGAAGCATCCTCAGGTAGTGTAGATTCAAAGTTGTAAAAATCATGATTCCTGGGGGTAGAGTGGGGCCACAATGGGGTGGAATTTTTACATAGGAATATTAAGAGTAAATCTTTAAAAATCTTCTTCTCATGAACTAATCAGCCAGGTGATTATTTAATATTGTTTAGACTTTGGCTTCTGGATGATTCCTGGACAGTTGGGTCTCACAAGGGGTTCTGAGTTTGATGTAGGTTAATTTATATCCCATATATAAACAATTGCTTAGGATCTTTTTGAGAGCTGCAATGCTCAACATGTGATATGACTGTAAAATCATCCTGTTAGAAAAGGGACTAATGATAATAAACAAAAGAATATCCAGTGGAAAAAATTGATTTTTATTTATACAGGATCTACATGTATTATACTACATTGTCCAGATAGTTTGTATTATGACTCCATTAAGCTGATTTTATCATACCTATTGTTCCTCAGGTGAGCGATGTTTAATATACATATTTTATACATTTTCATAGTGAACACACAATACATTGCCCAACAGTATATGCATATAGTGGGTGGTCATAAAGCGTGTGAAAAGTGCAAAGTCTTGAGCTGGAATGATCGATAAACACAGAGCATGCCAGTCATGCTCTACATATTTATAACCGGTATAATATTGTATAATATTGTGAACTCCATGAAATATTGAACCTGGGTTCAAAATATCGCTGCGAAATATTGATCCCCCCTAAAATATTGAACCCGGGTTCAAGATATTATGGCAGTGATATATTGAGCCCCCTTCTTATTTTCAATTCCTATTTGAGAGGGGGTTCAAAATATTATGGCCGCAATATATTGACCCCTCCTCCTATTTTCCATTCCTATTGGAGAGGGGATTTAAAATAGGAGGGGTTCAATATTTTGTGCCATAATATTTTGAATCCCCTCTCCAACATGGGAATTGCATGAAAATGTAAGGGGGGTTCAATATTTAATGTGGCCATATATTTTGAATCCCCTCTCAAATGAGAATTGAAAATAGGAGGGGGGTTCAATATTTTGGAGGCCATGATATTTTGAACCCCCTCTCCATTAGCAGTGAAAATCAGAAGGGGGTTCAATATTTTGCAGCCATAATATTTTGAACCCCCTCTCAAATAGCCAAAGAAAATCAGAAGGGGGTTCAATATTTCGCAGCCATATTTTGAACCCCCTCTTCAATAGCAAAATAAAATCTGAGGGGGGTTTAATAATTCGCAGCCATAATATTTTGAACCCCTTCTCCAATATCAATGAAAATCAAAGGAGGGTTCGATATTTCTCAGCCATAATATTTTGAACCCTAGGTTCAGTGTTTTATGGGGGGAGGGGGGGCCAACATTTCGCAGCAAAATATTGAACCCGGGTTCAAAATATCACATATTTTGAACCAGGGTTCAATATTTCGTGGTATCAAAATACATGTATTACATGACACCGGTCTAACAGGTACTAGTATTACTATGCATTAGCTCTTATAACACTATATAAAAACAACCACGTTCGATTTATCAACCAGCAATAAATATAGATATATAGTTATATATGTCATTCATGTATCTGTATTTTATGTTAACTTCATTTAATAGGTAATCTGTATACTAAAACATATTCTACTCATAAAATGAAATCAATAATGTATATTATGTACATCCTGAAATTTTTATCCCTGACAATGTTGTAAAGTTGAAAAGAATTTTTTTTACGTAAAAATTATTTTTTAATTACTGGTCACTAAAGGAACTAGATAGCAAATGCAAATGTTATGAAGCAAATATTGAAGTATTATTTTTATAAAACTTATTTTCTCAAGACGCAAATTGTATTTAAAATTTAATAAGTGGTTTTGGCAATGGAAGATACTTAAATCTGCCATTGAATTTGAGGGGAAATGTTTTAAAATTTCATTCAACAATCACTTGCAAATCTAGACTATAGGAGGTGGTCTGGTATTCTCATTATTTAAAGATTATCACACAACTTTTCAATGAATTTCATTATTTTTCAATTTATCACTGCAATGTTTTGAACCCTAGTTCACTATCAACATCAAGAGACCACAGCAGGTTTTGAACCAGTGACCTTTGGATTACTGGCCTAATGACCACTGAGCCAGGTGCTCCCAAAATATTCTTTGAGTCCCTCCAAACATTTCCCTATAGTTGAGAGAGGATTTACTCTTGCTGAAAAGAAAATTCCTGTCTTGGTGAAGCCCTTGCCTACACATAACTGAATGGTGGAATGAGTTTGGTTAATAGAAATACCAATGAGTATCGATAGAGAGGAAGTCAACTCAAGAGTTTATTATTTCTTTTTTATATAAAAATGTGTTATGACAGTTGGATACTGAACATATATTTAAAAAATATGTACTAGCTGTCGTCCATATACATTGAAATTATAACAATTTATATTTTCACAAGAAACTGATATGGGCAGAGGGTAACATTAAATAACTACCTGGTATAATGTTAAAATACACCGATATATAAGATGTAATAAAAAATGATCACAGTTTCTCGGAATTAACGTCTGGCCCTTGCTCATCCAAGTCCATGGCAAGATTGTCCACCCCCTTCTCGGGATCATCAGTGATTAACTGTGACTCGTCATCAATGTCCCCATAGAAAATGTTGCTGGTGTTAGAAGCCCCCGTGTTTAACACTGGTTTGCCATTAGAATCTCTGTGTGAATTCTCCACCTCCACAGATCGCAGGGATCTGATGCTCTGGGTCTCGCTGGCCGAGTCTAACAGACTACTCAACAAACTGCTCTGGTCAAAGTCTCGAGCTTGCTGACTGTCCAGTCTCTCAAAAGCCTGTGCCAGAGATTCAGCTGAGGAAATATTTGGCCATGAGCTGTCTCTGACTATCTCCTCTTCTACAATCTCGTACTGATATTTTGAATTAGAGAAAATGTCCTCTATCCAACACTGTAATCGCTCTTTCACAAAGTAACTGTCAATGATGAATGTCTACAACAAAACAGATTTATTTGTGATTATGTTGGTACAGGTAATTATGAGACATGATGTATTCATTAGTATATATTTACATGCAGTGTATATTTCCCCTTATGTTTGCATTGGAAATCTGCAACATTCAATTTTCTGTGAATACACTTTCCTTTTCACGTCGCATGAGCACAAATATAAACGTTAAACGTCATCATGCGTTTTGAATACATGTATATTTATTATTGTAAGACAAATTGCCAGACAAATTATCATACTGCGCTGACAAGCGGTATTCAATTTGTCTGCACAGCCTTGGTGTGTTATAGGACCAACGACATCCCAAAATAAGCATTCAATGCTTAAATAATTTTGTTGTCTTGAATCATTCATCCTGCTTTAAGATGAGGGTAAAAACTTACTGATCAACAGGAGTAACACGTCCATCCTCCTACTTTCAACAGAATCATAGTCGTTTAATTTTTGGGATTTTTACTCTGAGAGGAGTAATAATTGATTGGGAAAATTGTAAATAAAAAAACCCCCCAAAACAAAGGGGTGTGTTACCCATTCATACCTAATGTCAAACTTGCATATTGATTTGATAAACAGTTGACACTGACAACATATCAGCTTGTTTGAAATTCCTTGAGTTGAGTAACAGGCAATATGAAAACAAAATGAGAGAGTTTATCCTAACTTTAGAGTATAATGCCTAGAAATGTTATTCCAACTTAAATCTCCTGCCTTAATCTGTACTAATTAATTGTGGGAAAACTTTTATAAAATAATCAGGAGAGAAGTTATCATTAATTGGAAACCAGTTGATTTCGAAAGACAATTTAAGCAAGAACTAAATATTGTTAAAAAAAATTTTCAGAATGATATACCTCTATGAGATAATCTAGGAAGAAGTTGATGGCTGCAATTCCCAAATAGATCAGTCTGTAGGGTATGGAGGGTGGAACTTTCAGTTCAAAGAAGGTGGCCACATCCTCTATAGGGTAGATGTTCAGCCAAAGGTTCATACCAATGCACACAACCAAATTGGCAATAAAGAGATCTGTAAATTTAATTAACATGGAGATTATTTGTAAAACAGAATTACATGTGATTGCATTATATGAAATCCAGTAAAATACAGTTAAACTTCGATATCTCGAACACTGATATCTCGAATACAATGGATATGTCGAAGTGATTTTTAAGTCCCAACCACTTATTTTTTAAGTATTTTACCCTCAATATCTCGAATACTCTGATATCTCGAAGTTTTTAAATAGTCCCATGCAGTTCGAGATAACGAAGTTTGACTGTATGAGATAGGATGGAGTTTTTATGATACTGTGGCGCAAAATGTGCACAATTATTTCTCATGTACTTGATAACGAAAGAATGAAAATTAGTTCAGATTTTGCACAAACTTCATCACAATGTGACATATCAACCTTTGGGCCAAAATACTTGTATCAGACTAGCATTTGCAACAAATGCATTTAAGTTGAATGAACTTTAATCCATTGACTTTTTGGTAAAAATTATATTTTTTCAAATACCTGGTAATTCAATATTATTCATAAAATGACCTATATTTAGGCCTATTTATAAAAAAGAACAATAATGATGAACAGAATAAAACATAGGTCAATGCATGCTGTAAATATATTCAGTTTAGCAATAATCATATATTAGCCTGCCTTTTGCACTGATTTTTGTCTTTTAATGTGTTCCTTTAATATTGGAGCGCTAAACTGCATGTACACTCCTGCACTTACGGTATTTATGATTAAACTAAGCTGAAGAAGATTGCATTTTTTAGAATTATGAAGTGCTGATTCATGCATTAAACATGTACTATCCATGTATATCAAATAACTGAGTGTTATATTATTTAACCTTTGGAAAATGGCATAATATATATAAGGCCACTTAGGCTTACAAGTATTTTTGTCACGTAATTTTCTCTCTCTACATATATTCCAAGGATAATAACTTGTTGCAGACTCACAGTTTGTAAAAATAGTTTTTCTGTATGGCCTTCCTTTGGAAAAAATTATTGCCAAGGTGACGTACTGGTACATGGAGATGATAAACACTGCCATATTTTCATAGCTTGTATAATCGTCATCCTCATTCACCTCATATGGGACAAACCTAATAACCCAACACAGCAAAATTAAGAGGATACCTACATATATATTTTTAGCAGTAAAAATAAAGAAATGAAAAAAAAAGAAAAAAAAAGAGAGATTCCTATTCAAAAGAAATTTTTCCAGTGTAGTTTTAAGCAAATTGCTGTCAGCGCTTTGTGTATATATACATTACCATGGCTGTTCTTGAACGTTGAAATAACAGAACACTTGAGCAGCAGTCTGTATAATCATGTGTAGTAAGATGGATAAAACCGGGGCTACACTGAACAGGCTGACCAAGGGCGGGTCTTTGGATAATTTGTCATAGGCATTGGTGTAGCCAACTGTAATCAAAATAGAAAAGGCATTAAAACTCACAGGTGGATCCAGGATTTGGAGTTAGAGGGGGCGCCAGTTGTAGGCAGGGGTCTGGGGCTTTGCCCCCTGGCAGCTCCTGGATTCAAGAGATTTTGTAGAGTAAAAATGAAGTCTTCAAAGTCAGACTTTTGTGATGTTTCTTCTCTTGGTTATAATTAAGAAATCATATGATAAATTACAAATTTTTAAAGGTTTGTAGATTTAAGACCTGCAGTAAACCCATTAAAAGCTTCTGCCTCACAGAGATATAAGAAAATATCCCTTTATCTTTGTCTGAGGAATGGCTGTAAATTAATCAGTTAAAAAAAATAAAGTTCAATGGGATGATGTAAATGAAGTTTAAAAAAAGAAATAAACATGCCAGCTTGTATTATAATAAACAAGGAAGACTATTTTTACTCAGAGGTGGGTGATTGGTCACATTTGAACCCACGGGGATGTGACTAAAATGGGTTTTCTATATGTTACACCATTGAACCCATGGGTTCTCTTCATACTATAGCATTGAAATCAGTCTAATGTAGAGATATCCCATGAGTTTCCACAAAATCAGTAAATAAGACTCACAAATTGTTCATTTTCTTTGCCAAAAGGAGTATGATTTAACTTTATTTTGACAATTTAAGGGGGGGGGGGGGCTTTTAGTTTTTAGATCTAATGAATGAATAAGTGACTACCCATTTTATTGTAGTAAGACATGAGACAGCATGTTAACACATATGAATCTTTTGTCATCTGAATTAGATGCCATGGGGACATTTAGCTCACCTGAACAACAATGAACAGCTGATAAAAACAGTTAATCACTGTTTTGTCTAATTAAAATGCATTTTGATTTTTAACCAAACACAAACTTTATTCACAAAAAGAAGATTTGTGTCATTAAGGCATTAACAAATGCAGTACTACATAGTATTTACTTGCTAGATTCTACATCACTTTCATTTGTTTGCGAGAGCCTTGTCATCACAAAAATTTCTTACCAGGAGCCAGTCTTCAAATGTCTCTAGTATTAGATTTTTCAAGATAATCTACATCTTGATCACAAGAATTAGTCACTGAAAACCAGTTTATCTCTGGTTAATCATGAAATAAAATGGTCATAAATAAGGCCATATAAAATTAATATTTAGATTCTCATCCTGATTTGCAAAAAATATGGGGCGGGTGGGCGGATTTTATTTATTATTTTTAATTTTTATAAAGACACCTTTTTCACCGTTCATGTTCTAGAAATAACAACTGCTCTATTCTTTTAAGTTGTTAATGCTAATATATTTACATCTACCAAGTATTATTCCCTCTATTTCTTACGGAAACTTATAGTTAATTCATAGTTCTATAGAAACAGCCAGACTGAAATCTACACGCCCCATTTATCGATTGGTCGAAATCTACAGCGGCTGAAACTGACAAGAAACTGACAGGACTGAAATTGACACGCCCTGTTTATCGATTGGTGGAAACCTACAGCGACCTAAGAAAAATCACGGACTGCACGAAATAATCATGATGATGTCAGACTCAAAGTCTCACAGGAGACGATTTGGCTGTTTCTTTTAGCTAACATACTTATGTACAGTAACAGTAATTTAATGAATTTTACTTACTTTTTATAATCAATTTATTAATTAGTTAAAAGAAAGATGTTAATATAAACAATAAAATGCTTTCTTTGATGATTCATGCGGGTTATGACGGTAGCGATCATTGCAGAAAAAATTTACATAACCCGCTAACGCGGGTTATGTATTTTTTCTGCAATGTCGCTACCTTCATATCCTGAATGAATCATCAAAGAAAGCATTTTATTGTTTAAATGAGTACACAAACCCACATGTAATCTTTTAATTCCATTTTATTTCGACTTAACTGGTAATGCATGAAGACATTGTATCCTTATAATAACAAACATGACTGAACTCAAACGGTAATCCACATGTTTAGGCAGCCATTAAAATGTTTTGAATTTTTGGAATACCAAGCCCGATTTTTTTCCCTGAATTTATTTTTTTCACACAATTTTTTTTTCAAAATAAAATAAAATGCATCAGGGCGGGCCATTTTCAGAGGGGCGGGCGGGGATGAGAATCTAAAAATTAATTTTATGTGGCCTAAAGTTGGTTTACAGTACCAGTATTGGAGGTGGTTATACCCTCTAACTAGTGGGCTCACTGTGCATCACTTACATGTTACACTGAGGGACGTCAACAGAAACAAATCTATGTACAGGAACTCAAAGTCTGTCAGGTTGGCAAAAATCTTGTAAATAAAGAATTCTAAGAATATATACATGTATCATTCAAATTTCATCATAAAACACACAAAATGTTTCTTATTTTAACTTTATGTGTATGTTCCAAATATTAAACTCACCCAATACAGAATCAAAACAGAGACAAACTGAGTCAAACTGTAGCAAGCCATGTACTTGAAGATTCCAAATGAGGTAACTAGAGCTGCTCTCCCTTTCCTTAAAAACAAAATAACCAACAGAATAGATCAAACAATGTTTTTAATCATAAATGAATGAGGTTCTAAATTATTAACTAAGGATCATGCAGACAATAGGAAGTATCCCAGAAAAATTCTGCATGCAATTTGATGTCTGCCAGACAATGACTCCTGCTAACTAATGTAATTGTTCTTTTTACAATTTACATCAAACAGAAAATGCAGCTAATTGGCATTGAAAATGACCAAACCATCAAGCAATATTGTTCCTGGATCATTGTAATATTACACTCTCAATTGGTGGTTGTCTTTGTAAATCTGATAACAGAATTTACCGTATGAGTGTTGGGACACACTCAATGTTGGGTTGTTTGGAGGTAAATGGAGATGCTACGGAGGCCTCTGCTTCTGAGAGGGAGATTCCAGCATGAGCTGCCTTCAGTGCTCCACAATCATTGGCTCCATCTCCACACATACCCACAAAGTACCTGATGAATAAAGAAAATGAATCCAATGAAAACATATCACCAACTGAATGAGTATCTTTATAAACAGCATCAAAATATGATTACAACAAAATAACCCTGGATGCCTCAAAAGGAGAATCTTTACATGCATTGTGTACATTAATCCATGCTTATAGTTCCTAAAAACCTTTATGAAAGTCAAAACTTGTACTTAAAAATTATTGCTATGCAAATCTTGAATAAAGATAATATTTTACTGTTTCTTTACTATTGATAAAAAAAGGAACTTAGCAAAGTGAGTTTGATTCAAATTCTGAACTATGAGGACAAAAATGATATACGACAAGACAGCAGGTCAGTACACAATCACATTTCTGGATTTTCATCAGTGAGGAAACAGTTTCATGTCTTACCCTAGTTCTTGTAAAACTTCTATAAGCTGTGATTTCTGGTCTGGGGACATCCTGGCAAACACAGTGCCCCTCACACACATCTGTTAAAGAATCAATGCAAAATGTGTTTATTAAACACTAGAATGCTCAAACCATATGGCCACATTGAAAAGAAATTAATTTAACTTTGATCAATTTGATCTTGATCTTGAAAATATCAATAAATATGACCTTGACCCCTACAGTTATCATGTTAGAGGTCATTCTCTTGAATAAAAATTGAGAGACATTTTATTTATTTATAAATAGAAGGCCAGAATAACCAAAAAAATATTGGTTGTAATTAAGATAAAAAGATATGAGAAAAAACAATATTGATAGCTATTCAAAAGGGCACTAGAAAATTTGATTGAAGTTTTTCACCAATTTAGAGTGATGTTCTAAGTTATGTGGTATTTCAATAGAAGTTTTCTTCTTAGCATACCTTTTGTAATATCAGTGGAAAATGCTTTCTTATGATAGCCCATGACCTCCCATCCAAAGCAAAGTGATATCCAGAATTGGTGCTGTCAGGCATGGCAATTTTTGTCTCTTTCTGTGGGAAAAAGAAAACCATTTCACTATCAATAAGTTTCCATATCAAATCATGAAAAATAATGATATGAGAGAGAGAGAGAGAGAGAGAGAGAGAGAGAGAGAGAAAGAGAGGGAGAGAGAGAGATTCTTACAGTAGATTTTTGCTGATTGTCCTGTGGATCTTCTGTGTACATGTATTCCAGCCAGGGATCATTTTTTCCAGTGGTTCCTGGAAATGCTTGGACCAGAATGATTTTTTGATTCTCACCGACCATTCCACATTCTCGAGCCACACTCAGAGCAGTCAACATGTTATCACCTAGGAGTAGGAAGAGCAAGCCTTATTCCAGCCACAGCAATAATCCCAAGCTTTATTGTAGCCATTTTTTTGTAATCCCTTATTTAGTGAGATGTGTAGCATTTACATCTGAAACACTTCTCTCCTCTCGCAAAAATGAACAATGCAAATTGTTTCTACAGGTACATAAAGAATGTAGGGCTATTTTTGCACAATCAAACTTGTAAATAATTTTGCTGTGTAAATTCACCCAGACATAGTTGTGCTTTAAGTTAGATAATTATCCATTTTGAATTTTAGTTTCATGTCAAATTTGACCACAAGCAATATATAAAGACAAATTTTCAGAAATTGTTCTTGCCATCTTGGGATTACACAAAATAAAAAAACCATCAGTTTTAAAATAAATTTAATCTCCCAATATCCCTTCCCTCAATGCAGTCAAAATTACAGCAATGGTAAGTATCTCTGTACCATTTCAAGAGACTGTGTTCTTAGAGCTACAGACCTGTGACCATGATTGTTCTGATGTTAGCCTCCAGGAGTTGGTGAATGATAGGAGTAGTCTCTGGCTTCAGTCGGTTCTCTAGCACCAAGAATCCCAGGAAGGTCAGGTTCCTCTCCACTTGCTCTCTTCAGTAACAATGAGCATTTTCAGTGTTTCAGAGTATGAACATTTATTGCTAGAAAATTTCTTTACGATTTGGAAATAGAGCTGATAAATTAAATAAATTTTTTTCTGGCGATCTATACCTTTGGATTCTTTGTATTTTTGCATACTTCAGTTTGGCTGGGAGAGATCTATGAGCAAGAGCCAGCACTCGGTATCCTTTTTTGGTGTATTCAATCAAAACCTCATGAAAATTACTTGGCACTGAAAAATTTAAATTGTTTTACCAGATGACACATAATGTAGCAACAAACACAATACAATATCAAAACTTTGAACAAAGGTGACATCCAACAGACATTTAAACAACACAAAAATGTGAAATTATAGGCCTATCATAGGATGTTCTTACAAGTTTCTGGCTTGGAGAGGGAGGCAATCATCTCTGGGGCTCCTTTGGAGAAGAGTTCAAAGTTTGGAGCTCCAAGTTTACGTGTGATAACCGACATCCGCTGTAGACTGGAAGCAAATGTAAATTGTCTCATAATGGCGATCTCCTCAGTTATTGGCTGAAAAGACAAAGTCAGAGCTTCTAACACTCACAATTTGTTCAGTTTTCCCTAACAACCAATAGAGTGTTGTGCAAATACAATTTCAAATCTTTGATTCTCATAGAAATACTTATTGCTTCAGTACTACTTTGAAATACTCACTACATGTACTTAATGAATTAGAAACAAAATACATGTACAACCATCTTTAAATTTAAGTTCAATTGGGAGCTAATGATAATACTTGTAATGCTCCTAAATTGTGACCCACAGAATGTTTTTATTTTAAACATCTTACCACAAACTGCTGATCGAAGGTCCCCTTGCCATTCCTTGCCCCCCTGGGCCTGACGATTGTGGGTACGATCATGTCATATCTGCTGGCTTCCTCCTCCCCTGGTTCTTCTAGTTCCTATAGTCAGTTATCATGAACATATATATTTTATGAAACAGTATACATGCATGTATAGGCTTACTCCATGGGAAGAAAAATGACAGGTTAAAATTTAAGGTGTTATTTAGTTTATAATTCTCTCAAGATTGTTACAGTCAATCAGCTGAGTACCTCCCCCACCTCCATGTTCCAATACTTATGGATCAAAATGTAGCGTGTTTCTGCAAGTTCCATGGTCAATATTACTCTCCTACTAACATACTTATTCTTTACCAGCACCCCTCTCAACCCCCACCTTCAGAACCAATTTGCTGCCATCTTATTTCCCCCCCAATTCATCCATGAATATAGATGCAACTAATTCAAAACAATAAATCTTGTACATCTATTGCTTGTGTATTGTGCTGGATATATGTATATTGCGCAAATTTGAAAAGAATGGAAAATGTTTTTCAACGCTATCTGAGGACAGAAAAATGGGGTGGCTTTCAAACTGTATACAATAACAATAAATTATGGGCCTCCATCTTGTATGGGAAGGTAGAGGACCTATGTCACCCCCCCCCCCCCCCCCCCCCACCCCCCTTCCCACACACAAGCAACATACCCAATCGGTGGCATTAAACATGATGAGATCAAGTGGGTCTCCACTCAAGATACCATTGATGATCGTGAGAGAGTGACAGGTTGTCATAGCATTCAGTAGTAGTCTTTGGTCTGATGAAAGCTGTTTTATGTCTTGAACTTCTTCAGCAAATCTGTGTAATGACAGAACTTTTGTAATGATTGACTGCCAACCAAAAGACATTTCATGTTAAATGCATGTACATGTATATCTGTACAGTTAAACTTGTTTAGTATACATATCCTGACATAACATTACCTATATAATAGAAAACGTGTAAAGTCCTATACAGATATGGCTATTATATTATAATCTTTTCAAATTTGTGTTCTCAATGTAACAAATTATGGATAGACTAAAGCAGATTTTCAAGAAGGCTCCAGATACTGTAAATTCCTTATTTTACGCGAGTACTTAATTCCGCGATTCCGCTGTTTTGTATCAAATCGCGAGAATGTAAAATCGCGAGCACCATTTTTTTGGTTATAATTTCATATAGTTCAAAACTGTCTGGAAAATAAAAGCGAGATTTTAAAATCCGCGTGGGTTGCTTCTCGCGATTTTACGCGGATATCAATTCCTCACGTTTAATATGGAATCTACAGTATTTCCTATAAAAAGTCTACGATAGCTATTGTCAGTCATACCTGCCATCTTGGACAGGAACAACACTCTGCATGTTTAATCCATCCTCTGTCAGTGTGCCAGTCTAACACAACAAACAAAAGGTATCTTAATACTTTCCTCAGTAAGACGAAACCTTTAACAATCAAGTTTACAGAGATGACAAATATCCAGGAACTTTATAAATTGGATACACACTTTCTTCAGTAAATCAAACAATTAACAATCAAGTTTACAGAGATGACAAAAATCTACGAACTTTATAAATTGGATACACACTTTCTTCAGTAAATTAAACAATTAACAATCAAGTTTACAGAGATGACAAAAATCTAGTAACTTTTGAAAATAATATATTATATTATACAATTTGCAGGGGAAGTTTGTTTTACCTTGTCAAAACAGACGACATTGATTGTCCCGCTGACGTTGATACTACGAGGGCTAATACAGTAGATCTGACTTCTCTTCAGTCGACTTTGGGCGAATACAATCCCAATAGTGAGAGCTGCAGGCAGGGCTGGCGGGACAGCAATGGTGATCAAGTCCATGGAGCGAATAAAGATATCTACAAATGCTTCATGCCCTTGAACCTAGAATAAATTAAATGTTCAGACTCTTAATGTATGTTTAAAAGCACAACAGAAAAAACAAAATAAGTAAAAACAAATAGTGAATCTTAATTCTCAGAGAGAAAGTATTACCTCTTCCCTTTTTCTCTAGTTATCTAATTGTTTCTATAATAAACTTCACAACTTCACAAAAATTAAAGGAGTAACATGAAGTTTAATTCCACATACCATTATCACCACTGTGTAAATGAACCCAACTCCTGCAATTGCTGCTAGAATTGCAACAAATATGTAGGTGTCCCTATTAAACTTGAAGTCAACAGGTTTAGGATGCATGATAGAACGGACCAGTTCACCTTTAGCTGTGGAAAAGCCTACAAAATTAAAAAGAAAATTACTCTTCATTAATTGTACATGCATGTATAACTCAAGAGACTCATTGAATTAATTCCTTTCTCCATCAGCACAAATGTTGCTTGAAAAGATTACTAATTATCAAGCTGAATATAAGGGGAGATAACTTGTGTCTTACCAGTCCGTAAAACCACAGCCTTCACCTGTTGGGAGCCGTAAAATCGTGTCTGGAGAATGTGTGTCCCACAAAACAAGACATGTTTGGAGTGTTCCTTCAGGTTAAAAAGGATGTCCTCCCCATGAGACTTGGACATCTTTGGATTGGGTAATGGGGTTTTTGTAACAGGAACACTCTCCCCTACAAAAGTGTGATAAGGCATTTAAAAAATCACAAGCATGATCTAAATTGCTTGTGGAGTTGATGTTTCAATTTCTATTTTTTTTTTGTTATGGATCTGCGTGGCCCAACAGACATACACTCTTCCCTGTAAAAGTGCGATATGGGATAAAATAAAAAATCACAAGCATGAGATAGATTGCTTTTAGATGTGATGATTTCAGTTCATTTCAATTCTGTAACTGATGTGGATTTAGAGGCTACCTGTGAGCATGCTCTCGTTGACGATGCAGTTTCCTGTCAATAGCACGGCATCACATTGCATGACACAGCCATTCCGTGGGATGGAAATGATGTCACCGGGAACTAGGTCATCAGAGCAGACGTCAGCGAAATCTGGTGTGAAAAAAAGACTGAACATGAGTGATTTAGAAATATCATAGGTTTATATATAAAAAAAAAATAGAATACTTTTAAACTACTTATCCAACCTTCTCCATGTAGGCGTGATACTATTGTGGATGATTCAATGGTATTTCTCAAAGCTCTTTGCATCTGAAATACAGTAAATGTCAATTGTGTACATATACATATCAAGCAAATGAATGCCACTTACATGACACAGTTTATTCATTTGATAGATTATTTATATACCTTACCATTCCATTGCAATCATCAAATATAGGTACATGTACATGTAGTTATGAATATTGAAAAATTGAATTAAAACATTGATTATCTTAATATATATTTTCTATTAATTCCTTATAAAGAGAAAAACTTGAAATACATGTCCAGAGAAAATTCAACCCTGTTCTATTTTTGCCCCTTTCACCCTTATTATCAGTGTGCAAATGAAAATTATGACGAATTTTAAAAAAGTAAAGAGACAGTACGGCGCATCTTATTAAAAAACCGACTTGAAAAAATTTTCCGATCGGGTTCAGTATTTTTGTACTACTCATAAATGTATAAACTTTCAGAAAATTACAAATTTTTCCATTAAATCAATTTAATTATTTCATTAAACTTAATAATTATTTATGGTCCATAAATACATGTATTTTGCGTTTTCTTTTTTTAATTTTATCACAGAAGTTGCTACAAACTAAATTCATTTTGTAAGTGAGGCCCCTTGAGGGGTTATTTGACATATTTATGTCTGTTCATGTTAAAATGAACTGAAATTGGTAAACCATTTATAATTTATCGAGAAAGTGATGATGTATTCTGTTTTGAGTCCCTTTTACCTCGAATTCCCTGATGATCGTAGTTGGGCGAAGATCTTGCAGTTTTCAGCACGTGTACTCAATTACTGTCAATCAAAATCCACGTGGTACAAATAAATGATATAAGATTAATCCGGTTTGTATGACCCTTCAATTTCCGGAAGCTCATAATTACATTAATTAGGTATGTGAAAGGGATTTTTATGTACTTCATCTGTCACAATCAATGTTATTTCTTATTTCCTAACGATACATTGGGTAAATCTGAAGTTAAACACACATGTTTTTCAGCTGTACTGTCTCTTTATGTATATCTCTTCACACACAAGTGACAACCATTTTAGTGCAAATCTAAAACAAGGCATAAACTTTCCAAAGATTGATTAGATGAAAACAAAACTGAGTGAGTATGAGAATAATAGCTTGTAGAGTATATGGCAGACTCAAATACAATTTGATATCAGAAGAATGTTCATCATCCAAGTACCTTTCTGGTTTGGTAGATAGTGGCAGATATAGAGACAACAGATATGACAACAATACAGCTGGCATAGTAGTAGTACTCATCAGCAAACCAGATACCACAGCTGAACATCTGGAAAATGTAGAAAGGGGACAACACCTGCAAAAGACAAGAAAGGAAGGTGTACTAATAATTTATATTTGCCTGTGTTTTCTGTCCAAAGTTGAAGCAGCCACTCAGCTACTCAATAGCTGGTTTATAGAATTATGTTGAATGACCAACAGCTACAACTAAGCAACACAATTTAATTCATCTTATGCTATTTCTTTTTCTTCATTTAACATTATGGATATAAATATGTTTATCAAAGCTAGCAAAAATTTATTTAGGGAGCACAACAGTTTCATGACCCGACTGCTGATTCGTTTAATATACAATTTAAATTTTTTTTTCAGTCCATCATACAGTCATAATCTGACACAGCAAACTGTGTGGATGTTGGTGTAAATACTACATGGATAAATGCCATGTCTATTTAATATGTGCTCTATTACTTTCTGTATGATCAAGTCTTACCTCCTTAAAGAGAATTCGGATGATAGGGGTGACATGGATCCGCATAGAATTGGAACCAAACATGGTCACTCTAAATTAAATTCATTTTTTATGAAATCAATATTAAAGTCCACAAGTTCTGAATTACAGCACAAAAGGGATGCATGGAATGTATGGATAAGACCTTATATGATATGACATAGTGTACTTTTTTTCCTTTATATATATATATATATATATAGAGAGAGAGAGAGAGAGAGAGAGAGAGAGAGAGAGAGAGAGAGAGAGAGAGAGAGAGAGAGAGAGAGAGAGAGAGAGAGAGAG
>WFKH01010931.1:58499839-58535258 GCA_016163765.1 Magallana hongkongensis
ACAAGAATATATATGGTTTAGGGGTGGGGATCTCAACCGTTTTCAAGTTATTTGTGCACTTCCTGTTTGAGGAGGGTCAGGACCATCCCCAGGGCCCATGACCTACATACCATATGATGCCCCTTGACACAAGGAACAAGAATATATATGGTTTAGGGGTGGGGTTCTTAACCGTTTTCATGATATTTGGGCTCTTCCTGTTTGAGGGGGGTCAGGAACCACCCCTGAGGCCCATGACCTACATACCATTTGATGGCCCTTAACACAAGGAACAAGAATATATATGGTTTAGGGGTGGGGATTTTAACCGTTTTCAAGATATTTGGGCCCTTCCTGTGCCATATTGGCCCCACCCTAGTGCCTAAACACCTGTCCCAGGGATCATAAATTTCACAATTTAGGTAGAAGACTTCATGTACATCATATCCAGGCCTTTAGTTTTTCACAAATATATATGGGAGTAGAGAAGAAGATTTTCTAAAATTTAATACATTTTTACTATATGGCCATTTTGGCCCCACCCTAGAGCCTGAACCCCTCACCCAGGGACCATGAATTTCACAATTTTGGTAGAGGGCTTCATGGACATCATATCCATGCATTTAGTTTTAAACAAATATCTATGGGAGTAGAGAAGAAGATTTTCTAAGATTTATTACATTTTTACTATATGGCCATATTGGCCCCACCCTAGAGCCTGAACCCCTGACCCAGAGACCATAAATTTCACAATTTTGGTAGAGGGCTTCATGGACATCATAACCATGTATTTAGTTTTTAACAAATATATATGGGAGTAGAGAAGAAGATTTTCTAAGATTAAATACATTTTTACTATATGACCATATTGGCCCCACCCTAGAGCCTGAACCCTGACCCAGGGGCCATGAATTTCACAATTTTGGTAGAGGGCTTCATGGACATCATATCCATGCATTTAGTTTTTAACAAATATATATGGGAGTAGAGAAGAAGATTTTCTAAAATTTAATACATTTTTACTATATGGCCATATTGGCCCCACCCTAGAGCCTGAACCCCTGACCCAGGGGCCATGAATTTCACAATTTTGGTAGAGGGCTTCATGGACATCATAACCATGCAATCAGTTTTTTCCTCACATGTGTGGGAGTAGAGAAGAAGATTTTTGAAAATTTGGCTGTTTTTTGCATATTTGGCCCCACCTGTGGCACCCTGGTGGTGGTAGAGCCACCAATTTCACAATTTACATTTCTCTTACCATAAAGATGCTTCACACCAAAAATGGGAACAATTGGCCTTGTAGTTTTTAAGAAGAAGTTAAAAATGTAAATTGTTAACGCACGACGCACGACGACGGACGAAAACAGATAGCAATAGGTCACCTGAGTTTACTCAGGTGACCTAAAAATGGAATTAAAAGATTACAATTGGGTTTGTGTACTCATATTAGCATTAACAATTTAAAAAATAGAGCAGTTGTTATTTCTAGAACATGAACGGTGAAAAAGGTGATTTTAAAAAAAATAAAAAATAAAAAATAAAATCCGCCCATCCGCCCCATATTTTTTGCAAATCAGGATGAGAATCTAAATATTAATTTTATGTGGCCTAAGAGAACTTAATTACAGTTTAAAATACTGTGGTCAGTTTATTTAATAAAGGATGTTACTGCAGTGTCATGTGAGCTGTGATACAGAAAGATCTAGAAGGAGGGAGAGATTTTCTAGGTAAGACATGGAGTTACTCTGTACCTTTGTGTCTCCCATCTTTAGAGGCGTGTTACTGTCATATGGACTCTTACTAAAAGCTATGCCCATCACTTCATTCTTTTTAACACTGCAGCAAAAGGTCAAGGTCAAATATAATTTAGCATGCTGTCCACAAACATAGATGATATATGCAAAAATGAAAACACATCTTAAAAATCAAACAGTAATTAGCTACAATTCGAAAGCAATTAAACAATGAATAAATCATTACAGAATAAGTTTTGTAGGATTGCTTGAAAAAAAGAATGGGTATAGGTAAATTAATTCAAGGTATATTATAGAAACAGATGCACATTGAATACATGAAGTACCTACCCTCCTGCTGGTTGGCCATTTTTACTGTGGACTTTCACTTTTGAAACAAACCACTGCTTATACTGGTCCTGTTACAAAAAGTACAATAACATAAATTTATATTATATTACAATTAAAATCAAAATCAATCCCCCCCCCCCTAAGAAAAACCACTGGCAGAGATATAGACAGCAAATCAATATATATAAATCCTTAAAAAATGAAATATTGTAAAGATGAAATATACAGAACTCTTGTTGAGGCCAGGGAAAGGAAAGGAAAGCAGCTATTTTATTGCATGAAAATGCAATTCTTTGCATTTAATTCCATTGTTCTTTGCATTTAAACACAAAATATTGCATTAAAATTCTAAAAAGTGCAAATAAAATGCAATATATGTTAAAACAAAAAAACATAGCACTTAAAATGCAAAAATCATTGCCTTAAAAAAACAAAAATATGAGGGTTGATCAAAAAAGTAATGTCACAGATGCCACGAAATTGTGAAAAATTGACGTAAAGTGACAAAAATGCATACTTTGAAATATCGATCTACCTATTCCAATTCAAATCTGAAAAATTTACTGCATTATAATTATTTCTGAAGATAACAAATTTGATAGAGCATGAGTGAGGATAGTCGCCGCACCCTGGCGAAGTCATTTCTGGATTCTTGGCATTATGTTAAAACTTCATAATTTAGTCCTTAACAAAGAATTGGCCATTATGCTCTTTTCAAATGTTTTATCATTTTTTTTTCATTGAATAAATTATTACTGTTTTTGTGTTTGATAGAGTAGTGCATTGGGTTAATTATTTTACTCTGCGATCAGTTTAATCAATGACTGTTCAAAAAGTCATGACCGTAGCCTTATATTAATATGGCTTATGACATAAAAATCTAGCTTTAATTTTCCTTCAGAACGTACCTCTTCTGACTACCTAATTTATTTTAAATTTAATCCCATTTTAAATTTGAATTAATATTTTGATTGGGAAAATTTTGATATATCATTTTATATAATACAGCACCTATGAGAAGGGTGGTGCAGTGTGTGACATTACTTTTGGTTCAACTGTTGTAGTTATTAATAAGGGTTTAAACACAATATTTATTACATTTAAATGCAGTAATTATATATAAGTGCATTTAAACGCAATATATTTGTAGCAATGTCGCCCGTCTGAATCGATCATCAAAGATAGCATTTTACTGGTTGAACTTTATTTACATTTCTTGAAATTATTTATATATAAAGCAAGTGAAGATGCATACATTATCTCCATTGTCAGATAATAAGCTACACAGAACGAAAAGTCAATTCTCCCATTCATGGAATTCACTACATACAACTTTTATGAGATAAAACATCAGTCTGTGTTTTTAATCCAGCTGAAATATTTGATTGACCGAGAAAAAAGTTTATATAAGCATTCATGACGGGAGAGACATAACTGAATTATGTAAACAATATACAATCGACTCATTA
Organism: Magallana hongkongensis; assembly: GCA_016163765.1. NCBI lineage: Eukaryota > Metazoa > Mollusca > Bivalvia > Ostreida > Ostreidae > Magallana > Magallana hongkongensis. The sequence goes on from WFKH01010931.1 coordinate 58,503,375, forward strand.
CAGTCATCCTTTCAACAGGCCAATCAATAGTTACGTTTTTTAAGACATGACTGGAGTATATGTTATATATGTTTGGAGTATGTTGACCGAGGACAAAGTCCCTGGTTGATTTGTTCTTATCTATTCTATAAAGCATGTATTGACTGATATCAAAATACCTTGATTTTTTATCCTATTTAAATACATGTAAAACTGAAACTGTTACATATCAATTTTATTGAGAATATACATTAACTGGTTCAAAATGCATCGGCGTTGATGTCGCAAGTGAGCTGTCACATTGTTGCTTATACTAAAACAGATATATCATTTACAAAGAACAATAATGATAAGGGCCTTAAATGGCAACCTATAGCTAAAATATGGTAATGACCAACCCCTTCCTACCTGAAATCTTGCAACAAGGACAATGATACCTATAATAATCTTGGCGAAAAACTTTAAGATGATAGAGTGCATGACCGAATATTGAAAAGGTGCAAGACTCTGATAGGAAATAATTTTCCCATTATGTTAACTTTCAAGATAGCTTTTATGTTTATATGTTATCTATAACTAAAGATGGCTATTATACATGTTTTATTTAACCCCCCCCCCCCATCCCTAGGGGCCAGACAGAAACTCTCCGCATATGGGCATTTAAACGAAAAAAAACCCTGATAATTTGCTTTCTTTTCTCAGTTCTCAAGTTTCACCTGTTCAGTTATCAACCTCCCAAAAAAAGACACCGTCTGGCATTTATCTAAAAATCATTGTACACATACCACACTTCAGTATTTTTGGCTAGACAATTTTTACTTTACTATTAACAATTCTACTGTTTATTTAGAAACTTTAAAAACTGTTTTGGTTGTTTTGTTTTATATAATAAAATACTTGTTTAACTCTTTTAATCTTTTAACTTCTTAATTACATTATTTACAATGATTAATTATTAAATATGAACAAGCAAGGAAAGATAACTCCATTAACTGTTACACCCCCACCCACCCAAACTCTTGCCAAAGGCTTTCATGGTATCTTTAATTTTGATAGACAGCTTCATTCATTCTCTTCTAAATATTTACTCATTTCTTTCATTAAAATTCAAGAGCTGAATAAAATAATTAAAATTTTAAACATAATAATCAGCCCACCTATGGCATGCCAAATTCACAAAAATAAGCTAAACATAGTTTCACTATGATTAGTTCATTTTTGTGAATTTGGCGTGCCATACCCACCCACCCCCATTATATGGATTAACACTATATGACTATTTTGGTCTCACCCTTTGGTCAAAACCCCTTCACAGGGGGACATGAAATTTACAAATTTGAAAGAGGGCTTCCATGTCTACATAATTATGAATTCAATTTTTCTTCCAGATGTGTGGGTGTAGTGAAGAAGATTTTGGAAATTAAAGTAGATTTCCTAAAATAGATCACATATTTAATTCAATATTGCCAAGTGACAATTTACCATGTAGTTTTCAAGATGAAGTTGAAATTGTTTATGGATGACAAACAGCAAATACCCTATATAAAAATACTTGTTGAATATATAATTTATATTCTTTATCATATAGTAAAATTTTGAAAATTTGGCTTTTTTTTTGCAAATTTGGCCCCGCCTATGGTGCCTCGGGGGTGGTAGAGCCATGAATTTGATAATTTAGATTCCTCTTACCATAGAGATGCTTCACACCAAAAATGGTAACAACTGGCCTTGTAGTTTTCAAGAAGAAGTTAAAAATGTCATTGTTAATGCACGACTACAGACGAAGACCAATTGCAATAAGTCACCCGTTTGACTCAGGTGACCTAAAAATGGCGAATCATGGGGGCCAAATTTACCATAACTCCTATCATATATTGTTCTTTTTGATGAAATATATTTATAATATAATAAGGTGTATCAACCTTTCTTGGTAAAAGGTTAATATAATTAACAGAATTTAGACCACAATCACCTGAAAACAATGGACATATGGAGCTCTGTTCATAAACGAATGCAGTATGGAGCAGTAATCATCAACTATGCTTGCACAGAGACCACTGTGTCAGCTGTGTTTTTTCTGTTAGTAAAATGCCTAAGTCTCTGTCGGGAGGCCATGATTTCTTCATCAAATAAATAGTAGCATAATTTTTCTGAATTTTCATTTCTTAAATCCATTGGGCATTTCCAGAAAATGCCATAATAGTTCTGCTGCAATGCAACCAAATGTTGCATGGAATTTACATAATGGTTTCTAGCACATATGTTTAGTTTCTTACCCTGAGTATGACAACTTTGGCTTCTGACAGTGAACATTTGGAGTATGTAAACTTGATGAAGAGATGAGGTAACCAATAAAAGAAGAGGCGAAGAAGACCAGCAGTGATGATGATGAAGAACCACACAAAGACTTTTCTGACCAGACTGGGCCGATATCCAGTGATTTCCTGTTTAAAAAATTAAACTGATTTATTTTGACTAAAATGTAGCAAAACTGATTTTGATGCAAGCAGAGACAACATCAGTAGAATCAGAATTATTCATGGGATAAAATATTTTTGACTTGTGATCTGAAAGAGCTATGGGTATTCCATTTGTTTTATTAATGATACAGCACATCATATCCTCTCTAAGGCAATATTTTCTGATACGATCCAATATTATTTAATACACAGCTAGGGTGATCTGTCACTTTCTTTATGTTTGTTTTATGCATTTTTTATAGTTGTTCTAATTATGCCTGTTTAGTCTTTGGTTTGGTTGAGCTGTATCAAGCATTCTGTTTGTTCTATAGATAATCAGAATTACCATTTGGTCTTCCTGCCCAGGGTTGACATACTGGAAGCCACTCTTCATCGGGGGAGGGCCCGCCAACCCGACCTTCACCTTCACTTCCTCTGTAACAGAAAGCACATGTAATATACCTTCATTAACTTTATTGAACACCAACATGTGCATACAAAACATATTTGTACGAAAAATAATTTTGTTGTAACCCACCCCCTCTTTTTTAGAGAAGACCAAAATACCAAAATAACTTTTTATGGCCAGATTGATTTGACCTTGACCTTTGATATTATGTGTATCAGGTATGATATACATGTATGTTAGGGAAAGGGTACCAATAATACCAAGTGGCATTTCTACAAATGATTAACCTAGTTTGATCCTTTACTTTTGACATTGAAAATCAATGGGAATCATCTACTGTTTAAAGGGGAACGTGTACTAAGTCTGATACTATACAGACAATATTTTCCTTTCTCCAGAGTATTTTGCCCCTTGACCTCTTTACCTCAAAATCAATAAAGGTCATCTACAGTACTTAGAGGGTACCAGTATGCCAACTTTGATGTCTGTTAAGCAAAGGAATGTTAAGATATGGATCAGAAAACGCTTGATATCTACATGTGATCTATATTATAATGACCAACCAGCAGGTGCAAAAGGCTTAATTGAGCTTTTCTGTTTGGGCAATTTTAGCCAAACTTGGCACAGAGCGTCCTTAGGTGAAGGGGACTCAAGTTTGTAAAATGGAAGAGCCAATCCCTTTTTTTTCAAGGGGAGAAAATTCTAAAATTTGATGGCATTTAAAAAAAGAAATTTCTTCTCAAAAACCATTTGGCAAGAAAACTGTAACTTGTGTGTGAAAGCATCCTCAGGTAGTGTTAAAATTCATGTTCATTCAAATCAAGATCCCCATGGGTAGGGTGTGACCACAATGGGGAAATTTTTTACATAGGAATAAAACGAGGAAAATCTTTTAAAATCTTCTCAACAACTGAAACAACAAAAGGGTCTCAATGATTAGCATATTAAGAATAGTGGAGAAAATTTGTCTATCCTACTAAATTATCAAGATTTTTTGTATTTGATACTATAAAGCTGAGTTAATCAGAGTTATATGGCTATTATTGCTCAGGTGAGCAACAATGCATCACCGCAGACTTATTGCTGGTTCAAGTTAAATTTCCTTTTAAATGTTTAAAATTGTACCCGAGGTGTAATTGTAAGCATGTATAGATAAACAAATAAAACAATCTCAGGGCTTTCTCTTTACAAATGAAGAAAAGGATAGAAGTCTCTTTTGATGAAGTCCCAAGATCATATAAGGTACCCGTTTACATATAGCCTTGAAAAGACGGTTCACTCAATGTATGATATGTACTTTACTCTGAGAACTGAAACAAGCAAGTCAGATGTCTCAATAAATTTCTGACTTAATTAACATTTTAATCCAAATGAACAAAATTTTGAATGAAATACAAATAAGGGAATTGCAAGGTCCATTTAGCATGAACTCTTAATTTTATCTCTGATATGTACCAGTTTACACCAGTATTAACAAACTAGCCAAGGAGAATATACAGATGTCCCTATAAAACATAAGTTCTTTATACAAATTTAAAGACTTTGATTTCAACTAGCCAAAGAGAATATACAGATGTTTATATTAAAAACAAAAACTTAAAGACTTGGCTTATGATTTCAACAGAAATAAATGTATGAAATTTCTCCAAATGCCAAAAATAGTTAACAAGTTATCGTTGTTTACTTGAGTTAACTAGTGCCATTCATAAAACTCTTCCAGTAAATCACTGCAAGGTAAGTATGTTGTACAGAATTTCTGCTGCCAGGAATTCAAAGACTTACTTTTCTGAGTCATAACTCCTCACAACCAATTGCACACATGTATTTCATGCATATCCAACTTTTCTAATCCATAAATTGTAGCTGCTTCAATAAACACATTCAACAAAATATCTGACCAAACAAATTTACATACAACTTGTTCTGCTAGAGTGATCCCGTGTGAATCTGAGAGGTGTGAGACAGTGAGCCTTCAAGCAAATCATGCCCTGAGGTAATTTAATTTAAAGAAGTTGAGGAAAAAAAACATCTGAAAAACATTTAAGATATATCTGTAGATATAATGTCATGGTCAATATCTCCATTTATACTGCTTATATAACTAATTTTTAAAATAGTGAACACTGGCCAACAGTAAACAAATTTCTATACCAGTTTCAGTGATTTATGTTGCTTGTCACAATCATTAAGCTAAATTTAATTATTAATTAATGCAGATGATCTTGATCACCATATATTTCAAATAGAATTTTGTAAAATATTGTGCTTATATTAATTTCCACTTTTGATAAAAATTTTTTGTTTAACCTTAAATACTAAGTTTATATCTCTCTCTTGAAACAATGCACAAATATTATGTTAGAAAATGATAAATTTAATGATCAATTTCAACACATATTCACACACATGAAACATCTTGAATCGGCTGTATTTAAACTGCACCAAATCTACCTGTTCAGGTGACTTAGGATAGGACATTCAGGTATAACATAAACAAGGTCCAACTTGAAGAAAGGATCGAAAACACGATGAAATTTATCTCGGTAAAATTCCTCGTTACCTTTTATAGTGTGACCTTGTGTGACACATTTATTCACTTAGTAATGATCAGTCTGTGTACACAGGCTATAGGAGGTCTAATGGAGATGACCAAAGGCCAACGATGTTAGACAAAGTCACACTGTGCCATAAAACATGTCCCATTTAAATCAAGAAGCCCATGGGTCTTAATGATCACCTGAGTAAAACAACTCTGTAAATTGCATCTTTAAATTGGGAATTCACATAAAATTACATTAATAAAACAAAAAAAATTCACGTTGAGTAAAATATAAACAGAGATAAAGAAATAGACAGCTTTAGATATTAGCCTCCATACCAAACCTGGCGTAATTCATTCCTTATAGTTATAGAGCTGTTTAAAATAATTTTAGTCTGTAAACAATGTGCAACTCACAAGATACGGTAAGCTATGACAAACAGAAAGTTATTACAATATGTAAGATTGGTACATGTGACTAACATCATGGAGCTTTACTTTAATGATTTCAATGTGGACTTATATATTACCAGCAATTTCTTTTTCAACATCTGTTTATTTGCAGCCATGTAGGCCTGCCACCCCCCCCCCCCTTTTTTTTGGCAACAAAATTTTTTCTTAAATTTACATACCTAGTATTGCCCAAACTTTTAGGGAGCGTAAAAAATTAAAGGGAAATTAACATTAAAATTCAAGTTTTAGGTACTTCGCACCTGAAGATTAGCAGATTGTTGTTTTGTTTTTTTTCGTCAAGATTTCAGATAAGTCTGCCCCCTCCCCACTTTAAAAAAGCAATGGTACATGCCTGATAAGCTCTTTCTATAATCATATTAACTTACATCAAATAGTATATTTTCCAACTTTTCATTCATTTGAATACTATTGCCCCTTTTCCGTATCACAGTTTAGACTTTTAACTGAATTAGATATAGATTATGTTTCAAGTTTTGATACATATGTACTGATTTTATACATATGTACCAGTAGTCTGTTTACATTGAATTTAGAAACAATGCAGGATAAACAGATAGTGATGATGATCTAACTTTATCATCAACAGCTATCCCCCTCTCCTTCTTTGAAAACTTTGAGCAAAGTGAACTGCACAGCTCAATGTCATTTCAATAGATTTTGTAAAAGTTGTCTAGAAATTTCAGACACCCCATGTTTTATCCATCTAACCATAGTGTGTTTAGGCAAAGACTTATTAAATAAAGCAATATTAGCTGTGCAGTATCTTATTTTGCTGCAAAAATGTGCTTTTGATAATTCAGCATGTAAATTAAACTTTTATGATGAACAAAATTGTTAATTTTCTCAGACAAAAAAATTCAGCATTATGGAATAATAACAACTTTATTTTATAAATTAAATGTAATTTTGCTTCAATTTTAGCATCTTAATAGCTTTTATCACCAAAATTTGACAAATAGAAGTTTATCAATTGTAATAGTTCTTTTAGAATAAAAATTTTGCACAGGAAAATTGCCGCTCACTCTTGCACTAGTGGGCAAAACGCCAAATCATGCAGAGGGATATGTCTCTTAACAACGTTGAACAACTGTAAATACAAGTCAAAATATTAAATTTCTTATCAAACAATGGTTTCCCTTCCCCTGAAGAAGATTCAATATCTATTTTTAAAATGTGATTTAGGCCAATATACCAAATAAAAAAGGTAATATTATATAACTGTGTTAGTGATGTAATGTTAAATGTTTGTCAATAAAAGTCAAATGAGTAAAAAATAGTTAAGAAGTAAAAAATTGTTAATAGAATCATTTTCAAATAAGACAGTGACAGATATTACCTGTCATAATGTGTAGTTCTCTAGAACTCTATCCACCGTCACCCTTCTCTGGAAACATCCATGAATCAGGGTGGTAGGACAAATTTCTACCCGACCACCATAAATTTCTCGAATACCTAGAACACAAGGGGCAATCAGTAGATGTTAAATTGTCTAGGGCAAAAAGGGTGTATTGACTATTCTGGGCCAGGTAGGTAGATCTATCCATAGGACTCTACTTCTCCTGATAACAGGTTATCTATATCTGTCCCAGTGAATAACTCTGTATAGTCAACCAAAATTGTAGATAAATCTATCACTTCTCCCCCTGTCTAAACTAATACAGCCACTACCTGTACAATTCATCATTAGAGAATAGGACAACACAACATACAAACAGTAAATGTTTTGGGTACTGGAGATTTCAGATGGAATATATACATAATTACAACACCTAAGGACATACTTTTACTTATTCATTAATTTGAGACGAAACCGGTACCTGTAAGTTTTCAAAGACTCAGCATATATTCTCTTGTTCTGTGTGACCAAATTCTGGGCAAGGGAAAGAAAAAAAATATCCAAATTCTTCAATAAATAATGGAGGTTTATACAAATTTTCTGACATAAATCCGCCTCAGTTATCTCATATGTTCACCACTTAAAATTACATCATCTATATCAACATTTTAGGAATACCTTGAGAAATTATCTTCAGCCAACAACAACTTCTTTGTCAAATAACTGAGGGATGAGTTTGATAAACAAACTTAGTGCAAGCCTCAGTGTTGTTAAAATCACAATGTTTTTCTTATCTAATACATTTAAATTTACCAACAATAAATGTAACCTGATTGTAAAATTGTATAGACGTATATATACACGTAGGAATCACAAATATTCACCCTGACCTCTTGTAGAAATGGTTCACAATGTAGATATACATGGAATTAAATACCCATACATATAGGCTGTGTATCTGGGCCCACAGAAAATTTTAAAATATACCTCCTTTTGAAACCATCAAGTTTACCTTGACTAATCTCTAGTCTAGGCATAGAACATGCAAAACACAGTAAATAATGGCAATTATTCAATACTCATGAAGACAATAAACCAAGCACTCAGGGCTTATGAATTTCTTAAATTCTGTAAGTTTTCTGTAGTTTTAACAATATACATGTACAACAGGATGTACTAAGAACTATAAAGATGTCCATTAAGGATTTAAATGCTTCACCTAATGGTGCATTTGTATTGCAGCATGAAAACAACATATATATCTCTGCACAGGTAAAAGTTGACGGTGAAACATGACGACAGAATTTTTTTTATATGTTGTATCATGGAATGAAGTTTGGTGAAAATATCTTGAACAACTCTTTTTGTTTGAGACTGACATAAATGAAAAATAACAATGAAGTCAATGTCAGGGGAAAGGCCGCCAAGGTCAGAAAATTGGGACAAAGTTGCTCTCAAAAATACCTATCTTACGGATAAATTGAAGTTTCATAACAATACATGTAGCTTGAAAAGATTAATTTCAATTAAATGCAAAATAAGAAAAAGTGAAATCAATGTCATAGGGAGCGTCAAGATCTGAATACCGTGTTATGATATGAATACTATGTCATGAACCTGTGGAACTATTCCACCCATAATTATGTATATTTGTTTGAAGTTAAAAAAAAAATCTTAGAAACTAAGCTACATTCAAAAGTAAGGAATAGAGAATAAATAAAATAAGTTTCAAACACATAAGAAATTTTGTTTTCCCTTTATGCGGTAACATATTCAACATATTTTGTACTACAATAAAACTCTTTTAGCAAGCACTGTATTCAGTATTTCAAAGCAAATTACATAACAAAACTACATTTAGGTATGTAAAAATGAATATAAGTTTTTAGGTCTACACTTTTGAACAAGAGATTAATAGCAAAATATTCTGTGTATTTCACATAATAAAAAATACATTAACAAACGATTATGATTATTTCAAATACGTAGATAAAGTATGCATACATGTTATTAAGATTAAAGTTGACAACATTGCGATTAAATTTTTCATCACTGAACATCATTAAAACATTATGTCTTTTGCATGTATTGTCAATCCATGTAATTTTAAATTTTTCATATTTGAGAGTCATCATTTCATGCAAGTTTGAAAAAATTTATCATCAATACTTTGTATATGCACTATACTTTTTTTTCACCTACTGGTAAAATTGTAATTATAGAAATAGGAATGATATTTATATATTCATTAAAAAAATCTGACAATAAGCAAAGTTCTAAAATATTTCATATTAAAAGCAATACCTTTTTTCAAAATAAATTATATGTTGTTTACATTTCGACACGGTTATTTTTAAGGCTACAAACAGTGGTTTCTTTCAAGAAATTGAACAGCAGACAAAAGTCACTTAAAGTGCCCTCCCAACCATTTTTTCCTAAATAGATCCCTGGCAAATAATAACAATTCAACAAGAGGAATAACTCTGACACAAGTTTCAACTTTTTCCACATGAGGTAAATACATATATATTAAATGGAATTCATATTACAATCCTTAATGCACATTCCTTACATATGCTTAATTAAGGACATACACATGTACATAGATATATTAAGCCTAAAATATGAAAAAATATTCCCAATTAACGATAATACAAAAAAAATATCACTGAATATACTACACTATAGCAACTAAATAATGACAAAAAAATGCATGAACAATAAAAAAAATTGTTTTTAATTCTAATGACAAAGGCAAATAAATTAAATGAATCTTTATAAACAATAGCAGTAAGCACTTTGTATCAAAGTATAGAATAAAAGTATAAAGGACTACAACTATATCAATTGTTGACAAATATCACATCTGAAGCTGAAAATATCAATCATTAATACTCAAGAGGTTAAAAATGATCATACAAGAATAATAGAAAATCCATTGCTGCTCAGATTTACAACAAAGTCTTCACCCATTACATGAAATAATGTAATATTTGGAGGACTAGATTATAAATTCAACTTCCTATCAATGCTGATTTAAAATAAACACTTCAAAGGAAATCTTTGAACATTAAGCTTTACTGTGTATTTTCAAGTGGTAGAGTAAACAACAGGGAAAGAAGCTCTTGTCTACACTCTTCATAACATTAGCTGAAAAAAGTTATACAATAAAGTTTGAAAACTGAATACTGAAATTTGATAAAATGAATAGTAAAATTAATAATTTTAATACATAGTTGTTTACATCTACATATGTATAATATAACAACATAGCAGCATTTTATATGGCAATTTTTGGACAATCTAATCCTAGGGCACCAGAACATCAGTGATCCAGTTGCATCACACACTCTCTCAGCCTTTCAACAAGTGCATGCATCATCGCTAATAACTTATTATACCATTCCACTTTGCGAGAGGATGAACAGACAGGATATGATTCGTGACAAACATTGATATCAATTGCAGTAGTACTATGTTCCATTATTTATGACACAATCAAGCAATATTATACAATTATTTTATAAATACATGTACATCCAAATGTAAAAATAGTCTTCCCCAAAGCAACTGATTGCATAGATTGATCAGATCTATTTGTAAAAAGAGAATTTTCTCCCTTTAGTGGGGAATCCACAAATAAATATCACCATGAAACGCCTCTGGCTTGATAAAGTATTGCAGCTCATAACTCTGTGGCCATTTTAGAAGACATGGCCTGGATTCGCTTGGCATTGCAGTTTTTACACAAGATATGCTCGTCCAAAGGGTAACATCCTCGACCTTCAGCCTCAGATGACAGCAACAGTCCACAATCCTGTTTAAAAAAATCAGAATACACAATGACAAACACAGAGGAAAGATATACTCCAGAATTTAAAATGTCTGTCACCTACATGAATACCTTTGTAAATACATACAAATGTAGTTACTGTATAGTGAATTTTACTTGAGGTTTACTAAACAACAGACATAATCTAAAGCAAAAGAAAATTTTAGCTCAAAACTCCTACCACATGTTAATAAATGTATAGTCAAATTCTATCTGATTAACACCCCCCACACCCCCAACAAAATTTAAAAGATATTATTTCAGTATCATTTTACTTTGTTTGGGAAGTGCTAACATTTGCATTGCAAATACATGTACATAATCTTCAGCTGCCTCTACATGTTTATATAAATATGCTAGACTCACTTCACATCTATAGCACTGAACATGAAAACTTTTATCCATGGCAACAACCCTGACAGTCTCTTCCTGCCCTGGCTCTGGCATGATTGGATGTTGACAGACGCAGCAACGAGGGGCAAATTTTCTACAGGATCAAAACATGGGGAATAAATACGAACTTTAATGTAAATATAACTTTGCTAAACTAACATAACATATACTGCATAATTACTTTACCCCTTCTAAAAAATACAATCACAAGTAACGGCTCCTGAAATCAGATTTTTTTAAAATTTCAAATGTCTACACATTAATTAACTCCAATAGAAACAAGTGTGTACATATGTTATCAATAGATTTCAAAAGTGAAAACTGTTATTGATTTCTTGCTTCAAAGGTAACATATCCACGTCTTTCTGTATATATGTTAATAATCTTTCTACTTCCATGTGTGTATCTACATGTATTTCCAAGATACTAATTGTGCCTATCAACAGCCCTCTTACTTGTGAAAATCTTCAATGCAGTGAATCTGGTTGGTGGCGTCAACAGTGAACGGGATTCCGTCCAAGCTCTTCCCACACACCACACAGGTAAAACAGGCGGGGTGGTACGGCTTCCCAGTGGCTCTCAGCAGCTGTAACAACAAACCCAACACCTGAACACCAATAGAAAATATATAACCAGTGACTTAATGGATCCTGTACATAAAATTAAGCTTTGCCCTTTGATTCCATGTTATTCATCTAAGGTATTCAATGATTTGCTGTTTTGGCTGATTCAAGAGTAAACTGAGATGCTGAAGGACTAAAGACAAGATGGACAGAATTGCAAAATAAATAATATAATTGAGTTTTTGCAAATGTGACAGTCCTGGATAATTCTGTGATAGTGGCGATGTGTACCTTGTGCATTATGAGGAAGGTGTTAAATGCATGTATATAACATCTGGTGCCTAGATCTGACTAGATGTATAAAATTTATTGTATTTACTTGTTTGTCACATATCAACATGAATAACATTATAGTCTACTTCAAAACTTAAAAACAATAAGTTTTGCATTATTTGATAAGGACTAATTTGGTCTTCTTCCTTTTTGCTCTCAAACCAAGAATCAAAGCAATTTTAAAATTGAACACTGAATGAATCCTGAAAGCTATATACACCATATCAAACATTTGGCCAAATCAACATTATTTTGTAACTGCTTTAGTTGTGGGCAACAAGTGTAGATGTATTGTTTTGTTTATTACCAAGAACCATACGATTCATAGGTTTAATGTATATACATAAATAAGATGTACAAAAATATGTTGACATTTTTAAATAATCACAGTCTTAAATTAGTCTGCGGAATAGCAGTGTATATATATTATAATGACGTCCACCTTATCCCACCATCTTGAATTTCAAACACTTGTGTGAGTGAATGTACATTAACCATCCCTAGACACCCACAACTAATGCGTGATTCTTTGATGATGATTGTTGTAAATCATAATGTTTTCTGATGGTCGTAACACAACCAGTAATGGGTCTTTATTGTTCTTGTTAGGGAAAAAATGTTTTAACAGTAGCAAAAAGTACATGTTCAAGGAAACTGAGTCATCTGTATCTACACAAATGAAGGGTCATTTTACCGGTAACCACAAGCAAATTAAAACAAGGGCTGATAATTATCATGAATTATGTCAATGGATTAAGGTCAAGTGTATTTAAGTCTCCCGTAATATTACTTGTGAGAAGAGAGAGTGATCACTGAGGTGGCGTCCTCCTCTTGTTATCTCACCACAAATATCTCTTCCTGTCAACACTTAGCCTAAGTGCTTGTACTTATCACTTAGTAAGTCCTTACTGATCTCAGAGGCAGGAAATATTTTCAGGTCTTTTGCCAAAACTTTACCACATCCACTTTATAGATGAAATATAAATTGGTGCTGAAATTTATCCTAATTGAACTCACCCTGTCTGTGATTGCCTTTGAACAAACTGAACATTTCTCCAAGGTGCTCTGAAACATGAAGAAATGGGTGTAAAATTAAAGAACTTTCCTCTTTCAAAAAACAGAGATTAATCATTGAAAACTCTATAAATAGATACTTACAACATAACACTGTTCACAATATGGCTTATTGTCCATGGAATAGAATGATTTTCCTCGTAACAGAGTGCCTGCAGAAAACAGTTGCAAACCAAATTAAACCAGGAGATTTCTATTTGTGAGTAAAACACCAACACAAACTCAGAATGTTTTTTACAGATAGCAATAGTGTAGAATTACCCACCACAGTTGATACAGATGAAGCAGGAGATGTGGTACACCTGGTCATTGGCTGTACACCCATTGTTCTCCCCCACAACTTTCTTCTGACACTTCACACAGATACCTACAATGAAAATCAAACAAAAAATAACAACCTATTATTACATGTAATTTTGTTAAGTCTTAAAGATTTTAATTTTCTTTTATCTTAATCATAATGGTCTTTAAGTAACGATTTGATAGTTACTGATTGTATTGCAAATCTGGCAGCCTTTAATTTATCTTACAGTGTATATATCAACAAAGAACTTCACAGAATTTATGCAGTCTTAAACAACTGAACTTAATTAAGATTCAAAATCAATGACAATTTATGAATACAAGTATTACATTAAACCTGCAAAGAAAATTTCAAAGAGATGTATATAAACGTCTAAAAATGTTTTAGATTCACTCCAAACATTGCAAACATTAGAGCACCATACCAAAGAAGTCTGTTTCACTGGAGGACTCCATGTTCTGTATAAGGAGGCTGGTCAGGGCATCCACCTCTGCCTCCTTGTTAGCTTTGTCACCCCCGCGGGGAGATTCTGGACCCCCGGAGGGCACCTGTGGTCCCGGCATAGGGCGCTCTCCTCTGTATTCATCCTTAAAACACAGGGTCAAAGGTAACACTAAACACTAGTCCCATTGACACAGAAATAAAATCAGCGAATAAGATTAAAAATACTTCTTGAAAAAAATTCCTTATGAATTCACACTATATAAGAAACAGATTGAACAAATTAGCTTGAAAAAGGCATTTCAACTACATGTACCGAGTTGAAAAGAATGGTCAATTAAATCTTGCATATTTCAGCATAAAATAATGTAAGTAGCATCGAATATGCCAGTTTCTGGTGTCGTACAATCAAATCTGAGGGAGTTAAAGGGAGACATGACAGCAAATTTTCTTTTTCAAGCATTAGAGATCTTAACATGTCCCTTAAGTCTGTCAGATTGTCAATAAATTCAAATGAATGCAAAAGTTAATGCACAATTGGTACAAAAGCTAAAAGGGCTGGATGGCAGTTGACATTTTTAGACTATATAAATCTCCTTTAGATAAGAGCTCTGTGTGAAGAAATACATGTACATGTAGGTAAATATTGAAATTTTAAAGCTAAAATATTTGGATTTTTTCTTTTCTAAATGAAACTTTATGGCCAAAAGTATCATATTCAAATTTTAAAGCCAAATCTGGTGGAAAATTTGTTGACCATCCAGCCTCCTTAAACTTTTGTTGTCTAAATGTTAATGTTTTAAACATTTCAAGAGATTTAAGTCGTATTATTCTTTTATAAAGCAGACTTTACAATAAGGAGTGTATAAATCATTGTTTTTTGTTATACATGTAATATGATTAACAACATTACACAAAGATGCCATTTCTCATGCAAAATGAAGGCTAACTCAAACCTAAAGATGAGTTGATTTACTTATAATCTGTAATTAATGATCACATACGTACATTTTTTTATAAACCATTATGAAAATAAATAATATTGTAAAAAAAGGATTTTCTTTTAAGTATGTAGTAAAATTTACTCTGGTTATGCATATACATTTTCAAACAAAAACACAAATTCAGCCATTTATATCACTACTGATTGAAAACCCACCTCGTATCTGGGAACAAAGCCCCCAGAGCCAGTGCTGGGTGACCTGCTGTAGTCAAAGTCCAGGTTCTCTTGGTTGTTATAGTGGCGATGGTCTGCAATGTTTTGTCGGACATACCCCGCCGGTGATGTCACCGTGTCCCTGGGGGAGTTGTAACTGTCCGGTGGCTCCCTCACCACCTTCACTGGGCGGGCGTAGATGGTGTTGTCCGTCTGGGAGGAGGGGCCTGATGAGGAGTACGCGGTCTGGAGGGACTGTAGGTTGGCGTAGTTACTGGGGCTCTTGTAGGATGTCGGGGGCCCAGTGGGGGACATGGAGCGACCCCCTTTGTAGGTAGGCTGGTGGTTGTCCACTTGGTAGTGGGTGGAGCTTGTGTGGTACTGCTCAAAGGATCTGTAACATAGAAGTTAAACACTGACTGATATGTTACTCTGCTAAGCTAAACCTATATGTCAAATGATTACAATCTTTATATACATAAATCTTTAATATATGACCTGAATGTCTTATCATGCAATTTCTGCAATGTGGTAAGACTGGAAAAAAGACTTTCTTAAAATGCAGAAAGAAAATCCATCCACCAGTATTTTTTATAAGGAGTATTTTTAAACGTGAAGAGTACACAGAAAAAAGAAAACAATTTTGCAAGTTTATGCCTTGATAATAATGAAAATCTTATAAACAAGTCCTACAACATTCAAATCTTCTTTTATTTGCTTGCATAAGTCTTTTGCTCCAGAAAAGAGTATAGGCCACTAATAATGCCCCTCCACCAAACCTGTCCTGAAGCTAGCAATATAAAATCTCACTCCATTAATATGATATACCTGTTGTGAGGTGAATCGCCATAAGATGAGTACATCTGGTTGTGCACTCCATATTGAACATTTTCAGGGGAGTGTGTGTTGTAGTTGGAAGTTGGAGAAGGAGGAGGAGGGAAATCCTCTTGAGGGTCATTATAGCCATAGGCCCTGGACTGCTCTACTTGTGGTGGAGGGTATGCTACTTCCTCGATGTAAGAACTCTGAGGGGGAGGGGGTGGGAAATCTTCATCCCCTTGTTCAGCTCGGAACTGTCGATATGTTCCACCTCCTGAAATAAAAGCGTTCTCTACAGTAATACTAAATAACCAAAATAACTCAGTGTAGATATATGTAATATTTCACAGTAAGCATGCCATCAACTTTGTTGTTGTTCATAATTTATTCCTCTTTAATTGTTACACATTTCAATCTTTGTCATCAAAACTTCTGTGCACATTTATCACTTTGTACAAAAGGATTCAAGCAAATATCAACTTTCATATAGCTGTTTCACAAGGAAAGTGAAAACGAATTATAGAGATAATGAATGAAGATTGATATATTCATGAAGTAAATGAATTAAAAATGATCTCGTCTTGAGCTGGAAGTAATCTTAGAAAACTTCAAGACGTAAAAATACATTCATGTACATGTATAGAAGAAACCTTCATAAGATCCTCTTGTTACTTATATCTGAATACAGAGCATTTCAACATGCTTTTAGTGATCCATATATTTTTTTTTTTGCAATTCCTTATTTATATATACAGGTACATGTATATGTATGCATAGTTGTTTACTGGAATAATATGCATGCAACGGAAGTAAAACCCATATCCACTCCTTGTGGTAAGGCCGAAAGTGATGACACCTCGTATCCCTTAACTCCATGTCATTGTCTGCTACACGTATACATATAAGTCATTACATAGTACATACTGTACACTGTTGAGGTTATGTACTTTATAACCATTGATATTAGATACCTGGTTTCCAAGGTTTGGGCATTGAGTTCAGGGTCACTGTTAATACAGTCAAAATGTAAGAAAATCCTAGTACCTGGTAGTTACATTATACAACTTCAAACTAACTTAATTAAGGTCATAATCCCAGGTCACTGCAAACAAAATTTTGCTGATTTTCAAAAAAAAACAAACTCTACATGAAGGGCAATATTGGAGAGAAAACACCTAGGTAGTGACCATTTTATATAGGAATATACAAGATCTAGTCAGCTAGATTTCTCCATAAATAGTAAAATAACTATGCATTATTATGATGATTAATTACAAGTACTCTGACTTCCTGCATTGATCTTAATAACATATTCATACAGCTACATGTGAGTGATCACTAGGTGATTTAGTAAATGGTTTGTTTTTATGCTGACACTCGGGTTATAAGTTTTAATAGACTGTTTTCTTCCTGTCACATACTCATTGACAAGCAATAAAACAGTTGTCAACCATATAATGTCATCTTTCTTACTCAGAAAGACTGACTTGGTCAATGTAAGAAAATTATATACATACACAACGCTTTTACAGTACACCTAATATCATATCTCTCTACACTAACATAATAGAAATGATTCAAATACCCCCCTCACCCCCCCCCCCCCCCCCCCCACCTGCCCACACACACACCCAAACAAAAAATGAATTACAATAATTTACCTAAACTAATGCCCTCTTCCTCCTTTTATATAAAATAAATTTCTTTTAATAGCACATCAGTTGCTTCATACTGTTTCAGTGACATTTTTCCCTACTATAAGTACCTGCTTTGAATGGCTTTGGTGATGTATTTAGGACTTTGGAAGGTTTTGGGGCCACAGCGGGGGGAATTTTCTTCTGTGTTCCTGGCGAGTCATTTATATTCAGGCCTTGAAAACTCCTTTCTATGCCGTGTTGTGTCATCTTTTGAATACTCTATGAAAATAAAAATATTGTCATGAAGCAGAATTAAGTTTCAACCAATGTAAGTGTTGTCAATCAAGTGACCACCACACAAAAATGTCTCTATTTTGACTTGTCTAATTCTCAGTTAATTAAAATTCAAACATGAAGCTTTAGCTTGTATTTGACATTTTCAAATGTACTTAAAACTTATAAGGACACATCATTCAATCATGTCAAAGAGCTCTTGTCAACATTATCAAATTAGAAATATCAAAATTTAGTGACAGATAACTGCAATGAGCCAGTGCAATTTTATCTTGTATACACAGACCATGTCATTTATGATTAATAATCCATGTAATGCACAATCGGACAAATGTTACTGTGATCATAAATCAATAATAACTTATTGTGAAGTACTGTTATGTTAAATGTGTTATGTATGTACTCATCTATGTGTAGTAATACTACATTTAATTGATGGAAAATTGAATAATACCTTTCCATTTTTAACAATGGACCCCAATATATGAGACTATAGTACTAAATTGTTCTTGTACAGAAAATGATTAGGCCCTATAACAACTCAACAATTTACTTGTCATGTTCTGTTTTGTATGAGGTAGGTCACATCCTAATCAACAGCGAGACTCTTAAGACAAAAGTTAATGCATCATTTCATTCAACTTATACATTATAAAGTTGTAAACTTTTCTACCATAGCACAAATAGATGAGTGGATCCGACAAAATCAACGTGAAATCAACAACCCTATTTTCGTTTCGCGCTAATTTACCTGGGATTAGCCTTTAGAATTCGTTGTTGGTATTTAAAATCCTTTAGTTTTCTTCAAATTGATAATTTTCTATCACTTTCTAACTCTCAGTTGTCAGGAATAAGGATATTTACCTATTTAAGCACGGTATTAGCTCATCTGTCATTACTCGAGTACAGCCATAAATGGAATAGTGGCTTCCGTGACGTATTTCCGCCTGGAAAGTCACGTAAAGAGCGGTAACTCGCGCAAATATTCAGCGTTTGGGAGGGAAATTAATTTTATTGAATCACATATTTTGGATGGATACGAATAACGGATGATATGAATTAATAACAATTTTTATCATAAGATGTTCAGATACTTTTGATTACAGGCAGAGAATTTAGCTCAAACCGAACTGACCAATTAAACTTCCGCATAACTAAAAAATGTTAGGAATGCGTCATTTGGGATTGTAAGGCTGGCCCCTATATTGCAAATGCGACGAACCATACTGTTTCTTTTTTAAATGCGGATGACTCATGCATAAATGCGAACATGAGAGAGAGAGAGAGAGAGAGAGAGAGAGAGAGAGAGAGAGAGAGAGAGAGAGATTGTCTTTTATTGCAGAAAGATCGATCTATAAAAGATATACATATAATTGTTATACTTTAATAATTTTTACACTATCATTGGCTTGTCTTTCTCTTGTAATTATAATAATATGTACTTGTCTGTTCTGGACTCTGAATTAGAAATAAACGATCTGTTCTGTTCTATATAAATAATATACCACATGGGAGTAATATTTTAATTAATGTACATATCTAAAATGCCTATTATTAATAGCGAAGTCGTGATAGGAGTATATCAGAGACATAGATAACATGTCTCTGGAGTACATGCATGTAGATGTTAAATTTATAATTTAGACTTGCTTTGCACAAAAAACATTTACCCCCCCCCCCCCAAACAAAACAGAAACAAAAAAACGAAGACCACCACCCCTATAAGAATCTGCATGTAACACTCGTGAAATAAAATTCACTATTTACTACATTGAACATCATAACCTTTGTCATCTTTTTCATTTACTTCTTTTTAATTAAAGAAAATACTATTTTATTTAAACGGGTTTAATAAGTTATTAGCAATAGTATACTTGTGATTAATTTAAGGTGTGGCTTCTGGGATGCCCATAGCCATGCAATTATTTCGCTGTTTCCATTAACAACAGGCAGTAGCTCGTGTACTTTTTAATCTTGGTTTGTTCTATAATCAATCTCTGACACGAAGCATCATTTTTGAAAGTGGGGGGGGGGGGGGGGGGAAAAATTTAAAAAAAAATTTAAAAACCAAAAAAAAAAGAAAAAAAAAAGACAAAACAAAACAAACAAAAAAACCCAAAAAACCAAAAACATTATCCGTCAAAATCTTTATCCAGCAACTCCTTAAAATTTCAATTTTCTATAATAAAAATGTTTGCTACGAGAAAAAAAAAAGAGGAGGGCCTGGCCACCCCTCCCCCTTGATGATACGTGCCTGAATCTCGAGTTATGCGTATAATCAAAATATTTCAAACTGAATGTATCTAACAATTCTAATTTGTATTAATTTGTATTACAGTTTGATATTAATACAAATTCACAATTAACATGTTAAACACTGCTCAGTTTTTAAGGGGGGGGGGGTGTAAATTTCAACTGTTTCGGTTTCTGTTTCTGTATTGACATATCTTCTGAGCAAATCAAAATAGAATCACAAAAGGGTTTAATAAAATGTTACTTCTAAACATGTTAAGGTTTCGGTTTCGGTTTCTGTATCGACATATCTTCTGAGCTAATGAAAATAGAACCACAAAAGGGTTTAATAAAGTTACTTTTAAACATTTTAAGCAGGGCCATGAGGTCCGTTTTTTACCCCTGAACGCTTGAATCTCTCTACTATGAAATATTGCAGGCACGTAACATCGTTCTTAAAAAGGAGGGGGAGAGGGTTTAGATGGGCATACCTTACCCAACGTCTTGAGCAAATCCCCCCGCCCAAAAAACAAAAAATTAAAAAAACAAAAACAACAAAACAACAACAAAAAACAACAACAACAAAAAACCAGCCCACTTACTTCACCAATTCTAAAAATAATTCTAACTCCGGAAAGGGGGAGGGGGGGGGGGCTTATATGGTAGCCTCGTACCTTAAAACAATAATTCATGTGCGAATTTTCCCTATAGTTTTTAACACTGCCACAAAAAGTTCTTTTTTCTAAATGCTAGACTAAGTATACATGTAAAAACAAAAAAATCAGTTTCCAAAAAGGAGGGGAACAGCCTCCAGCCGCCCCCAGCCGCCCCCACCCGTTGCTACCTGACATCAATGCCATTACAAAGAAGGTCCACAGTCAATGCAAATCGAAATTTAAAAAATGATGAACACACATATATAATATGAAAAACTACCATTATCAACTCTCTCGTTTTTGTACTTGAATTTTGTTCATTAATTAAGTCCAGTGGCAGAGATTTTCAGAAACGTTATCGACTCTTTATTTACTGTTTGCGATTAACAACAAAGGCGAAAAGGTAAATGAATTCTATCAGAGCTATATGGTTAAGAACTTGGTTGCATGGCTGCATGGCAAGAACTGACCTGAGAAGTACACCTACCACCTACCTCTCACCGGAAAAAACAGTTCCTTCTCGCCGAACTTTACAAGAAGTACCATATCGTGCAAAAAGGAGCCAGTCCGGAGAAACTTGGACGCAGTTCGGGAATTTACAATCAATTTCAAAAACTCCTGATGGCGTTGATATATCGACTGGTTATATTTCTATGTTTGTGCGTCGTTTCGGGTAAGAATACTTTAATATATAGTGTGATGAACTGTACTTTTGTAACCTTTCCCACAATTAAGGTGTAATGTCCCTCTGCTATTAATTTTACCATATATTTTGTTAAAATTCTTTATTTGAATTTCCATCAAAGTCAATATCAATAGATTCAAAGTGAGATTATTTTCTACAGAAGTTATCTCTCTTATCAGAGGGACATTCCACCTTAATAACAATTACCCGAAAATATAATTTTTTAAAACTTATACACACTTTTTCTATTCGGAGATAAAACTATGTGGATATCAAAGAAGGTGTTGCAGTTCCTATGCTAAATTTCCCTAAAGGAGTTGCAGATAAAATGGAAAAATCAAAGTTACAGAATTCGATGTTAATCTTTTTTTTCATGCAACGTTGAACATAAAACAGTGTAGAATTTTAATTGGAAAGTTTGTACTAACTTATTTAAGACCATGAAATAAATTTGAAAATGGTTACACAGACAAATGTGGCAGTATTTACGGTATATAAAAGGGGAATCCTCATCATTTTTAAAAACTGCCTCCTTGAAACAAAATTAATTTAATCTTAACGTTTAGAGTAAGACAATTTCTCGAAAACTGCCATTTCCGATTTTCGTTTCAAAGAGGCATATTTTTAATAAATCCGACTTTTGGACAAAATCATTAATACCTTTGAAATCTAAAAACGATGTGTTAAATTTCCCCTGCTTAAATCAAGTGCAGCTTAGTCGAGTGGTAACACAGTTAGAATAGATGATTACCGTGTCTTACATTTTTAACTGGGTTCGAATCCCGAAAAAGTTGGAATTTTTTTTAAATTTTATTTCTTTTAAACGCATGGAGAGGTAATGTATATAGATAATTTAAGAATGTCAGAATAAAGTTATTTAAACTCTTGTTATTGTAATATTTTGCATTTATGCTTATTTTTTTCAGCATTACTGTGTGAAGTCCCCGTTAGAAACTTGATAAACATTTTCTTCTGAACAAGAGATTTTAAAACAATGTACTCAGTATCTATCAATGTAGAAAGCTGATTTTCACCCTTTTTATGTAATAACCGGGTATGCTGATTTCAAAGATACATGTAAAGGTTGTTAAAAGCAAACAAAATCATTTTTAAAAAAATTGAATTGGTGATGAAGCAATAGCTTAATGAAAATATGTACGGATAAATTTGTTCTACCTTTTTATCTAGACTTAGCGTTTATTTAGATAAAATAGAAACACAGGATGATTATAATTACAACTCTGACGGTTTTGAAGAGCCAGAATCAGATTTATTCATGTATCTCAAGAATGATATTTTAAACACGCTAGAAATAGTAGAAATTTAATTGAAGTAGAAATCAAATTGATATATGTTAACATCCGAATACAGAATATATGGTTATCTTCGATAGA
This sequence comes from Magallana hongkongensis, assembly GCA_016163765.1. NCBI lineage: Eukaryota > Metazoa > Mollusca > Bivalvia > Ostreida > Ostreidae > Magallana > Magallana hongkongensis. The sequence goes on from WFKH01010931.1 coordinate 58,526,384, forward strand.
AAAGCGCGTAAAATGTTTGTTTATTTTGCCTGCATACGGAATATACCCGCTATGTACATGTAAATATAGTCGTCTACGTAATGTTTCTATATTTAGATATGGCTCTCAAGCGATACGGATATTTAAAGGTCCTTTCCACGTTAGGGAAAAGTCCCGCTGTTTTGCAACACCTTCTTTAAAAAAAAATATTATGATTATTATTTGACTCTTTCCACAGGGTTGTTTTAGATTATCTGATAAATTAAATTAATATACCAGTAAGATTAATTTTAAGAATTCTGTAGAAAAAAAATACGCGATCAAGCTCATAAGTTTTGAGGTATACAACACGAACAACCCCTTTGTATCAATTGGAACTATTTATATGCTCATTCAAATTTGAGACTGGCGAAATGTAAAAAAAAAAACCCACCCTATCTTTCAATCCAAAGTTTGAATGCAAGACATTATAAAGGTTTGATCGATTCCATCCATCCATCCATTAACTTTTTGTTCGGCTTTAATTGACAGTATCACCAGTAACATCACCGACAGCAACGACGACAACGACGACTATAGCAACAACACCGACGACAACAACTCCATCCCCTCCCACAACTCCACGAAGAAACCCCGCGACTCCGTCTGGAAACACCGCGACTCCGGGTGGGGCAACAGTAGCAGCCGGGAGACCAGGCATTTCAAATTGTGGTCTAGGATGCAAACTAGGACCACCTCGTCAACCATTCAACTTTGAAAACCCCAACTTTCTAGGAATGGGATCTGGAGGCTCCACCCCCGGCGCTGGGTTACACGGAACTCTTCAGTGTTTTGCATTTAGTGTTGTTGCCATATTTGTTCACCTAACGTTATGTTGACATTTTTATCGCTTTGAGGGTGTAATTATAACTTATTCTATTTTTAAGTAGTTATTTCAGCATACGTTGTAAAGGCACAAAAACCCCCCACCAAAACTATAGTTGATATTTGAAGTTGTATCTTTTCGTATTTTTATTCTGTTAATGAAAAACACAGCTTATGAATGTATGTTATAAATAAAATGTAGTTCCGTCAAAGATTTTTTTTTGTGGATAAACCCTTGCTATTTAGGATAGTATTTGTATCAGGCCTAATCAACCTATCTATATACCGGTATACATTAATATTGATAGTAATGCATATATAACTACTTGTATTCAAAATTAGCTGTTAACATACATGTACTAGTCATTCTATTTCATCGAACATTTAAAATTTCTATAGAGTCATTTAACTTTCGTCATTAATATGGATTATTTATCTGCAAAAATGGCTGACAGAAGCACTAGTTAAAACAAATAATTTTATTATACTTTCATGTTAAATACTGAAATCTGATTGGTTTAGACGCAGTTGACAATTCGTTCTCTTCCCCTCAACGTTAGCAACACGCTTGGCAACGGGCCGACAGAACGAATTGTTACATGCGCGTAAATTATGCGCTTACGGTTCGCCGTTAAATACACGTCACTTCTATATAAAAGCAGTAAAATTTTCTCTAAAATTAAGACATTCAGTATAATAAAATAAATAGTGCCTGTTTGGGAGGGTAACAGTTGAAATTGACACCCAGTGCCTGTTTGGGAGGGTAACAGTTGAAATTGACACCCCTCGAAACCCATTGTCAACCTCCGCTTCGCGTCGGTTGACAATGGTTTTCTCGGGGTGTCAATTTCAACTGTTACCCTCCCAAACAGGCACTATTTATATAGTGCAATATTACTCAGTGCTGATAGTAATGTTTACTCAGTGTCTCAAACAATACTGTGGTTTGCGTAATGACCTTCATGTAGAACCTTGAAGATTAGAATTAATCTCAATTGACTGATAAAGTCATTATACGGAACACTTGTTTCTTTGATTTTTGTGTATATTTTAGATATAACAGAATGGAGATTTCTATAATTTAAAATTTTGAAAAGAAGAAATAGTTTTTGTATAGGCCTAATTTTTGTCAAACAAAGGGTTTAAGCTGTTTTATCGAACCAAATCATTTTTCGAAAATTCAGTCTAGGGGAATTACTGGGCAACAATGGATAGTGACCTATTGAAATCACAGCAAAGGATCAGTAACTATTCAGACACTACAACTTGTTTACGTGCCGGGTACATGTGTCTTAAAAAATCCATGGTTTCGAAAAAGAAAAAAACCCAAACAACAAAGTTATCTAATCGAAAAGCACTCATTTCTTCGCAAGCAATTGAAAACTCTACACATGTACCAACAAATTGCAAGTTTTGTCAGGTAGTTTCTATATGATTGTCTAAGCTCTTCTAAACTCAATGGTGTACGGGCAATTAGATATGTTTCTTCAATTTTAAATTAAAAAAAAAAAACAACAACTAAATTTTAAGTTGATAATGCAACAAAAATAAATTCATACATTCAGTATTACTGATTAGTGTGTAATTAGGGTGGGGCTAGATCTCGCAGACAGTGGACCAAAACTGAAGTATTTAAGTGCTCTAAATGCATGACAGGGGGTCTGGACTTGGTCGTGATACCTCCAGTGAATCCCAGACCTTAGTTGGGCTAATGGGTCGAATCACCCGAACACTACTGAATTCTGACATTTTAATATTCATATATTATGAAGGAAATCGAAGAAAATATTTTTTTACACTGTTTTTAATCAAGTAGACGTGCACGGGTTTACGGCACGGTTACGTAAAATAAAAGCCCCCCTCGTTTAAATGCTATTTCTCTTCACACAATATCAATTTAGAGCCAATACTGGTCAAAACACTCAGGCAGTAATGTTATTTTCAAAATTTAATGTAAAGAAACGCAAAACGAAAATGTATCTTACAAGTTCTTAGATGATTATGTCTTACACTCGTTAGGAAAAAAGCTTAGCATCATAATACACTAGAAACATTATTAAATGGAAATGCAATTGCACTAATATGAGGATTTGGACCGCTTTTGAAAATATTTTACAAAACGTGATTAATTTAAAAATAAATTACCTAAGAGTTTGTAAGGAAGATGGTAGAATAAGGCGCGTAAAATGCCTATATTAGGATTGATAAGATACTGGAAAACCAAAGATATCAACAAATCTGATAATTCTTTCAAACAATGTATATTTACCAAAACATCCATTTGTAACCCTTAAATAGGTTCAATGCCTTTTATTTTATAGAGTGGGTCTGTGCTCCATATTTTTGTCATAGTCTAATTAAGGTCTTATGGAAAACGAACCATTTTTTAATCAACAAAAACCCACTATATACATTAGAAATATCATTTTGTATCCCAACTCTTGAATGTTTTAGGAAAATAACACAAGTTAAATAAACCACTTTGTTGGCTCCGTGGTTAGAACACCAGTAGACCTTAGGTAATCTTATAGAAATATGCATTTCAGTTTGAAGGTTTGATATCACAAAAACTTTAGGTAATTTATTTTTATTTTTTTTTGTTTTTGAAAAAATTCAAACTGACTTAATAGTTAGAAATTGTTCTTTTGCAAAATTGAATTATATTATAAAAAAATAGAATTTAAAGGGAAAAGAACCCCTAAATTTGAAATTGTATTTTTATATTAAATCAATGGGCATTTGTTCATTCATATTCATATCTTCTTTTTATCATTCCTCTGAATGACAATATTTTTTTTAGCTTATCTGAATTACATGACAGGACATAGTTTGTACATGTTTTATTCAACCAATGAAAATCTACAAAGATAAATGGCATGAACAGGAAAAATAACTGTGTCAAGCAGACAGATAGGAGATTTAAGATGAATATTTTCTGTAGATCATAGAAGATTTGTTGCCTAAATCATCACGGCTTCCGTTATTATAGATGAAGCATTTTGGAGTTCTTGCTGGTTTGTCGGTGGCTTTGATTCTTGTTCATGAAGGTAAATACTCAGTATCGTGCATTCCAATTTTAATAATTTGACAAAAGAGAAGAACTTAATGGTAAAAAGTTCAAGCAAACCTCTTAATAATATAATTTATCTTTTGAATATAAAATATTCGAAAATAGTTTTTGCCCCCCAAAAATTGAGAGCTTTTAGAAGCTTTTTATGTTTTTTTTGTGTTCGTTCTGTCTTTTTGTCTACACAATTTTAATATTTGGCTATAAATATTTCAACCGGCGACTCGTTGATTAACTCTTCAAAGCAAGTATATTTAATTATATTTGCTCAAAATAAAGACCATTTTTGTTTTTTTGTCCGTGATTCATATGTATAAATATAAAATTTGGATCGCACGACGTATACTAACCTATGGTTACTAGTATATATTCGTTCATATCCCAACTCAGTCACGTTCGGGGGGAACAAACACGTGTAGATAATCCTATTTAAAATTGATTTGTCTTGGTTTCTGTGGATTTTTTAAAGTTTGTCCTACAATCACAACTCTTTGATTTGGTTCACATTGCTGAACACATTGACTTTGGTAAAAATATTCACTTTCGTTAAACATGTAGATTTTTTCGCACGAATATAGATTTGCTGTAGTCATATATGTTCTTTATCTTGAATAGAATCTGGATTTTAAAAAAAGGAAATAAATACGCCAATAAGGACAAGATGATAACTAAATGTCATGTGCTCGTGGCCTTCGGCCAAAATAATTTCTGTATACTAGTATGTTCATCAATTCATTAGCTCAAAAATATGGTGGTCATTAACCTATGTTAAGCTGATCAGTAGCAAATTGTGCAAATTTTAAAAATTTTAAAACAAGAGATCATCCTACGTGAATTATAAAGGGTTGTTTGCTTGTTAAGAACAGTCAGTGGATAGGGTTTTGTTTGCGTAGCTTTTTTTGTTATCATGTGCATTTTTGTATTTTTGCTCTGACATCACATGCAGGGATGTGCGAGACAACTACCGAACCAGAGTCCACTACTAAACTTAAGACCACTACCGAACCAGAGTCCACTACTGAATTAAAGACCACTACTGAATTAGAGCCCACTACTGAATTAGAGCCCATTACTGAATCAACAGAGTTTACTGCTGATTCAATAATACAATTGACTAGTACAAGTCCGCCAGGCGGCGGTGCGACTGGAATCACTGGAAGTTTGATACTGACCGCGGTGTCGTTTGGCTTCCTCTGCTTCATAAAGTGAATTTTCGTTTGAAGTACTTCAGCCATCACGTTGATGAACAATGGTCGTTACACAATTGTCGGCAAGAGGTATTCGAAATTCCACATGAAAAAAGGAAAACTGAATATTGATTATCACTTGACATCCTGACATGAGACCAAAATATATAATGTAAAAATATTCCTACTCTACAGAGGATTCTCAAATCAAAAACCTTTGTAGAAGAGTACAATTAATGTGGAAAGTAATGTTGTTTTTTTTTTTTAAAATGACTGAAATAAAAGAAATCCAAGATTACTTGTACTTCGTTATGCATATTATTCTATTACGCTGAAGGTCTAGTCAGAAGTACCTACTACTAGTCTTATCAGGGTAACTGAGTAACTTAAGTGAAATATCCTTGGTTGTCCGTCATAGTCCATCGTTTGTAAACTTTTGAAACCTTTCCCTGAAATTTCTGAGCCAATCTTGGCCAAACTTAGCTATTATATTAGCTACATTTAATATGTAACACCTGTAAGGAAAGAGAAACATAAGCTCTCAGGGAAAGGTATTTTTATGTCCATGTAATTACGTGGCAATTGATATTATTCTAATAATTATTTTTCTCTACTCCTATAAAAAAATATCTAAGACTTTAGGACAGTCATGATGAACAATGTAGCCTCTACTGAAATAGCGAAATTCATGGTCTCGACATCAGGATTCTGTATTCTCACTACAGTAATGAAGTCCTCAAGTTTTGCGACTTAATTTCTCAAATCCTTTCTTGAAAATATTTATGAAGTAAAGTACTGAAACTCTTGAATGGAGTTGATATATGCATGATTATTGTTTGACCATCGTCTCAACATTGCTATTTTAGTGTCAAGTTGGTATTGTATAGCTTATCTGAAGGAAAAGTCTGAGACTTTACCCGCTATTTTAATCATTGGATGTGTTGTCCTCTTAAAGTAAATAGCAAATATAGTGGAAAAAACCAAGTAATTGCCGACTGATTTAACCATTGGATAAATGAAGTGCATGTTGTAATGAATTTTTATCATCTCATATTTATAATTGGTAATCTTAGCCTCTATGCAAGCCATTCTTATTGAAGCAGGTCATTGTGGCATTACTCCTGTTGTGTCAATGATTTTGAAAGTTTTGGTTTCAAAATTTAAAAAAGTTCTTATGAACCTTGTACTGAATTAAAGCTGTAAATATTTCATTTTCATTCATTTAAGATAACATTTTGTTCTAAACACCAAGGAAACTAAAGTTGAATACATATAATTACACTTTTTATAAATAATGGTCAGTGTCTTCTTATTTTTTAAAGAACTCTCTTATGTTGCGGATTCATTACTCTCATGAGGGCGTAGGTCCACTATCTACATTTCCGCAGCGACCGATTTCATAGGTCTATAAGTTGATTTAAAAATCTTTCAAATATTTTAATTTTTCGTACGCGAATCAGGGTAAAAATGTTCAGGAGAGTAATATCATTATATCAGTAGTCTTTCTTTGAGTGTACCGCTGAAAAATCCCTATCTACAAAAATGTGTTTCATGACAAAATGTCAGATACCGGTAAAAATAACGATAGTCAATTGCAACTAAAAAGGGAATTTATTTTCACGAATTGTTAGTAAGTAAGTATCTCTTAGCTGAATTCATATTTGTTTTGTTTTTGCGTATTTTTTTCTTTTTGATATAAAATGATCGCGTGTTCGCTAGGTTTACAGGGTTATCTTTCTTTGAGTGTACCTCTGTAAGGCTTCTCTTTTCAGAATCCCTAATACTTGTAATAGTTAAAAAACTAAATAGTCCCAACCTATTCAGATGATATTTGTGTAGAGATAACTATCGTTTAGTTTACACACGCAAACACAAGCACATGCATACCGCACTCACGGACGAATTTTGTGCATGTATGGACATGTTTTGTGGAAACTTGGATTTTGATAATACAGTTTTCTATTTTTTCTATTTACACGTATACAGAATTATATGCCTAAAAGTAGAATAATTCATTTTCAATTTCAGCATTAACATTATACATGTATAACCACGTATCTTGTTAGTCGTATTCGAAAGCTTGTTACATTGTTTTCACATTCGAAAACTTGTTATTTATATTTGGAAACATGTCATTAATATTCTTAACCATGTCATTTATGTTATAAAACGTGTTATTCATATTTGATAATCCTGTCATTCATAAGCGACAATCACGTGTATGCGCGAATACAGAATTTTTTTTTCAAGGGGGTGGGGGTACGAGGGATATTTAAGTTTGCCGGGGTGGGGTGGGGGGGTCCGAGGCATATTTTCGATAATTTTACCATGTAAATTTAAGAAATTTGAATTTTCAAGGGGATCCGCCCCCCCCCCCCCCCCCTTTAGATCGCATGATGTGATTCATACTCAAAAACATGCAATTTATATTCTTTAATCTTCGTGATCGAATAGGAATAATGCAGTCTAGAATATGAATGACAAGATTATCGAATAGGAATAACATACAAGTTTAAAAATATGAAGGACATGTTTTTTGAATAGGAATTACAAGTTTTCGGATGTGAATGATTAAATAGTATAGTAATGAAGGAATGTGATATATTATTGAAGGAAATAGATTTTCGTATTTTCAGTTTAAAACTGCCGTCATGACCGTAGATCAATTTACGGAACTGCTTTTCGACATTGTTATGTCAAATAAGGATTAATAGTGCTATCCATTGATGAAACTTTTTAAAACCCGGAACTATCAAAGACTTCAATACCATTATTACGTTTACGATATTTATTGAACAAATTAAAACATACAAAACTATTGTTTTGATTTTTCAGACACATCATTAGGTTCATTAGAAACATCTTGGACGGTAGAGGTTTTCAGCATTAACATTATACATGTATAACCATAAGCATGTGTCAGCTGAATAGGTAAAGTTAGCTTCTAATAACTGGCTACTAGTAACTAGCTACGAGAAGCGAGAAAAGCTAGCTACTAGTAACTGGCTACGAGATATAAGAAAAACTGGCTACTAGTTACTAGTAACAGGCTGTGAGGTGAAAAAAAAATTGGCTACTAGTAACTAGTTACTACTAGCAGTTACTTTCTATCTGAATTGAATTAAAATAATTTTAATTAGCTACTAGATTCTATGTTCGAAATTACTCATTTTCAAATAAATGTAAATATATATTATAAACGGTTGATTATTATAAATTTACTTTTGTTGGTAAAATGAAGGTCTACATTCATTTGTCCTCCAAATGACATAGGATTACTATTTGTAACACATCTCTTGTAATCCCGACAGTTACAAATGTTCTAGGACTTTTTTTGAAAACCCCTCATTTTTAACATATGTGTTACATCTCAATTATCTGCATATAAAACCTGCACATTTCTTGTGATCTCGTCAGCTATTAATACTTTCCTCTAAAATGTCTCAATTTTGACATATTTGTCCAAACATTTCAAGTAACTACACATATAGATGGCAGATATCTACCAATGTTGTTAATAAAAACATTCTGTTAGGTCATTCACATGATATTACACTTAATTTACTCAAATATCTTGTGATCTCGTCAGCTACTAGTACTTTTGTGAAAAAAACCTCGTTTTTAACATATTTGTTCAAACATGCATATATTTGCCACTATTGTTGATATAAACATACTGAAAGATGATCTACATGATATTACGCTTAAATTACTCAGCTCAGAATTCTCTTGTGATCTCGTCAGTTACAAGTATTTTCTCCCAAAATGCAACATTTTT
>WFKH01010931.1:58537798-58554044 GCA_016163765.1 Magallana hongkongensis
AAACTCAATTCCTTTTGAGGGTCGACTGGGCATTCCCGGGGCCCCACCTCCTCCAAATATGAAGGCCCAAATATGGGATACAGGGTGTTAGCCAGCCCCTTGAAAGATATCCCATTATAACTGTATTATACGAAATTTCCAATTTTCGCCAGGCTAGCTAAGCCTGTTAACGGTCGTGTAAACCCAATTCCTTTTGAGGGTCGACTGGGCATTCCCGGGGCCCCACCTCCTCCAAATATGAAGGCCCAAATATGGGATACAGGGTGTTAGCCAGCCCCTTGAAAGATATCCCATTGCAACAGTATGATGAATATCTTACCTTTTCGCCAGGCTAGCTAATTATGTCAATATTCAGGTCTGGTCAGCAAGGTATGATTTTTAATATATAACTGTTTCTTAACATTAAAAAAGGAAAGTTTATGTGGAATTTTAATTTACGTTTATTAGCATGTTTACGGTAATTTGAATAGCGAACCGACCAGAGAATTCTATTCGCTATTCGAATAGTGAATAGCGAAAAGCGAATAGAACTCCAACTTCTGAATGCCAATTATTTTAGTTCTTTTTGATTCACATATGCATTCAATTTTATTTTGCTCTTTGAATTAAAAAAAAAAATCAAGACTTAGTGCATCCAGTAGTCAGGATCAAATTTAATGTAATGCTCTTTTAAATGAATTCTTCTTCTTCCCTAAAGGGAGTGTACTCAACTTGAGTGTAAATACTCCAGTGATTCCCTGGTAAACAGCTAAAACATATGTACATTTAAAATAGGTAAAAGATAAAAGTGGACAGTTAGTGTTGGAGGATCTCAGACACGCTGATGGTATGTATAGCGTGTCTAAAGTTGTCCACTGATGGTAAGTTCCTTATTGTTGCTGGTATGTTATTCCATGCGATGACATTTGCTGGAATAAAAGAGTATTTGTAGACGTCCACTCTGGTGCTGATTTGAATTCTCTCTCTCTCTCTCTCTCTCTCTCTCTCTCTCTCTCTCTCTCTCAATTGATTTTATTTACACATAATGTACCTGAAGAGCTATACAATGTTTTATTGTTTTTCAATGAGATCTTAAAACAATGTCAATCAAATTGGTTTAATTTGAGGTTTTACAAATTTTGAGAAAAATTTATTTTTAATTTATAATGCAGTAAATAAAAAAGTCTAAATGATCTTGTGCATGCCATAGGTACTAAGGATTCTAGTCGAACACAATTCATAAAAATCCGCATAACTCGATCAAATAAAAATGATCGAATGAAAACTAGAAAAAATCTGGATTTTTTTCTGAAATGAACCAACTATTTTTGTTTTCAAAAATATTTAATCAGATAAGTAATCATCCAAAATTACTGATTCATTTTGTTCTCACTACCTACAGGTAACAGTCATGCTGTTTAAGAATACATGTAAATATGGTAACATGAGTATTCAATCTTAGTATAGTAATGTCTTTCTATACACCATTAAAACAATAACTTTTTGCATATTTTTCGAAAGTGTACATGTTTCACGTATTATATGCATAAGTATATCCATACTAATGAAAGACACATCTTGCGCATGTGTAGTACCACTTTGCCAAGGATTAGCCCTTTCATTTACACTTAGAGATACGCCGCTTCATGAAACGCAAAATACGGCCGACTAAGTTTTGACGTACATCCCGGAACTAGACTAAAGTTAAGTCTAAAACTTACAACTTTTGATGAAACTGGCCCAAAGTGAAATTATTAACCTGAAGTCAAACAAAATATGATGGTGTGTATTATTTTCCATATGAATGTCAGTTCAGTGACACTGGACCAGGAAGCTCTTTAAGGTGAGGGGCTTTATAAATCTTTTGTTAATCCAACGCTACTCTTGGCAAATAATGTGTGTGCTTCAATCATACCTTTGGAAAGAAATATCTGTTTTGGAGAGAAGCACAATCTATAATACATCCTCAGTCTTACTATCTTTACTTTTCTTTGATCTTTCGAATTTTTACAAATTTTTCTGTGTCAAAACCATATTCAATCATTAGAACTAAACCATGGATTTTTTTTTTCGTCATCAGAATGAAGGGCACGACATATTATAGAAAAGAAACTGTACAAGTTGGGTTTTTTATTTTGGTTTGTTTTTTTTTTTCAAATTTTAGTTGAAATTTTGTTTTCATTTTTCTCGATTCTTCAGGTAAAAAGAGAAGATAATTCAGTAAAGAAATACTGGATTTTCCCCCTTTTTATTTATTTTTTATAATTATATAAACATATTTTTTTTAATTCTTACAGAAAGAGACGAAAATGTAAACCTGGAACAAAATAGAACAAGTACTGTATTTGACAAGAAAAAATATATATTTATAAATAAAAATATGAAAAAGGTCGAACATAAATTTTGAGTGGTACAATTTTAAAAAGGTTAATAGCTTCGCCCTCTTTTTTTCTATTGGAAAATATTTTGCATTATAATGCATTATATCATTATATATTTACATTTTCAACTTTTTAAATAATGTTGTTTTAAAGTGTACAAATTGGAAATATTGTAAATATAAGTAATAAGTAATCATTCTTTGAATATTATGAGGTGATAATTTCGGTCGGAGCGTGGTCAAATCTATCATAAAGCCCTTCGGGCTTTATTGGATTTGACCACGCCCCGACCGAAATTATCACCTCATAATACTAAAAGAATGATTCCTTATTCCTTAAATACAGACAAAACTATGAAGGGGTTACTGTTGATGTTTTCATCTGTAAAGAATAATTAAGGCAACAAATACATAGAAAGTGCAACATTCATTCATCATCAGACCTCCGAAATTTTTTTTTACCTTTGTCGCTAATGTTTTTATTGAGAAAAATTTAAGGGGAATGTACGATCATCTTGTACATTTGAGAACAAAAATGTAAACTGTTCTTAAACTGATTTGTTTCTGCCCAAAACAGACAAAGTGGTGTCTAAAGATAAAAAAGTAATAAATATGAGGTTTTACACGTTGTTTTGTATGCAAATTACACATACAAGAACAGAACAATGTCATTTGTAATAACTTAGAACTGCGCAGCTGCAAACTTAAATTGAACATTTCAAAATCTTTAAAAAATATAAAGGATGTCACTGGTGTCCACTCGACAACCATTTGTTGAGCAAAAGGTTGAAGCTAGCCCATTTAAGTTGTTGCTTTGTCTCGAAATAGGGTTTGTCTGTGTATGGAGGTACATTGAAGTTATATTTTCACTGAAATATATATGCATATTTTTTATTTAAAACGATAAATTTTTTGAACCCGTACCCAACCTCTAAAAAGAATTTACTTTAATTTATACATAAAGAACTGAAAAAAACAAACTTTGGGCTGGTATAAAAATGTCTGTTACATTCCACAGAGGTTTTTTCTATGTATAGAATAGATTTTTTCTTGCTCTAATAAAAATGCCATGCCGACTAATAAGAAGAGGGTGCCTTATTTTGAGACAATGCTCTACATAAATGTGCAAGATTCAACCTTTTTATCAACAAATAGTTGTAGAGTGGACACCAATGACCTTCTTTTATATTTTCAGACTTTTAAATCTTCAATTTAAGTCTGCAACTGCGCAATTCCTAGTGATTAACAAAGGCATTGTTGTGTACTTAGTAAGCAGTTTGCGTACTAAACAACACGTAAATTCACATATTTATTGCTTTTGTATCTTTTGACGGCAGTTTCGGTCAGTTTTTGGCATAAATAAGTTAGTTAAAGAAATGTTTACAAAAAATGTCCACATGTGTACAAAACGGCCGTACATCCCCCTTAATGTAATTCAATTTACTCCTTAAAATGCAATGAACTCATTTATTTAATAATTGATGCAATGGCTCTCTATAAAGTTCTCATATTCTATTGTCTATGTGCCTTTTTGAAACAGTGTTATTCGAAATATATCGAAATTTACTATATGTATCATAAAGTTAAAAAATATAGACGCGTATTTCCACCCAAAGAAAGATAACATTGTCAAGCAACATTACTGTAGGGCTTGCAGAAACCTTAAATCAATTTTGTAGACCAAAGGTGTGGTTATAGCTAACCTCTATGTAAAATAAACCTTGTTCGGTCAATATAATTATTCTCACCCTTTTCCCAAATCTGGTTTATAGTTCACATAAAAAGTGATTGCAGTATGTGTAGGTGTACACAGGTGTTAACTTCAAAGCAATATATTTGAAATTCAGTTTTGGAATATGATGTCTTTCTGCTTAGCCCAATCCTCTTCAATTTTTTTAAGTTTACAAAAAAGGCTGGCTTTATGTAGGGGATATTTCTAGGTTTAAAGTCTAGGCCAAAGCAAATTTCTAAAAATATATTTTCTTCGACACTTTTTTTTCATTCCGCTAAGCCGAATGTTGCACAGACTTTCAAAAAAGAGGTGAGGTATGTACCGTAACCTTGATCCAAGTCTATGGATCATTGGTAAAAGTTACGGAAGATTTTCTGTGTAAAATCCTCGACCAAATTATATCCCCCTCTCCTATCTGCCATACGCTTCCGCCATAGAGTGATTGTCGGGTAAAGGATGTTTAATAATCTTTTTTTCAATTTTAAGGAGGCCGACTTTAGTTTGCATTGCGCATGTTTTTGCGCATTCTAATATAATACAGTTGATTTATACTTCTTATGAAATTTTTTCGATATCATTTATAAAATTGAACACAATAAACAAAATACAGATAAAAATATTTAGATTTTTTAATGAAATTTTTATTTTTAAAACGGTTTTTACGTTGTGCGGTAGGGGAGCGATACCATTGCGCTTTTATGACGTTATGATAAAATGAAGCTTTGTAGGAGTACGTTATAAGAAATAACAGAAAAGAAAAAGTAAAAATTGTACGCTGTTGAAATTTTATATACAGAATGTTGCTATCCTCGAGGACATTTTCCTCATTTTTTGAATGAATCCATTATACCAATCATCATTCGTGATGATCCAAATATATAGCAAAATTTGGTGCATTTTAATATTTTGAGATGGCCCCCACTAAAAACCAGACGGTAGAATTTTGTGTTTTTTACAAATAAGGTAGGAAATGATATTACTAATCATATATAACAATTTGAGAAAAAAAAGCTATTGTAGTATTTTTTTTAAACTGCTTTGATGTGCGGAAAATGACAGTTTCCTATATATTCCTATAGTAAATGTACCTCTATTTTGAGATGGTCCCTAAAAAGAACCAGACGGTCGATTTTCATGAACCTTCGCAAATAAACTAGAGTTGGTTTAAATTATATATGGTTAAAAAATAAAGAGTTTTGCTATTGTATTTTTTCTGCAAAAAAACCCAAATCGGCCTCCTTAAGTTAGAGGTTAAGCTCAAAGTAGAGTCCTCTAAAAATTTTCATTCAAATGTTCTTTATTATATACATGTTCACTATCTAAATAATGTCTTGTTACCAATAATATCCCCTTCTGGCTCTTCATTTGAGTAAGCTTAAATGTATTTTGGCAAAGGATTGTTTGCTCCAAGTTTGACTGAAGTTTGCCCAGGACCGGGTGGGGGTGATAATGTGAAAAATTCATGACTACGCGTACGACGCAGAAGATTTGACAGATTTTTACTAGAATATCTTACTCAATCTTTTAGCTCCGTTGAGAGCAAATGAGAGGGGGATTTCAGAATTTGGATAACGCGTTCTCCATATAAGGACCATGCGCTGATATACTAGTATCTCGATCAACACTTTATTTCATATTAAATACGATAAAATTTAATTACTCCTATTAAACAAAACGTAAATTACCAACTATGGACATTGGAGAATAACACTAAGGAATTATAAAAGAACAAACCATTTTTATGCCTTTTTTTAATTATTTCATCATATGATTACTAAAACGTAAAGTATGGTATTCTGCACTTCAAAAGAGATTCTATTACTCAATCATAATCTATTAAGAAAGTCATTTTTCCTTGATGACAGGTTTTTCAATATCTTAGCTAAGATTCATTTTAAGATGTAACATGATTTTATTTGTTAATTGTTTATCCTGCGTCAATTTCTATCAACTGTGTGACACCAATTGTTAATCATGCTGCTACAAATGTTTCAAACAAATATTTTCAAAGTATTTTATTTTAATTTCATGAAGCAGAGGAAGCCCAAGGACAGCACAGTGATTATCACACTTCCGGTTATTCCAGACGTCCCACCCCCTGGTGAAGCTGTAGGTGTACTTCCAGCTGGTGTCCCTGTTGAACCTGATGCATACAACCCTGTAATGTCAGAGATATGTTTTATAAAAACGGATTATACATCATATTGTGTGCAATTTCAAGCGATAATAACATACAATTAGAAAGTTTTTCTTTCCTAAGCATATCATGATAATCTGATGTTAAGCTATATGCTAGTTGCATGCAAGTGTTTTGTCGTTTTTCGTATGCTGTTATGGTTGTCTGTAATTTATTCGGACTGGAACTTGAATAAATGTTTATCCAACCTATATAATATGATCATAACAATGAATATGAAATTTTCCGTTTATTTATTTATTTATTTATTTTTTTTTTTTTTGTTCAGACTATGTTCGAAAATCAATTGAGCAAAACCTTTTGACTGCATTATTTAATGATAGTACATATGCATGCAATTATATCAGCTGTCCATTTTGGAGCATTGAAGATATCACTTAAGATTTTTGCCTATGATCTCTATTGCCACAAATTTAAATGTTTCAAATGTTATATCTTGATTGTCCAACGAAAGAGAGCTTCAAAGGTATGATTCTAGCAAAATTTGGCTAAACATTTTTAAGACTTGTTCTATGTATTTTCATATGCATGCTTTTATGCATGAAGTCAAACAACTCTTTGATTTAATTTCGAAATGTTGAAAGGACCTTCAAAACATTTTCCAAACATATAATATCATA
Organism: Magallana hongkongensis; assembly: GCA_016163765.1. NCBI lineage: Eukaryota > Metazoa > Mollusca > Bivalvia > Ostreida > Ostreidae > Magallana > Magallana hongkongensis. The sequence continues at coordinate 58,544,707 of WFKH01010931.1, forward strand.
TCAGAAGTTAAAAGTTTGCATACATACATGTGAATAAATGAATCAAATTATTTAGTCTGATATTTCAAAAATTGCTTAACTTTAATTATTATCCTCTAGAAAATCTCCCGCGCAAAAATATAGTTCCCGTCAAAACTAATCGGTTAATCAACTTTAGATGGAGTTCGCTATGAAAGTGTAAAAAAAAAAAATAGTGATATTTGTGTGTTAAACAAATGAATCAATCGAAACTACTTTAAAGATAATAATCACGTGCAAAATGGACCGAAAAAATGACGTGTTTTCTTCTCAACGTTAAAATGAATTCTTCGTATTTCGAAAGTCTTAGAATATCATCGGGTTTTTTTAATGATAGAAAATATCCATCCGATAATGTTTAAACAAAATTTTATGTTATCGCAAGAAAAGTTATTTTATTGACGTCGTGGTTCTCATATATTTTTTAAATGTTTTGGCTACATAAAACGGTTTATTCGAAATTGAACGGATGAAAACTTGTATCGTGTGACAGTATTCAGAAACCGTATAATTACCTTCATGGTCAAAAATCAAAGCCACCAATAAAACAGCGAGAATCCCATTGTGCTTCATCTAAACTCAGAAAAACCGTAACAAATCAAATAACAAATAAAAAGATGGTTTTCTTTAGCATGCTGAAGAAAGGTCTTACCTTAAATCTCTTATCTGTTTCACGTCTGGTCGTCCCAGACTTTTATACGCCCGATCCAAGTCAGCTGTCTTTGCAAGCATTCATTGGCTGGATGTAACCTCCCGGAATTTAGAGCATATATGTATTTTCAACAATTACAATTACATATATATTCTTAGACTACGAGAATAAAACTATGTCTTCCAAAAAATTCTAGTTTCTGTAGGAATCAAAGAAAATGATTACTTAACATGTTTAAAAGTTTCGATTGATGACATGTATGATGTGAAGGAATGTTTCATAACTCCCGTAAACTAGAGTTTTTCATGGGTCTAAATGTACTTATTTCCGTTTCACAAGTTTGAGGCATTCTGTCACTTCCAGAATATAATAAGAATCGCAATCGGCTAAAAAAATCATACAACAAATGATTTGTTATTTTAAGAGACTTTGATATATATTAATGTCACCATAGAATATCATAATTCACCATATATAAAAATTACAATTTTCCTATGATTAATTTTAACTATTGAACTACTGTTGGAATTCATAAATAATAAAGGTCCAAGTAGCATCCACAATGATCATAAAATTAATATCCACGAGTCATTTCTCACTTTTCTTTAGAAATAGGATTGTGTTTCTACAGCTGCTGACAAAAAATGAATCCCGACTTCGCCACATTAAAGCTATTTTCAGTTCATCAAGTGATTAAATACATGTAAATTATAATGTTTACTTCGTTAAAATATTAATTGTTTTATTCTTTAGAGGTTGTCCATGCTTGGATTATTTCGCTATCAATCGAAACTAGCGTTAAGAAGAACGATCTCACAAACTGAACGGAACGATGTCAGGCTTTGAATGAGAATTTGATATAAGTATGTTGATGAAAATTAATATTTAGGGAAAGCTTTCGGAAGAAAACTGACCAAAATTAAGAGCTTTTCAGTTCTATTTGATAAGCTTCTCTTCTGCAAACTAGAAATATTTATGTAGTAAAATATTTATAAAGCCTCTTTCATTTGTCGTCAAACTTTGTGTCTTTAACGTTATGAATTTTATTCAGTGTAAGTGCACATTTTGTGATGCGCCCACTTACTGTTATCTTAGTGTATAAGGATAAAAACAATTTGAGATCCTATTTAAGAATTATCCTACCTCCACGTTTATCATTTTTAAACTTTCCATTATTTTGTACAGTATACAAAAGAATTTGAATACCTTTAAAAGCATTTCTATTTGACAATAATACATACATATATCAATGCATTTTGAACCTACCTTCCCGGTATTACATAACAGAACTTAGTAATATTCAAGATCAATCTACCCAAGCACAAGATTTAAATCCCTTTGAATGTTACCACACAGTGTTGACATCAAAAACATTATTTAGTATTTTATGATCCAATATAATGATGGCATACTCTTTGAACCACAATCAAAACCGTTAAATCAATCAACAAAATTCGAAAACGCCTCATTCTGCTGTTCAGGTCTTTAATACAAAACTGCGTTAATTTTCTCATTTCTTTTTTAAAATAAGATGTTGCCTAAAAAGAAATCTGTGAAAAAGTAAAATATGGGTAATACATTGAATCTAAATATGCAGAACGATACTTCAAAATATTCAGAGTTAAGATAACCAATTGGCGAGATGCATGAGGCTTGTCATACTCCAGCCACATCATTAGCGTGCTGTTACAGTACCAATTTTCAAACACCATGGTAATTGAAAACCCATTTGATTCATAGCGACAAGATATTAGATACACACAACCAAAGGGTCACTTGCGAATTTGTGTGTCCCTTTTTTCTCATCACCAACGTACAAGAAAAATACCAGAAAATGCGTAGCAAATATTCAAACAACCAGGGATGGGTAATTGGAAAAAGTAATTGTAACTGAGCGTAATATTGATTACATATGTCAAAGTAATTAATAGTAATTAATTTTATATGAAAAATCAATGTAATTGTAATTGTAAGTAATTAACAAAATTATCAATGTATTTGAATGTATTTAATTTTATGTCAAAGTAATTGACCCAAACCCTGCAAACAATATTTAATGTTTTTCATTATAACATAACGTATTGAACTGCAATAATTATTGCTCTGCAGGCGCATTTTATGATGCGTAAAATAGCGTATAAATTTGTTGAAACTTTTATAGAAATTAAAGTCATGATAGTTGTTTAACAAGCGCTAAATCACATAAAAGGACAATACATGATGCATTTTAAATGTATAGAATTTTTATGCTTGAAGTCAAGTCAAAAGAGGTAAGAATTCATTCTTATGTAAACAAAGCTCGAGTCTTAAATTTGTTTATTATAATGAATAATGTAAAGTAACGAATTTACCATTTCTGTGCAAAAACGATTCGTGGCAAACAAGATAAGCTGATTTAATAAGTTTATAAATAAGATTATCAACACATAGCAACATTTGATTGAAACTTACTGTAAACCAACTGTTTTTCGCGTCCGAGAATTTGTTGCGAGGTTCGCGTAAACTTCGTCGTCGCGAATATTTCTTGCCGCAAACCAGTCCTTGTCGTATGGTTGTTATAACAACACGGGTCTGGATAAGGCTTGGTCGCAAACATTAGTCGTCGCGAACCAGTTTATGGAAAGTAAATCGCGAAATAAAGTCGTCGCGAATAAAATGTGGTTTATAGTATACCAATACAACACATATGTAAACAATAACAAGGCTCGAGCTTCGTTTACAAAACAAACAAGGCTCAAGCTTTGTTTACAAAACAAAGAATTTCAAACCTGCATCTTGCTTGTAACTCAAAATTTTCTTTCAAATTTTGAAAAAGCCGTAAAAATACTCATTATTTACTATTCTACACTTAATAAAATGGAAAAATAAAATTTGATTATTTTAAGCTCAAATCGTCTTAAGTCCCTTTAACCGCATTATATCTTAACAAGATACCAAAAGGTGAACTGTTGAAATTGGAGAACTGCAGGTATGTTTACGAAGCTGTCTTAGGACTATGGTGTGTCCTAAGTACATGTACATCTTAGGATACGTCTTAGTCTTAAGTCTGTTTCTCAAAGCTCTCCTTAGGAACCGCCATAACTCTGTCCTAACTTAAGAACATCACTTACCTTGTCCTTAGACCATCCTAATGCTGTAAAATCACGTTTTTGGGGATATTGGGACTGTTGTTAAGCTTTTTCCTAAGACCGGTAGAATAAAGCAATGGCAATGTTTTCTACAGTTGCAGCATTTCCAAGAAACCTCAAGTTCCTCATCCGGGAGGAGTCGGGGGGGGGGCTTAGTCATGTATTCTATCATGCACGTTCATTTTAACTAAAGTATGTGGAGAGGGGCCCCTCACACCCTTCTCCGTTGCTACATACTTGCCTGGAAGCTGACAAATTAAGCAATTTTTTTTCTAGCAAAACTTGTCTCTGTTTGGCGAATGAAAATTATTTACTTGTACTTATATTTGATATCTACATTGTACACTAAGTGAGTTACATTCATTGTTTTGATTACTTTTTGATAAAAAAAATATTCAAATGATGCCCTTAGCTAAAAAGTAAATTTACATCGGTTAATATAAGCCACGCATGATCATTCTTAATTTTAATCACTTCATTCTGAAAAAAATAATCTTTAAAAATTCGTAATGTTAAATAACAGTTTTTATGTATTTTTAAGATATATTACTACTTATTTCTTATTTAACATGTTCGTGTATTCTAAATATTTAGTTGATTAAAGGGAAATTGATTGTGTTTGTACGTATACATGTGTTTTTACATTTAACGTTAAATTCTATGAAAAGCATGTGTTTATGTATTACATGTACTTGAATGATAAGATTGTCAAATGTTAATTTACACTCATAGAATGCACAAGTGTTGTTTAAATAATTATCTGCTTGTAAGCCAATTCTGTCCTGATACAAATTTTCTTTCAAAAAATTGCAGTTATTTGGATTTCTTCGGGGTGTTTTATTTTTTCCTTTTTTTTTGTTTTGTTTTGTTTTTGTTTTTGTTTTAGTTTTGTTTTCGTTTTTGTTTTTCGTTTAACTAAATTGTTACTGGACACTGATATATATTTAGGTAAGTGTAATTTTTTAAAGATGTTTACATTAAAATAACTGGTTTTAGGCATATTGTGTTAACTACCGACACGTACAATTTTCTCCGGCAAAATGTTTAATGATTTATCCCTAGGGCCTATACAAGTCTCTCAAATTCGATCTATATGAATAAATGTGAAAAATAAGAATGGTTGTAGAAGGTTAGGATATCCTAACTTAAGATGTTCCTAAGTTACAGTCGAGCTACATTTTAAGACGTGTCCTAAGTTGATCTTAGGATGTTCCTAACTTTTTTCCTAAGTCATATCTTAGAAACACACTTAGGCCATATCTTAGGAAAGTTTTGTGAACATGCCTGCAGTTCCGCATTTAGCTCACCTGAGCCGAAGGATCAAATACGCTTTTCTGACTAAAATTTGTTCGTGGTCTAGCGTCATCGTTGTCGTCGTCGTTGTAAATTTTCACATGATCTTCTTCTTCTTCAAAATCGCTGGGAAAATTTCAACCAAACTTGGCACAAAGCATTATATGCGTGAAGATAATTCGAGTTTGTTCAAATGAAGGGTCACGCCTTCTTCAATGAGAAGATAATTTTGTATTATTGAAAAATAAAATTCGATTATTTTGATCATAAATCGTGTTTAGTCTCCTTAACCACATTATTTGTGCTTATTGTGCTTTATCGCTTTTCTATATTTTAGATATATTTAACAAGATACTCAAAGGTGAACTGTTGAAGATGGATGCTGAACAGTTCTGCTTTTTAGCTCACATAAGCCGAAGGCTCAGTTAAGCTTTTCTGACTAAATTTGTCCGTTGACTGTCTTTGTCGTCGTCGTTGTCGTCGTTGTAAGCTGTTCACATTTTCATTTTCTCCAAAACGGCTGGGTCAATTTCAATTAAACTTTGCATAAAGCGTATTTGAGTGAAGATGATTTGAGTTTGTTCAAATGAGGGGTCATAAATTGTTTAACCTGGCTCCACCATCACGAATATTTTCAAATCCCTTAACTAATTTCTCATCTCAAATCCTTTAAAAAAAAGTGCATAAATTTAAGGATAAATCTCAGATTTGAGGCTGAGTATTGACTTGAGACGGCCCGCTTTTAAAGAATATCAGTTTTGAAATAGACTGATATTGCGTGTATTCTGATTTATATTTCACCAATAGAGCTTCTTTTGGTAAAGGGTAAGCATTGATCTTGAACCAATTTTCAAGGCCAAATTTAATGGCTAGCCTATGTGTAAAACAAGTTCTTGTTCGAACCATACATTTTACCCTTTTGCAAAATCTGGCTTATAATTTAGATTAAAAGTGTTTGTTGGTAAAAAGTGTGCAAGGTATCTCCCTCGTAACTTTTTAATATTATTTAAACTTTACAGAGCAACATGATCGTTTTAAAATTAGCATACATATATCTATTGATTTAGCACAAAAAGATTATTGTTTCACTATTACACAACATTCATAAAGAAAATCAATAAAAAAAAATGAACAGGTAAGGTTTGCGGAAGGTTTTTCTTTTCTTTTTTGGGGGGGGAGGGGGGGGATAAAAATGAATAAATTCATGCATTCTTTGAATTTTATTAACCCTATTTAACGTTTAATTTTATATTTTTTCAGCTTTCAACTTGCGATAGGTTTGAAACTTTAACTGTAGGCTTTTTACATTTAGAAATCAATAATAAGGACTTTGATTGATTTTCAGCGTAAAACCATGTAAATATATAGAAAAAGTACGAATTTACTTTTTAGCTTAATTTTGCGAAATATCTACATTTAAACCTATCTTTCAAAAAAATACACCAATGACCCTCATGTTTTATTATTTCAAATAAATACTGAAGACATATCTTGACAAATTGCATTAAATTTATAACAGTTTTATATTCAGAAAGATTTTATTTTAAATCAAACTGTTACTTTTGAAAAATGAGTTTAAGGCAAAAAGTCATGAAAAAAAAATATGCGGCTTTCTTCAATCACCATATGACAATCTAGCCATTGTGCATTGATGTAAATAACCTGCTGGGTAAGAAATAGGGCTACTAGCACAATTTTCAATACAGCAAAAACTGCATTTTTAGAACTTAAAGATCAAATTAAATGCGCCCAAACTCAAAGAGATGAACAATGACCCACCTTTTTATTTGTATTTTTAAAGTACGTTTTGTCTGCAAATTTCATTGATATTCTAGTACCTATTAAAAATTCTTGATACAACTACATTGAGGAGTGAGATGTACCTTGACCCAAGTTTCTTTGTCAGAGATGAATTTCAAAACAATCTCTTCTCTCCGCTTAGCCCAGTCTTGTTCAGAGTTTACAAAGAGAATGCCTGTAGATAAGGAATGTGCAGTGACAAAGATTCAAGTTTCTAGATCAAAGGTCAAGGTCATAGTATACCTTAGTGTAAAGTCCTTTTACGGACCCTATTATTCGCTTGACTTATCTTTCTTAAACTTCACTCATAGAGTGCTTGTTAGATATTCAGTCTTTGGTTAACGTTTTCATCGGATAAGTACCATGCACCGCTACATCGCAATCATCATTGAATCAATGCATAAAATAATGAATTCTTTAGAGATATATTTCCTGTCATAAATAAATAACATAAATCACCAACTATGGATACTTGAGGATAAAATTTTTAGAATATAAAAAGAGCAAACCATTTTTATTGTTTTTCATAACATCATCAACGAGACATAAGAGACTTTTGTTATATTCTACACTTCAAAAGAGTACTCGATTAAAATTTACCAAGAAAGTCATTTGCTCGTTGTGACATAATAGTATTTTTTATCATAGCTACGTTTCATCTCTTGGAAGTCATATGATTTTCTTTGGTACTCAGTTATTGTTTATCCTGCGTCAATTACGAATAATTATTTCTGTCGATTGTGTGAAATCAAGTGTCAAACATGTTACGAAAAGTATATCAAATAAAATGACTCGATTTTTTTTTACTTCAGTTTCATGAAGCAGAAGAAGCTAAACGCCAGCGCGGTCAATAACACACTTCCGGTGATTCCTGACGCCCCACCTCCTGGTGCAGCTTTAGTTCCACCAGCAGGAGTAGTTGATGAACAAAACCCTGCAATATCAGAGATATAAGGAAAATAAAATGGATAATAGAACTAAAACACTTGCTGTGTGCATCTTCCAGTGTTTATCACATACAAGTCACGCAAAATGGTGATATTTTACATCAAGGAAAGGAACAATGACAATTGTTTACTACCAAACTTATGATTAATTGTTTACAAAGCTTATTATATTATATAATGATAACATTAAATATCAAATAAATATGAGTCTCTTGTAATCATTCCCACCTTCGACAATCTGTTAAGCAAAGAGATTTTGATTGTATGATTCATTGGTAATGCATATATTGTCCCCATAAATGTAAAGTTAAGACTTTTTTGCCTATGGTCCATTTTGTAAAAAGTGAAAATGTCTATGCATTAGTGTTCGAGTCTTTGATCCTAAAAAATAATTTACTGTTTATTTTATGTTGAAATTTTTCTGCTGACTGTTTCAAAATCTGTCATCACTCCTTAAATAGTAGGAAATAGTCTTCTTTGGTAGAGGGTAGAGGAGGGTATGTTAACATGCGGGTTTTGTTGTGGGTTTTTTTTTTGGGGGGGGGGGGGGGGGGGTTTTTTTTTTTTTGTTTTGTTTGTTTTGGTTGGTTTTTTGGGTGTTATTTTAAAGGGGGGGGGGGGGGGGGGGGGGGGGGGGGGAGTAATTTTCCTTCAGAATTTCATTAAAAGTGATTAATTTATGAAATTTCAAAAATATTTGAGTGTTTCTTACATAATTTACAATAAAGTATTGCAGCACATAATGGATAACACTACATCTTCCATTTTGAATATAATTCAATTCAAGTTGTAACACTTTATTTGATTGACTAAAGAAAGTCTTTACCAGTCGCCAGAAGGCGGTCAGTTATATAACATAAAAGTAAAAAGTAGCTGTGCGTTTCTGACGTCTAGTTTAACCGGACGCTTTGTCTTTGCAATCAGATTTGTTCAGAGAGAGTGTGTGCGATCAAATATGTTATTTTCAATAAAAAACAAAAAGAAACATGTATTAGTAAAATATGGTATAAGGTTTCTTTTAATTTTAATCATTTTTCAAAAACAAATGACAGATGTTTATTTCTCCATATGTCTGTGAGTAGATTGCTCGCTGATGTACTGCAAAAACTCGATCTTTAGTTTTTTAAAATTTTTGTTCTGAAAAACAAATGGTTTGCGGCCGTTCTTTTGACGCTTGCGTGGTTTTTTTTATTGTGTTTATTGTATAACATATATTCTGCGTACGTCACATTACGACGTGCGTGCAAAACTTATTACTAGTAGTCTGCTTGACGTTTCGCACAAATAACTGTTATTTTTCAAACAATGTGTCTTTTTACTGAACATGGAAGTGAAAAAAACCCATTAAATTATAAAGAATGAATATAGTTTCTACCTATGTTATACTTATATAACGTAACTTAGGTCAGGTTACTTTTTTTTAAACCGCAAAGTGAAATGAAAATTGTGATTTTTTTTTTACTAGCAGAACTATTCTTAACAAGGTAGTGGATCATTATA
>WFKH01010931.1:58563044-58594948 GCA_016163765.1 Magallana hongkongensis
TATAATGATCCACTACCTTGTTAAGAATAGTTCTGCTAGTAAAAAAATCCCAATTTTCATTTCACTTTGCGGTTTAAAAAAAACGTAACCTGACCTAAGTTACGTTATATAAGTATAACATAGGTAGAAACTATATTCATTCTTTATAATTTAATGGGTTTTTTCACTTCCATGTTCAGTAAAAAGACACATTGTTTGAAAAATAACAGTTATTTGTGCGAAACGTCAAGCAGACTACTAGTAATAATTTTTGCACGCACGTCGTAATGTGACGTACGCAGAATATATGTTATACAATAAACACAATAAAAAAAATCACGCAAGCGTCAAAAGAACGGCCGCAAACCCTTTGTTTTTCAGAACAAAAATTTTAAAAAACTAAAGATCGAGTTTTTGCAGTACATCAGTGAGCAATCTACTCACAGACATATGGAAAAATGAACATCTGTCATTTGTTTTTGAAAAATGATTAAAATTCAAAGAAACCTAATACCATTTTTCACTAATACATGTCACTTTTTGTTTTTTAATTGAAAATAACATTTACATATCTGATCTCCTTGAATCACACGCTCTCTCTGAACAAATCTGCAGGCATGTTCACGAAGCTATCTTATGACTATGGTGCGTCCTAAGTACGTCTTAGGATACGTCTTAGTCTTAAGTCTGTTTCTCGAAGCTCTTCTAAATTTAGGAACCGCCAAAACTTTGTCCTAACTTTAGGACATCACTTACCTTGTCCTAAGACCATCCTAAGGTTGTAAAATAACGTTTTTGAGGATATTAGGACTGTTGTGAAGCTTTTTCTTAAGACCGGCAGAATAAAGCAATATTTTTCTATTACTCCAGCATTTCCGACAAACTTCAAATTCCCAATCCGGGAGGGGGGGGGGGGTCATAATCATTTATTCTATCATGTATGGTCATTTTCACAAAGTTATGTGGAGAGGGACCCCAGACTCCCACCCCCTTTCCTCGTTACTGCAAGCGTGCATGGAAGCTGACAAATTAAGCATATTTTTTCCGCAAATACTGTCTCTGTTTGGCGAATGAAAATTATTCACTTATTTTTAATTTCTACATTGTACACTAAGTGATCGAGTTACATTCATTGTTTTGATTATCTTTGGAAATTATTCAAATGTCTTTGGCTAAAAAGTAAATTTACTTCAGTTTATATAAGCCATGCGTGATCATTCTTAATTTTTTATAACTTCATTCTGAAAAAAAAAATAATCTTAGATATCGAGATATATTACAACATATTATTTAACTTGTATTCTATATATTGCAGATTAAAGGGAAATTGGTAGTGTTTGTACGTGTGTGTTTCTACATGTTATGTTAAATTCCATGAAAAGCGCGTGTTTATGTATTACATGTGCTTGAATGAAAAGATTATCAAATGTTAATTTACACGCAAATAATGCACACTGATATACCGGTATATCTAGGTAAATGTAAATTTTTAAAAATGTATACATTTAAATTGCCTATTGGGTTAACCACCAACACGTACAATTTTCTATGGCAAAATGCTGAATCATTTATTCCCACAAAAGTCTCTCAAATTTGATCTTTATGAATAGATGTGAAAATAAGATTGTTTGTAGAGAAGGTTAGGATATCCTAACTTAAGATGTTCCTAAGTTACCGTCGAGCTACATCTTAAGACGTGTCCTAAGTTGATCTTAGGATGTTCCTAACTTTTTTCCTAAGTCATATCTTAGGAACACACTTAGGTCATATCTTAGGAAAGTTTCGTGAACATGCCTGCAGATTCCAAAGACAAAGCGTCCGGTTAAACTAGACGTTCATTATAGCTCCGCAGAAACGCACAGCTACTTTTTACTTTTATATTATATAAGCGACCGCCTTCTGGCGACTGGTAAATACTTTCTTTAGTCAATCAAATAAAGTGTCACAACTTGAATTGAATTATATTCAAAATGGAAAATGTAGTGTAATCGATTATGTGCTGGAATACTCTATTGTAAATTATGTAAGAAACACTCAACTATTTTTGAAATTTCATAAAATTATCACATTTTAAAAATGAGTTTTTCCAGTACTTTTAATGAAATTCTGAAGAAAAATTACCCCCTCCCCCCGACCCCCACCCCCCCCCCCCCAAAAAAACCCGCATGTTAACATTCCCCCCAAAAGAAGACTATTTCCTACTATTTAAGGAGAGATGACAGTCAGTAGACAAATTTCAACATAACTTAAACAGTAAATAATTTTTAAGGATCAAAGACTCGAACACTACTTCATAAACATTTTCACTTTTTATAATATGGTCCATAGGCCAAAAAAAGTCTTAACTTTCCATTTACGGGGAAAATATATGCATTACCATTGAATCATACAATCAAAATCTCTTTGCTAAAAAGATTGTCGAAGGCGGGTATGATTACAAGAGACTCATATTTATTTGATATTAATGTTATCATTATATGAAATTATAAGCTTTGTAAACAATTAATCATATGTTTAGTAAACAATTGTCATTGTTCCTTTCCTTATTATAAAATATCACCATTTTGCGTGACTTGTATGTGATAAACACTGGAAGATACACACAGCAAGTGTTTTAGTTCTATTATCCATTTCATTTTCCTAATATCTCTGATATTGCAGGGTTTTGTACAGCAACTACACCCGCTGCTGGGAGCGCAACTACAGCTGCACCAGGAGGTGGGACGTCAGGAATTACCGGAAGTGTGTTATTGACCGCGCTGGCGTTTAGCTTCTTCTGCTTCATGAAACTGAAGTAAAAGAAATCGAATCATTTTATTTGATATACTTTTCGTAACATGTTTGACACTTGATTTCACACAATCGACAGAAATAATTATTCGTAATTCACGCAGGATAAACAAAAACTGATTACCAAAGAAAATCATATGACTGCCAAGAGATGAAACTTAGCTATGGTATAAAATATAATTATGTCACAACGAGCAAATGACTTTCTTGGTAAATTTTGATCGAGTACTTTTTTGAAGTGAAGACTGTAACAAAAGTCTCTCATGTCTCGTTGATGATGTTATAAAAACAATAAAAATGATTTGCTCTTTTTGTATTCAAAAATTTTATCCTCAAGTATCCATAAATGGTGATACATGTATATGGTATTAATTTTATGAAAGGAGATATCTCATTTTATGCATTGATTCAGTGATGAATGTGATGTAGCGGTGCATAGCGCTTATTCGGTGAAAATGTTAACCAAAGACTGAATTTCTCTCTCTCTCTCTCTCTCTCTCTCTCTCTCTATCTCTCTTTCTCTGAAACTGAAAGCCTCGAGTAAGTTTTTCTGATCAAAAATCAAGGCTCTGTATTCTGCGTCTTAGGAGTCGTCGTTTTTTTTATCCTCAAGAACCACCCCAGGCAGGGGATGTAATAAGTAACTATACACCATTGAGATTGTGGACCCGCTTAAATAGCCTGTGACGTAAATTGCATACCCTTTATCTAACAAGCACTGTATCGGTGAAGTTTAAGACAGAAAAGTCAAGCGAAAAATAGGGTCTGTTAAAGAATTTTACACTTTATACTATAACCTTGACCTTTGACCTAGAAACTTGGATCTTTGTCACTGCACATTCCTTACCTAGAGACAGTCTCTTTGTAAACTCTGAACAAGACTGGGCTAAGCGGAGAGGAAGAAAAGTATGAAACTTGTTTTCTAAGAGATTGCTTTGACATTCATCTTCGACAAAGAAACTTGGTTCAAGGTACATCTTACTCCCACTCCTGAATGTGGTGGTATCAAGAATTTGATAGAATTGAAACAGTATTTAAAGAATTACTAGTATATCATTGAAATTTGTGGGCAAAACGTACTTTAAAAATACTATTATAAATTAGAACTTGTTTATTATTAACTAATAATTACTACGAACAACAAGACAAGATAGGCCTATTTACCTAATTACACATGGGTCCACTTCTCAACTATGAGTATAACTGTGGTGATGAATTCTGTCAAAACTCCCTGTGATTATGAATATTCTATGAATTCTAACTTTCAAAAACTGACTTTAAACATAGTATTTTAACGTTACCATGACGTCAGACTTATGATGACGTCAAATTAATAGTGTTACTTAAATTCACATACATTTTGACGTCATATAATCAGATACATTTATTTACCAACATATTTAAAGTTAACGAAAGGTATTGCATGATCAGTATGTACTGGTCCCTGCTGATAAGGCAAGTAACAACATTGTCTTTGTTTGTAAGGCACATTATATTAATTGCATTTTCAAAGAACTAGGTTTCGATTCTACACATGGCAATCCTACTTACACCCATAGCAGCCTTTCCAAGCAAGAAATACTTCAAAATCATAAATCGGTTATGAATACCTTTTATATCCCCAATAAACAAAATGAATTTGATTTACCTTATTTGTACTGGATTCCAAAGCTTCACAGAAGTCCTTACAAACAGAGATATATAGCAGGTTCCAGTAAATGTTCTACCAAACCTCTCTCTTTACTCCTTACTAAAATTCTTACAGAAGTTAAGGAGAAGCTTCAAGAGTACTGTACAACAATATACTCCAGAAGTGGTGTGAATCAGATGTGGATACTAAAAAACTCTAAAGAATTATTAGAAACTTTAAGGTCACAAAATCTTACCAAAATCAATAGCATCAAAACGTACGATTTTTCAACGCTTTATACAACCATTCCCCACGACAAATTAAAATCTAGACTTTTTGATATCATCGACAGTTGTTTCTTCAATAAAAATGGAAGTCGTAAAAATGCTTACCTTGTCATTGGAAATCTAAAAAACTATTTTGTTAAAAACCATTCTGATTGCACACACAAGTACTCTGAAGTTGACATTAAAAAGATGCTTGAATTTCTGATAGACAACATCTATGTAGTTTTTGGAAATCAAGTCTTCCAACAATCTGTTGGAATTTCCATGGGTACTAATTGTGCCCCATTGTTAGCAGACCTATTTTTGTATTCTTATGGAGCAGAATTTATTCAAAACTTGTACGTGAAAAAAATAAATCACTCGCTGTGGCCCTCAACTCAACATTTAGGTATATCGAGGACGTATTATCAATTTACAATTGTTATTTCCATATATCCCAGTGAACTTGAAATAAAAGATACCACAGAGTCAACGTCATCTGTTTCATATTTGGATATTTTACTGGAAATGGACATTGATGGTAACCTAACAACAAAACTTTATGATAAACGCGATGACTTCAATTTTTCTATAGTCAACTTTCCTTACTTATGTAGCAATATACCTTCATCACCTGCATATGGTGTTTTTGTCTCTCAGTTAATTCGATACGCGAGGGCATGCTCTTCGTATGAACAGTTTCTAAGACGAGGCAAGCTACTGACAAACAAGTTGATAAAACAGGACTATCAACAGTCTCGTTTAAAGTCATCTTTTCGTAAGTTCTATGGTAGATACAACGACCTTGTCAGCAAATACAATCTTCCACTGAGTCGCATGTTGACTGACGTTTTTCATACTAATTGTTAGACCATAATTAATTACCTAATTGTCTACGGACTTTTGCGGTTTTTATTTTCCAGATTACGACAAAGAGCACACGGCGGGTGTGACCGGTCAGCAGAGGATGCTCACTCCTCAATGGCACCTGATCCTACCTCTATCTTGGAGGTCCGTGTTGCTCTGCTTTGAATTTGTATTTCGTTTTATGGATTTTTGAGATGGTTGACGGTTTGTTATTGTCATTTTTTTCATTAATTAATTACGTTATATAAACATATACAACACATTCTCCCCTATTGTGTCAAATTCGTCCCCAAGATTTCATTAATGTTCACAATTATGTAATATACATTCCTATAACACAAAAATATCTATCACATCATTATTATAATACAAGCACAACAAATGGCACACGGTTTTTTAATTTTTTTAAATCACACAGTCACTTATAACTGTTACTATAGAAAACCAAAAATTTAAATTACAGATTACAGTCACTGCAATCTTTTCCTTTTGGAAACAACAAAGACGACACTCTTTAGTCTTCTCTTCTTTTCCTCCTCTTCCCATCTCTTCTTTTTCTCCTCTTCCCACTGTTGGTCGAATTCTTCCATATCTGGATTTACAAGGTCCAAGACATCTTCTCCAGTAACTAATTCTTCTCTCTCCTTCTTCATCAACAGATCTGAATCTGATTTCTCCCATGTCACATTATATGGCGTTCCTTCCCTCGGATGATTTTGATTGGTATCTTCATTTAACTTGCGGTAGTCAATGCTCCATCTCACTGAATTGTCCTCCTTCCTAACCAGTACAGCAGGAGATGCCCAAGCAGAACAAGAGTGTTGAATGACTCTATTCTTTAACTGGTACTTCAAATACTGTTCCTCTTCACTTTCAAATCCTTGGGGTGTTCGACGCAATGGCTGCCTTACAGGTGCTGCAAAGTTACAAGTGTTTCTTTTTGCTTTATGACTGAACAAGTTCATAGATCAGTTTTGTTTCTCACAAATGCATCTTGGTGTTTATTGAGAAGAATTGACAGTTTGTTCTTCAGTTCATCATCCGAGATGTTTATGCAACTCTTTCTAAACAACTCTTCCAGATATTCCAATACTGTGGTTTCTTGGGTTGGTATTTTATCAGTGGAATTTGTAGGGTACTGTACAGATTCTTCTCGATGTAACTCTCCAATCAAATATCTTTTCTTTAATTTCACAGACTACTACTGAGAGTCATATATCTCACTGAAATTGTCTCTCTAAATGAATCGACTAATGCTCTAGCAGGCAGAATGTCTCTTTGATCTTCAAAAACAGGTTCCAGCATTGAGTATTCTGAATCTAAGCACTGTTGGTTTTCAGGGACTCCCTCTATTAACATCTCCGACAATGGTGGAATCGTGACATTGTTTAATACAGTAACTCGACAAGTGTTACTCTTTGATCGTGAAATTTCACACTGGATCCATTTCCCATTCATCAAAATTGCTCCTTTACACCGTGTGTTAACAGTGATAACCCATTCATCTATTATGTCACAACCTAAAAGCATCTCATCACCAATTGGTGCAATGTAAACAGGCCACGAAAAACATTTGTCACCAATAGTAATTTCCACATCAGCGATTACCATTGTCATCATGTTGGTGTTTACTTCTGCAACACGCAAACACAATTCATCATCTCTAAGCTGTGGTCTGTTAACAGCTGAAATTGAAGAATATACTCTATCACTCAACACTGTCACTGATGCCCCAGTATCAACTACTGCTTTTACCCTGCATTTGTTGATCTCTAGTGGAACTTTCACGGTGACGGTCTTAGTTCTCCTTATCACACTCTCATCTCTCTTTGAGACTGAAGGACTACATTCTTCTTTACCCATTCCAGTTAACTTCCCTGCTTCATCCACTTCTGCTTCATTAGGATCTTTTATTTGCATGTTACCACATGTACTCAAATCTATATTCAGTGGGGCTGGCACATGGCCTACTGTATCAGCATGTTGGAGTTTAACGACTGGTGAGTTCTGCCTGACTGTGTTGGTGCGAGTCTTCTGAAACTGTGGTTTCCTCTCTTCAGTTTGCTTTTGACTCGATTGCTGCACTTTTTTTTGTTCCGACTGTCGAAGGAGTAGACAATTTTTTTCTTGATGTGCCCCTCCTCTTTGCATTCATAGCATAAAAACTTCTGGTATCCTCGAGCTCCATTGGAATTTGGTAGCTGATTTCTTGATTCTCTGCCTTGCCTTTTTACTAGATCCCTCAAATCTTGGACAATGTTGTCGCTTAAACTTGAACCAACTTGACCTAGTCGCTCTTCTGTTACAGCTTGCTGAGGTTTTACTCGATTCATAACATCATGCTGCTCATACTGCTCCTCCTCGCATAATACTTGTCGGATATTTGCTCTTCTCCGCATTCCATTTTTAGAGCATTCATGCCATGTGATCATGTCCACTGCACTTTGTACAGTTTTAGGCCTTTTGTGGCTACATCGTATGCGATGCTTGGTCATTTAGTCCATTAAGCAGATGTCCAATGGCAAGTTCTGCTTTTAGCTATTCATCTGTTAAACCTGGATATGCTTTGCTCATCAAAGAATTTATTCTTGAGGAAAACTCCTGAATTTACACTTAAGATTTTCTTCTCATGTTCTTTAGCTATAGTCTATAGGTTTTTGGCAAGGTATGATCACCAAATCGCTGTTTCATGGCAGAATGAAATTGAAAAATGTCTGTTCTAACACCCGGACTTATTCGGGATGCAAATGTAAATGCATCGTCCTTCATGCAAAAAGAACAATTCCTCTGCTTGTCGACGGGTTGTCCAGCGAAATCTCTCTGAAATCATGTTGAATTGAATCCAGAAGGATTCCCAGGTTGTGTTGATTTTACCATTAAAAATTGGTAATCTTGCTTTTGGCTCTTCATGGTGAGGAATTTCATATTTTTTTTTGAAATTGGTTTCTATTGTTTCTGTACACATCGAGTCCTGTGTCTCCAAATCCATAGTCAAGGTTTTGTCCATTGCCCCTGAACATATGAGCATGAGAGTTTGCATTTCTAACATTTGCCGCATGACGAAATTGTGAATAACTCTCTGGTTGTCTTTGCATGTCGTTGAAAGTTACATGTTTTTTCAGAGTTTATAATATAGTCATTATGATAATAATGCATCGGAGATTGTGGCATCATGGTCTACATCATTTTCTGCATTTCCTGCATCACATTCATCTGTGTCATCATCTGTTGTTGCATTATTGTCATACACTTCATGATTTCTTGATTTCCCTGTCTTTGCGGAGACTGACTTTGAATTTCATGTTCAGAAACACTGCCATTGATTGAATCTTGTATTTCCTCCCTTTTAAGAGGTTCTCTTGGATTTTCCAATTCATTTTCTTCAGAATTTCTGTGTTTCACTGTAGCAAGGATTGTAACTGCCCATTTCTCAAATCCATGGCTCTCTTTTTTCTTCACAGATAAAATTAATTGTCAGGGAAACAAATTTTGTTACCCTTTGGTCACCCTGATTTAACCTTAGATTTCTTTAATTAACAGAATTCCCAAAATAAAATTTTTGAAAAAGACTTCGTTGTCTTTTGTTCCAACAATTGTTTTTCCCAAAGTTTCAAATACTAACATCAATGATTTATGCAAGGAAAAAGACTTTGTTGTCTTCTATTTTCTTCCCCTAATTATTTAAAAATAATTAAAAAGAATATTTTTTTTAAATATGCAAAAATAAAAGATTTAGTCACCTTTTAAATATTCTTGCACTTCCTTCCCTCTTAACAGTAAAATTTTTAACCACTGCCACCAATTGTTACAAATTATAACTCTTGCTAAGAAAGAATTAACATGTTTATTATTAACTATTAATTACTACGAACAACAAGACAAGATAGGCCTATTTACCTAATTACATCTGGGTCCACTTCTCAACTATGAGTATAATTGTGGTGATGAATTCTGTCAAAACTTCCTGTGATTATGAATTCTAACTTTCAAAAACTGACTTTAAACATAGTGTAACAGGAAAGGAGGAATGAGCATATAACACATCGAAAACATATGGCTGGACCGGGAATCGAACCCGGGACCCCTGCAACTCTAGTCAGGAGCTCTACCACTGAGCTACTCAGGCCGATATCCACGGTCCATATAGCCCCAACTACTACATTCTTCCCTCCTTAAATGATCTTCGCCCTCAAAGATCACCCCAGGTTCTTCCCCTGGCAGGAGTCAACCTGTCAGTTCCAGGGGCAGGTCACGGCACCAAATGTAATAGGAAAGGAGGAATGAGCATATACCACATTGAAAACATATGGCTGGACCGGGAATCGAACCCGGGACCCCTGTAACTCTAGTCAGGAGCTCTACCACTGAGCTATCCAGGCCGATATCCACAGTCCATATAGCCCCAACTACTACAATAGTATTGTAACGTTACCATGACGTCATACTGATGATGACGTCATAATAATAGTGTTGCTTAAAGTCATATGCATTTTGACGTCATATAATCAGATATTTACCAACATATTTAAAATTAACAAAAGGTATTAATTAATTACGTTATATAAACATATACAACAATACAAAGAACAATGACTCACCTTTTTCTTTGTATTGTTGTATATGTTTATATAACGTAATTAAGATTAAGATACATTCTTCATTCATTTCTCTAACAGGTCTCAAACTCTTACATACAGTATATGTATTAGGCATATGTCGAAAAACTCATTGGAATTTTGAAATAGATGACATAAATTCTTGTTATTTGTTTTAAGAACCAGCACATCAATAATTTCGTAATTAAGAGGAATAAGAGGTTTTAAGCAATTATATTGATAACTTAAATTCTTGTCACAAAATTTTGAATTAGTTAAAATTATCGTTATGTACGGTTCTATATGTCACAGGAAAGAGTAAAACGGTAAACGCTCTTAAACCCCCGTAACATTTCTCATTGACTATTCAATAAATTCAAGCGCACACACTAATTCTTAGAATGCAACCCACAAGGACAAAGAAAGCGTGGAAGGCCAAAGAGTACCTTAAGAAGAGTGTTAACGTCAATCTTGAAGAAAAATGACAAAACCTGGGAAGAAGTTAAGACTCTTGCACAAGATAGAGAAAGATAAAAAGCAACTGTAATGACTTTAGTCAACATAACACAGACTCCCCCCCCCCACGCCCCTAGGCAATAGGCAATCAGGTTTCACGATATCAAACGCCGCATTTAGAAGATTTTCTATAATGACGTTTAGTTTTCCAATGAATTGTAATAATAACTGTCAATACAAATATGATTCATTATCGAATTTTAAAGCTGCTGAAATGAAAATTTTATCATATTCACAAATACACATTATCAGCGTTTATTCATCATAATGGCATTTTACAGCAGCATAATTATTAGCTCTCATTTGCTTATAACTATTGTTGAAATGATTTAACATCGAATTATCATCTTTACTAAATGTTTGACCTCTCACTTGGTAAGAATGTAAGTTCTTTATTAAGTAAGATATAACTTCAAATGCTTGAACTTTTTTATGAATACAATGACCTCATTTATATAACGTATCCATTTATTTATGTAGGAGATTATTGTAATGTTATGTAATGTTAACGAGTCAATACTTGTACGATTTAATATTGTTTTATATATCATGTAATAAAACGTTAGTTCAACGCAGCACACGTGTTTGTGCTCTGCCTGGTAAAGTGATATCCCGTCCCATGGACCCGCGATTAGAAAGTTAGAAACGATACATGGTGTCAGAAGTGGCAGATAGGTCCACCGTCGCAGGTATACTACTGAGAATATATGGAATTATGCGGAATTCCCCCGCCGACCATAGATTGGTCTAGTTCGAATTTGCCCGAAGCGTGGAAAAAGTTCAAACAGCATGTGAAGTTGATATTCGCTGGTCCGTTGAAAGAGAAGGAAGAGGAAGAGCAAGTGCCATACCTTATATTTTGGATTGGTGAGAAGGGTCGGGATATTTACAACACGTTTCCACAGTTTTCAAACGATGACAAGAAAAAACTGAAACCACACTTTGACAAGTTCCTAGGGTACGTACAGCCAAAACTAAACCCGATATTTGCCAGATATAAATTCAATAATGAAGTACAAGGTCCCAATACGTTTGACCAGTTCGTTACAAAGCTAAAGCTTTTGGCTAGAGACTGTAATTTTAAGGACACTGACGAGATGATTAGAGATAGGATTGTGTTTGGACTACACTCAGAGAAAATTCGAGAGAAACTTATCAACGTTGGTGAGGAGCTCACACTTGATAAAGCTATACAAATAGCCCAGGCCTATGAATACTCTCAAGAACAGCTCAAGCTTATGGGAAACCAGTCAGCACATGTGCAAGCAGTATCCAAAGCACATACGCACCCACATGCAGATAGGAGTGTGAGGCCGAAGACACACCAGAATCCACTCAAGACTAACGCCAATTCGCCAAGGAATCCGTCTTCATCGTCAAGAACGAAGCAGTGCGGCAGATGTGGAAGGCGACATGGAAACCCGGACAGTGCCCCGCTCTAGGCCAGAGATGTAACAACTGCCACAACTGGAACCACTTCGCCAGTGCTTGCCGATCGCGATCCATGAATGACATTAACCAGATCGAGAGTGCAATTAACTGTCCAGAGACAACTACTGACAATAATCATGTTATTGTGAATGACAATAATGTTCATGATTCAGATTCATATTTTAATATTGACAATGTTGAAAGCAATGTTGAGCATGATCAAGCATTTATTAACATCAAGTTAGGCCCAAACCACAAAGATGTAAGGTTTAAGGTAGATACAGGGTCCCAGGTCAATATTTTACCTGAAAGTTTGTACAATGTATTGGACCCTAGCCACACATTAACCAAGTCCAATATCAAGCTGTTTGCTTACAATGGTCACTCTGTTCACCCCATAGGCTACACTGTCATTCAAAGCAACCTTAAGGGTAGAGATTATAGCATTGAGTATTGTACAGACACATTCTCATCCAATTCTTGGGTTACGAGCATGCTTAGATTTAGGCATAGTACATCTCACATACTCACATACTCTATTGATAAGGTTGTACACTATAGTAAGAGTGATGTGCTTGGTCAATACTCTGATGTATCATGGCATAGGTCTTTTTGCAGGACAATGTACTTTTCAGATTGACCCCAATGTACGTCCAGTCATCAACTCCCCCACGTAGAGTACCTATAGCTTTACGTGACAAGTTGAAACAAGAGCTAGATCGTATGGAGTCGTCACAGATCATCACGAAGGTTACAAAGCCAACCGAATAAGTCAACTCATTTGTTGTCACCACCAAGCCGTCGTCGGGGAAGCTAAGGATATGTTTGGACCCCATGGAGCTTAACAAGGCAATTGAGAGGCCACATTACCCTATGAGAACATTAGATGACATCCTCCCCCAGGTCTCAGGAGCTAAGTACTTCTCCAAGCTAGACGCCAGTTCAGGATACTGGACAGTGAGACTGAAATGAATTGTCTCTACTTACCACTTTCAACACACCATTTGGGAGATACCGCTACCTCAGGTTACTATTTGGGTTGAAGAACTCTCAGGACATCTTCCAGCAGAAGATAGACGAGTGTTTTGAGGGTATGCCAGGAGTTGCTGCCATTGTGGATGACATTTTGGTGTACGGCAGGACGCCACAAGAACATAACACAAACTTGACAAGAGTGCTTGACAAGTGCAGAAGTGTAGGCATTCAGATGAATAAGGACAAGCTTCAAGTAGGAGTCCAGGAAGTGGAGTACTTTGGACATCTTCTCTCTGCGGATGGGTCGAAGCCAGATCCTTCTAAGGTAGCAGCAATCCGTGACATGGAACCCCCTTCCAACAAGTCTGAATTACAGTCATGGGTATGATTACTTACCTGTCTAAGTTCGCACCAAACCTTGCCAACATCACTAGTCCATTACGCCAGTTGCTGCTTAAGAACTCTGAGTTCGTATGGAACACGCCTCAGGCCCAGGCATTCCAGAAGGTCAAGGACCTCATAACCAGAACACCAGGTCCCCTACTTACCTACTTTGACCCCAGTAAACCAGTTGTACTAGAGACTGATGCGTCACAGTTCGCACTGAGAGCTACACTTTTACAGGATGGTAAACCAGTTGCTTTTGCTTCTAATTCACTGACCCCAGCAGAGGTCAAATATGCCCAAATCGAAAAGGAGATGCTGTCCATTCTATTTGGCTGCAAGAAATTCCACCAGTATTTATATGGGAGGTCGAGGTTCATAGGGACCATAAGCCCTTAGTTGCTATTCATACTAAGCCACTCGCACAAGCCCCAGCAAGGTTACAGAGGATGCTATTGCAGTTACAGGCATATGATCTGAAGCTGACACATATCCCAGGCAAGGATATACCAATTGCGGACACCCTTTCACGCATGTTTTTGCCAGATACTTACCCACAGTTGACTGAGGGCATGGATTTGCACGTACATACAGTGATTTCCAGTTTGCGAATGAGTGGCAGAAGGATAGAGGAAGTCAGATCAGCAACCCAAGCTGACCCACAGATGAAGGTACTGATGAACGTCATACAGTATGGTTGGCCAGAATGCCGAAAGAAATGTCCATCTGATGCACTAGAATTCTGGAACCATAGAGACGAGTTGAGTGAGATAGATGGTATTATATTCAAGGGTCGGAAGATACTCATACCAAGAGACTTACGGCGTCAGATGATGGAATCTGTTCACATTGGACATATGGGAGTAAATAAGTGTTTGAAGAGAGCAAGAGACATTATATTTTGGCCCAAAATGTCTGAAGACATAACTAAGATGGTGTTGGAATGTGGAGTTTGCCTAGAGAGAAGGAACTCAAACTCTAAGGAGCCACTGATCAGTCATGATATTCCAGACTATCCATGGGAAACCATAGCTACAGATTTGTTCACATGGAGCAACCAAGATTACTTATTAGGAGTTGATTACTACAGTAGATATTTTGAGATAGAGAAGCTGAGCAGGACAACTAGTCAAGCTGTTATAGAAAGGATGAAGAAGATGTTTAGTAGACTCGGTATACCACAGAAAGTTGTATCGGACAACGGTCCGCAGTATGCACGCCAGGATTTCTCCTCGTTTGCCAGGGAGTATGACTTTAGCCATGTCACTTCCAGCCCAAAGTATCCTCAGTCCAATGGACTAGCAGAGAAAACAGTTCAGATTGCCAAGAGGATCTTGGATAAGAGCAAGGCTGATGGGAATGACCCAAACCTAGGATTTCTGGAGTACAGGACAACACCTCTGATTATAGGATACTCGTCTTCACAGTTACTGATGAGTCGCAAGCTGAGATCCATTTTACCTGTCATACCAGATGAGCTGAAGCCTAAAGTGCCAGTCAGAGTGAAAGAGTTAATGGAAGCAGAAAATGAGAAACAGAAAGAGTATTATGATCGCAGTGCTAAGCCCTTACCACCCCTTGCAGTAGGAGACAACATACGCTATCAAGAAGGGAAGACATGGAAACAAGGAATCGTCACCAAACAAGAGGGAGACAGATCATTCACAGTGAAGAGCACTGATGGAGCAGTTTATCGGAGAAATAGACGACATTTGATCCAGTCAGGAGAAAAGTTTGAACCAGACCCAGATTCCAACATTGTTTGTCTTTCGGATCATACCAATTCAACCCCTTATTCTCCAAGTTTAGTTCTGTCTAGTCAGCCAAACCCAGAACCCCAACCGGAGATTAAGCACATCGATTCTGCCCCTAACCCCACCCCCTATGTTACTCGCTCTGGGAGAACTGTAAAGCCCAAAATCATTGTTTCTGTGTAAATGCCCTAAGAAAGTTAGTCAGAAGGTAGTCATTGCTTGATCATCAGATTTGGTAAAAATTTTTTATTTGATGTATGTTGCTCACTCAAAGAAGGGAGAGGTAATGTTATGTAATGTTAACGAGTCAATACTTGTACGATTTAATATATAAGTATATTTATATATCATGTAATAAAACGTTAGTTCAACGCAACACACGTGTTTGTGCTCTGCCTGGTAAAGTGATATCCCGTCCCATGGACCCACGATTAGAAAGTTAGAAACGATACAATTATATCATTATAAAATCTCAGAAAATTAGTCATTGCGAATGTGAAATAATGAAATCCATACTATCTTAATGAAAATAGGACGTTTAAATCCTTTAAACCTTGAATAAGGAGTGGAGAAATTTTTAGAAACTTATAGAAGAATTTTTTCGAACAAAAAAAATAATGTAACGAAAAGACAGGTATACAGTAATGGTTGTTTCAGTATTATAAATGTACAACCTACTTTGTTTGCAATGGTTTTATAAGTATATTATCTAAAAGGATATAATACAATCGATCAAAAACTATTTCAGTTTCTTTATTTCTATTTGATTTGTTAGTAATATTTCATAAACGGACAGATAAATTTAAAAAAAAACCCGAAACAGTTCTGCATCCAATTTTAACAGATCACCTTTTAGTATCTTGTTCAAAATATCTCCATGCTAAAATATAGAAATGCACATAGTCGTTTTGTCATAGAAATTATCATTTATTTACATTATACATTGTTTATTATTATTAACAAATATAAGAATCGAGCATAACAGTGAATTCTTACCTCTGTTGACTTCTAACATTCAAATTTTAGTCAATAATTCAAATGCACCAATATATCGTCGTTTTATGTGATTAAGCGCTCTTTAAACAACTGTCATGACTGCAATGGAGGTTCGAAGAACAGCGAAGTGAACCATGAAAGCACACAATATTTTCTCAGCTTTATTCGACATCAAGTGTATGCCAACATATGGTAAAAGGGTGTAACAAAAAATAAAACACAAATACAGACACCATTACAATTATAATAAAACAGATTGTTTAATGTTTGAATATTTGCTAAGTATTTTCTGACATTTTTTATATACGTTGTTGATGAGAAAAAAGGGAAACACACATTTTCAAGTGACCCTTTGGTTGTGTTTATCTAATATCTTTGTCGCTATGAATCAACTGGATTTTTAATTACTAGTACCATGTACGCTAATGATGTGGCTGGAGTATGCTATAGTATGGAGTATGACAAGCTTCCTCTTGCCAATTGATTACACTTTATTTTAAATCTGAATATTTTGAAGTATCGTTATGCTTATTTAAATTCAATATTTTACCCAAATTTTACCCTTTTACCCTTTTGAAGCAACATGCTTTTTAAAAAATGGACGTGAGAAAATTAAGGCAGTTTGATATTAAAGGCCTGAAAAGCAGAATAAGTCGTTTTGGAATTTTGATGATTGATTTAACGGTTTTGATTGTGGTTCAAAGCATATGCCATCATGATATTGGATCATCAAATACTACATAATGTTTTTAATGTAAACATTGTGTGGAAACATTCAGAGTGGGTTTAAATCTTGTAATTGGTTAGATTGGTAAGGTTAACAAAATCTTAAATTTTAATAAGCTCTGTTGTGTAATACCATTAGGGTACGCCGGGAAGGTAGGTTTAAAATGCATGGATATATGCATGTATTATTATTAAATAAAATGGCTTTTAAAGGGATTAAAATGTTTTGTATACCGGAACCAGTTAAAATGGTAAAATTGGAGGGGGGGGGGGGATAGTTCTTAAATTGGATCTCAAATTGTTTTCACCCTTCTGTACTAAGATAAAAGTAAATAGGCGGATCACAAAATGTTCACTTACACTGAATCAAAATAACACTTAAACAAGGTTTGAGGACAATGGAATGAGGCTTCATAAATGTTTTATTACATGAATATTTCTAGTTTGCATTAAAGAAAGTTATAAAATAGAACTGAAAAGCTCGTAATTTTAGTTCAGTTTTCTTCCGGAAGCTATCCCTAAATATCAATTTTTATTAAGATTCCAATATCGAATTCACATTGTTAATTATCAATTTACTTTCGGTGTAACACCTGCATACTTTAAAAGGATCACATTTTAACAACATAGATCTGAAAATAGAGCATGAAATATAGCGATCTTACACATTAGTCACATATGTTGAACATCAATTATAATATAAGCTATAGTTGTAGAATTATTTTGCCTCAAAAAGTGCTATTTTAACAAATGCTTATTTGGTGGTTCATGCGGGTATGAAGGTAGTTTCTTTCTGACATATTTTTAATTCTGAATAAAAAGCTGCAGTATGACTTCTTGCAGCTTTATTGCAGATTTTATTTAATAAATAGAATACGTATGATAGAACAGAGAGAACACCTAATTATTATATTGAAGGTAACTACAGAATATTTTGAAGCCTGACATAGTTCCGTCCAGTATGTGAAATCTTTCTTCTCAACGCTATTTTCAATCGATAACGAAATAATTCAAGCATGGACAACCTCTAAAGAAAAAACCCAATACAACATAAAACAAAGTAACCTGTATCAATAACATGTATTTAACCACTTGATGAACTGAAAAAAAGCTAAATAAAGGGTTTGTAATCAGAAATTCAAGGAACGCGTATATTCAAACAAGGACAAAGTGGCGAGATCGGGATTTATTTTTGTCAGCAGCACTATGAACATAATCGTATTTTTAAATAAAAAGAGAAATAACTTCGTGGATATTAATTTTATGATATCTGTGGATGTTACTTGGCCCTTTATTATTTATAAATTTCAACAGTAGGTGTATAGTTTAAATTCATTATAAGAAATACTATAATTTATATAAATGGTGAATTAATATTCCAGGGCGACATTCATATAAATCGGAGTCTCTTAAAAATAACTAAACATTTGTTTGTATGATCTATTTTTAGCAGATTGCAAATCATATTATATTCTGGACCACGCATTCTCGAGATTTTGGGCTCCAAAGACCTGAAGCGAGAGTTCCCATGGCGTATAGTTTAGAGTGGTGGACCTGAATTCGGGGCGACCCGAATTCAATCCTTGAAAGCCGAATGTTTTTTCTTTTTTAATTTTATCTTTGAAATGATGGATTTTACGAATTTCCGTTTAAACTTTATTTAAAAAACCCTCCCACAATAATAGCGCCTTTTTTTTCCAGTGTATATATATATATATATATATATATATATATATATATCTTTAGAGAGGTTTTAATAAAATTCAAAGAAGTGTTAACGAGGCTGGGGGGTGGCTGCCATTTTAAAGCGTTTTTATCTCTACACAAAAAAGATTTTCACTTTAATGTTCTAAAACTCTTACATTGTACTGAATTTGTCTTTTGAAAGAAATGGATATGATGGTATTGAAACATTATTTAAAGAGTCAATTGATGGTAAACCAAGGGTTACAAGATGCAAAAAAATAATTTCGGCTGTTTTTCAGCATTTTCTAACTTTTCAAAGGGAGGTAACTTGTAAAACTCCAAATATTTTGTTCAAATATTTTCCTTTTATTTATTTATTTTTTTTTTAAATTTCACCATCGAAATTTTTTTTTAATGCTCAATCTTTACTACACATGTATTGATTATTATTATGTTAAAATTTGGAAATAATCTTGTGGCTACTTTTTTTTTTATTTTACATATTTGCATTTTTGTGACATATATATTTTTGGTAAAATTGTGATATTTTTCTTTATAACAAATAATGTTAAGTTTTTATTATTGTGTTAATTTTTTGTGATGTTATTGGTATGTTTTTTGCCTTTATTTATATTTCATATATTTTTTCATAATTTTTTTTTTTACATAACGTGCAATTTCTTCAGATGCAATAAATGATAAAATTAACGATGATTGTGATGTGGTCTTTCACATTAAAATGTAAATTAAGATTATATGAAACATTTCTGCAAATTTTGTGAATTTTGGAGAAGTTTTTTTGACCCTCCAGCCTCCTTAAGAAATGATAGAAAAAAAACCTATCCCAATAGTCCATTTTAAGGTGCATTTAACTGCAAGACCTTTCGTTGCTCGTAACGACATCGCGTCTAGTTGTATGTGATTAACGCTTGAAAATGCACACAATATGATGTATAATCCGTTTTTTAAGGAAATCTCTGACATTACAGGGTTAAGTGCATCAGGTGTATCACTAACTTCCGCTGGAAGTCGACTACAGCTCCACCAGGGGATGGAACGTCTGGAATAACCGGAAGTGTGATACTCCCTGTGCTGTCCTTTGGCTTCCTCTGCTTCATGAAACTTAAATAAAATACTTTGAAAATATGTTTGAAACATTTGTAGCAGCATGATTAACAATTGGCGCCACACAGTTGACGGAAATTCGACAACTGACGCAGGATAAACAATTAACAAATAAAATCATCTGACATCTTAAAATGAATGTTAAATATTGAAAAAAAAACCTGTCATAAAGGAAAATGACTTTCTTGGTAGGTTATAATTAAGTATGCTAGAATCTCATTTGATGAATTATAAAAAACAAATAAAAATTGTTTTTTTAATTCCTTAATGCTATTCTCTAATGACCATAGCTGGTGATTTACATTATATATAATAGAAGTAGTTAATTTTTTAACAGGTTAAATATTAAATAGAGTGGTGGTCGAGATACTAGTATATCAGTGCATGGTGCTTATATGGAGAAAACGTTATCCAAATTCAGAAACCCCCTCTCAATTGTTCTCTCTCTCAATGGAGCTAAAAGAATTTAATAAGCTGTTCTGGTAAAAATTTGTTAAATCTTCTGCGTCGTACACGTAGTAATAAACTTTTCACATTATCACCCTCACCCGGTCCTGGGCAAACTTCAATCAAACTTGGCACAAACAATCCTTTACCAAAATACATTTAAGCTTACTCAAATGAAGAGCCAGAAGGGGATATTATTATTAACAAGACATTATTGAGATAGTGACCATGTATATAATAAAGACAATTTGGATGAAAACTTTTTAGAGGACTCTGCTTTGAGCTTAATCTCTAACTTAAAATTGATGAAAAGATGATTGAACATCCTTTACCCGACAGTCACTCTATAGCGGAAGTGTCTGGCAGATAGGAGAGGGGGGTTATAATTTAGACAAGGATTTTACACAGAAATCTACAGTCACTTTTACCATTGATCTATAAACTTGGATCAAGGTTACGGTACATACCTCACTTTCTGCAGTCTTTATTGAAAATCTGCGCAAGATTCGGCTACGCGGAGAGAGAAAATTTTGTCCAAGCAAATATATTTTTAGAAATTTGCTTTGGCCTAGACTTTAAACCTAGAAATATCCCCTACATAAAAGCCAACCCATTTGTAAACTTAAAAATGTTGAAGAGGATTGGGCTAAGCAGAAAGACATCATATTCCAAAACTAAATTTCAAATATATTGCTTTGAAGTTCACACCTGTGTACACCAACACACTTTGCAATCATTTTTATGTGAAGTATAAACCAGATTTGGGAAAAGGGTGAGAATAAATATATGGACGTAGCAAGGCTTATTTTACATAGAGGTTAGCTATAACCATACCTTTGGTCTACAAAATTGATTCAAGGTGTCTGCAAGCCCTACAGTAATGTAGGTAGGTTGACAAGGTTATCTTTCTTTGAGTGGAAATACGCGTCTATACTTCTTTACTTTATGATACATATAGTAAACTTCAATAGATTTCGAATAACACTGTTTCAAAAAGGCACATAGACAATAGAATATGGGAACTTTATACAGTCAATTATTAAATAAATAAGAGTTCATTGCATTTTAAAGGGCATGGTCACGATTTTGGTCAAATTCTATTTTTATGTTTTTATTATTTCCAATGCTTTAGGAATGCATTTCTCAATAATCAAATGAAATTTGAGAGTCAGTCGTTGAGTTATAAGCAAGATGCAGGGCTCACAATTCTTTCTCATGTAAACAAGGCTCGTGCCCTGTTTTTGTTTACATAGGTTCAATATACCAGTAAAAAATCTTTTTCAACCTGATTTGTCTATTTTGTTATTCATTTTAAGCATAAATAAACAGTTCCTAACGTTTAACACATTCTTTTAAGGTCTAAAACTGGAATTTTCACTTCAGCATTCAAAATGTAAACAAAAGCTTTGTTTACATTGCAAAGAATTGCAAGCTCTGTAACTCGCTTAAAACTCAACGAATGACACTTAAATCTGGTTGCTTGTTAAAAATGCCTTACTGAAGCATTATGTGAACATTACAATCGAAAAAATAATTTTTGACCAAAATCGTGACCATGCCCCTTTAAGGGCGATGTACGGCACATGTGAACCAAAATGTAAATGTGAATTATGAGCTACTTTGACTTCATTACTTTTGCCGTACTATGACGTCATAAAGGTGTGACGACATGGACTTTTCCATGACGTTATAGATCACAACATAAGTCAGAGTTTAAATAAACCACTTTACGATACAGATGTGTTTTCTCTCCAACTCCCTAAAAATGACCATAGGAGAACATATGCAAAATGGATGTACCCAAATTGAAGGCGATGCGTTCAGGGCATAGAGGAGTAATTACGAGAATTTTGAAGAGAATTTCCGAGAATGAAGATGAGAAAGCGAAAGCTGATCAAGGAACCGGAGGACACTAATGGGAGACATTACAGAAAATCAACAGCGAGATCTTACAAGAATTAGTCAAAGAAGAGGGGATACAGATGGGGATAGAAGATTCAGAGGAGTACATGTTAGAGTTAAGAATGAATTTAGCAAAATTGACAAAGAATGCTTCATCTAACAAGTCCATAGAAAACTGTCATCAATCTACTTTCCTTGATTTAAATGTGAATGCACCGCAGTTTATTCCAAGCCATGACTTATGTGCTCATCAGTCCGTTACAAGCTTCAATTCTAATCCAACTCCAATAGTGGTGCTAACTTTCATGTTACCGAAACTCATTCTACCTAGTTTTGAGGGAAATGTATTTGAATGGCTTTTTGGGATTCGTTTGATTCAGCTATTCATAGTAACAACACGTTGACAGAAGTGCTAAAGTTTAACTACTTGAAGTCCTCAGTAGAAGGAGAAGCTTCCAACACTATTGCAGGATTTGCACTTACACATGCAAATTACATCAGAGCGATTGAACTTCTACATGAGAGATTTAGTAAAAAACACAAGATAGTTCAGTCCTATATGCAGGCGCTATTAGAATTACCAGCTCCAAAGAACAATCTTACAAGTGTGCGTCATTTCTACGACCAAGTGGAAACTTATGTTTGAGGACTAGAATCATTTGGTCAAACACAAGACACTCACGGATCTCTTGTTGTCTCTGTAATTATAAAAAAAAATTACCAAGTGAAATGCGCAGAAATTTAGCAAGGGAACATGGTTCTACCAGTTGTATACTTGGAGACTTGAGAAACAGTTTGTTCAGGGAACTTGAAATTTTAGAGGCTGGAACAAAGAAAGAGGAAAAAATACATGTTACAGCAACATTCTAAACCCAGTCAAAATCCAATAATAAAATCCAACCGGTGCCTCGCAACTACAGTCCAAGGATACCTCACTTATGTTGTGCATTTTGTAAGGATATGCATTCTGCAAATGATTGTACAAAATATAAAAACTACCATCAGCGTATGAAACTTGTAAAACGTGGCAAATTATGCTTCAACTGCTTGGGACGACACATGGTCTCAGATTTCAAGAGTAGGTCAAATTGCAAAGTCTGCAAAAAACGTTACCACACAAGTCTATGCAACATTAGAGACAAAGAAAACGCTGAAAGGACAAGTAGTTATACATTAAAACAAATGCTGAAAAATTCAGACACATCAGTAATGTATTTCCCCTCACACAGAGATCAACCAAATGTGTTATTGCAAATTGCCGTAGCTCCTGTTAAATTTGGGCAACTAACAACCGATGCGAATATTTTGTTCGATGAAGGAGCTCAGAGATCATTCTTCTCAAAAAACTTGGCCGAGATGTAAGAGTTAAAACCATCAGGAAATTAACATTCTTGGTTTTGTTGACTCGGGAAAAGAGAAAAAGGTTCAGAAACTACATACAACTGTAATCAAATTAGAAACTCCAAAGAGAGAAGAGATACCTGTCAACGCCATAGTTGTTCCAGAGATAGCAGCTCCAATACAAACCCACATAACGACTGCAGCAAAATTACCTCATTTGAGGCATTTGAAATTGGTCCACCATGTTACTGAAGATGAAGCATTTTATATCGAACTACTTATTGGTGCAGAGCAATACTGGAATTTGGTGAAAGATGACATAATCAGACGGAATGGACCAACAGCCATTAAATCCAATCTTGGATACTTACTTTCCGGACCAGTATAAAGATCAAAACCACACTCAGTTGATTTTTTAGTGATCAACGTCATGGTATCTCACAAACTAGAAGAGCAAGATCTTGAGAAGTTTTGGCAAATTGAGGCAATCGGAACTGAAAATGAATGTATGAAGAGTCACCAAATCAGGATTTTCAACTTTCATACAAGAAAAATTCTATACAATTTCATGACAATCGTTATCATGTTAAACTCCTATGGAAAGAGGACCATCCTTCATTGCCTTCAACATAAAACAAGGCGTATCAAAGAACAATCAATATTATAGATCGCCTCAAGAAAGAACCAGAGTTGTTTTTCAAGTATGGAGAAATAATTTCTAAACAGGAGAGACGTGGATTTATTAAAAAGATAGACATCCAACTTCCAAACGATCGAAAGGTTCACTTCATTCCACACTTCCCAGTGAAAAAGGATTTAGTCACTACTCCAAAACGGATAGTATACGACTGTCATGAAGCAGTCAACGCTGCATCTCTGAATTTTTGTTTGATGAACATTCCTCCCCAATTAAACAGTATTGCTTCAATATTACTGAGATTTCGTCTCAGCAAGTACGCAGTAACAACGGACATTGAAAAAGCGTTTTTAAATGTAGGATTAGAAGAAGAAGACAGAGCTGTTACAAGATTCTTTTGGTTTGATGACCCCACAAATCCTAATGGACAGTAAGTGAATTACAGATTTAGATCTATCCTTTTTAGAGCTACATGTTCTCTATTCATCTTAAATACTGTGCTGATGAAGCATTTAAAGGGAAGCATGTATATATGGATGCTGAAGTTAACAGAAGATCTCTATGTTGACAACATAGCTTCAAGTTTTCGGACAGAAGAGGGGCCGATTTCTTTCTACAATCAGACTCGATCTATATTTGCCAAGGCTAGATTTAACCTTCGATCATTGGGCTCAAACAGTGAAGACCTAAAGGAATGTGCCAGGAAAGACGAGGTCTTTAGCAAGGATGATGTTGTCAAAGTATTAGGAATGAAATGAAATGTCAAAGAGGATAGTGTAACATTTGCTGCACAACAGATAGCCAGCACAAAGAAAAACATCACAAAGAGGTAAATACTGAGTGAGTCATCCAAAATATTTGACCCATTGGGTTTGCTAAGTCCAGTTACTGTTCTAGCTAAAATTTTAATGGAAAAAAAATTAGAATGGGATGCTCTAGTACCAAACACGGTCAAAACAACATGGTTGGATTTGTGTCGTAATTTACAACAAGCCTTAGAAATTGAAAATCCTAGATGCTACTTTCAAGAAGGAATGAAACTGATACACAGCTTCATGGATTCAATGATGCAAGTCAAGTTGCTTATGGTGCCTGCGCATATATAGTCACAAGAACTGAATCAACACTAGTTTTGGCACGAAATCGAGTTGCCCCACTAAAAAGTATCACATTTCCAAAATTGAAACTTTTGGGAGCAGTAATAGGAGCGAAATTAGCGAAACATCTTTTGAAGAATTTAAACCAAAAATCTATGGAAGATAATTTATGAAGTGATAGTCAAATTCTATTGAAATGGATGAATTCAAAGAAGACTCTTAAACCATTTGTCTCCAATGGAATCAAAGAAATCAAAACTCAAGTTGAAACACAAACTTGGAGATACGTTCCTACCGATTCGAATCCTGCTGATCTCCAGACAGGAGGCATCTCAGCAAAAGCGTTTTTTGGCAAGAAATTATGCATGTCTGGACCGTTGTGGTTAATGGATCCGGCTCTTTGGCCACAATGGGAAACAACTGTTACTGATGAATGTATGACCTTAATGTCCTTAGGAGCAATTCAATGAAAAACATCTAGGCATCAGCAACATAATTGACATAGAAAAATACAGCAATCTCAGGAAGCTACTAAGAGTTACAAGCTGTCCTACGTTTCATTCAAAGGTGTAGATCAACAAACTCAATCAAGAAACGAGAATCCAATCAAAGACGTATATCACAATGCAAAACGGAATCATACATCCATTTGGATGAAATCAACAAAACCACATTAGTATGGATTAAAGACATACAGCAGCAAGATCAAGAACTGTCAGCAAGTACAGAAGGAAGGTGCCTACCAACATTAGTGAAACAACTAAAACTGTACCGTGATGAAAACCAGATTTTACGCTGCAAGAGTAGAATAGACTGTTCATCTCTGGATGATTCGGCAAAATATCCTGTCCTGCTACCCAAGAAACACAGATTTACAAATTTGATAATAATGGATATCACAAACGAAGTTTACACTAAGGATGTTCACAAACCATCACAGATATTCGTCAGTCATTTTTGATAAGACAGTGTATTAACCATGTTCTAAGAAAATGCAGTCCATGCCAGAAAGTAATTGGACAATCGTTTCAATTACCAGACCCACCACAACTTCCTAAGGACCGTGTATCAGTCTGCATACCCTTTTCAACTGCTGAGGTAGATTATGCAGGACCCAAAGTAAATAGACAAACAAAAAATGTACATATGTCTGTATACATATGCAACAACCAGAGCTGTTCATTTAGAACTTGTTCCAGATCTATCAACTGACACGTTTGTATTAGCATTCAGGAGGTTCATCACCAACAAAGGAATGCCACACACCATATACTCATATAACGGAACATTTTTACCTGCCAAGCGTACCATCATAAAGGAAACCGGTTTAAATATTACCTGGAAGTTTATACCTAAAGGTGCACCATGGCATCGAGGTTTTTGGAAACGCCTAATCAGAACAACGAAAACAACTCTACGAAAATACTTGGAAAAGCATTAGTGAGTGAACCAACCCTGAGTACCATACTGAGTGAAACAGAAGCCACAATAAATGACCGTTTCTTCGGATATCAATGACCCACAACCATTGACCCCCTCTCTTCTACTAAATGGACGTCGAGTACTGCCAAAATACTTTTGTGGCCCGGAGAAAGATCATGAAGAAGAAGCGGACAAGAACCGGTTGACAGATTCCTTTTTCCGAACTGAAAATCCCTACCAATTTACAACAACGATGAAAACATGAATATCTGACAGGTCTACGGGAATGCCATAGTGGGAACAACTTTCAAATCTTAAAAGTTTGAGATGTCGAGTTTTCCTTTCCCTAGCAACGATCTTAATTCACTTAATAATTCTTATAAAAGAGGAGAAACATATAAAAAAAACCCCCAAATTTCTTATAAACAGGACGCAAAACTGAAATTTTACAACACTTACATTGAGTGAAATCAATGTGATGTAGTAGAAATGAAAACATGACGTCATAATCACTATGTGTGTTTTGTGTGACGTAGAAAAATCTTACGAGAAAAATTTCCCGTAAAAATTTTTGGGAGAATTTATTTGTGTATTTTTCTGACAATAACTGCTATATAATGCAAAATAACGATATAGTGTGGCTCAAAACGTTAAATTTAGCTGTTTATCTTGTATATTGTACATCATTTGATGATTTTTTACAGTTCTAAAATACTTACGAGAGGGTAATTGCTATCATAAAGTTACGACGAATTTTACACGTAAGAATCTCATAAGATTTTTCGTGAAAATGAACAAAAACTTAAGTTTTCACTTACGATAAAAATTAATCGTAAGATTTTTTTGTGAAAAGGGCTACAGAAACATTGTGCCTTGCGGAGGATGCTGTGAATTATGAGCCACTTTGACTTCCTAATTTACCATGATAAATTTACATTCTACTGTGTTTTTCCATTATATTCGGTGATTTTTAAATGCATCTAAATGCAACAACCCAATCACTGCGTATGTACATGTAATTTACATAAGTAGTTTCCAAACATTGATTTCTATGTTATCAAATTAAAAATATAATTCATACATGTTGTTTAACACTATGTTTTACAATAATTAAACAGTAAAGTTGATTCTATTGTTAAAATCAAAATTTCAAGAGTTATTTTTCATGGATTATATTTTCAAGGCTCATCTCAACAGTCTATGTGAAAAGCAGTGTAAACCGGTTTTAGAAACAGCTGTTCTTGCTGCTACTAAGAACAAGATAGGGTAAGGGCCATTTTTGGCCCTCTCAGCAAATATGTTCATTTTACTACCATGCATCGTATTGACCTCAGTACTCTCCGTGATCTGCAATTTATACATATTTATTTAATTAAGTAATACATTTCATCAATAAGGAAATGTAAAAATATAAACATTAAATGATTTAATTTTGACGTCGTCGTGACAATAACTGCCGTCAGTTGAGCAGACAAATTGTCAAAAGGCGCTAACGCGCGTTATTCAATTTGTCTGCTCACCTGACGGATTAAATCTAATGAAAGAATATGGTTTGGACACAGAAGAATTTGTAAAAAATCGAAAGATCAAAGAAAAGTAAAAAAAAGTAAGACTGAGGATGTATTATACATTGTGGCTCTCTCCAAAACTGAAATTTATTTCTAAAGGAATGATTAAAGCACACTCATTTTTGCCAAGAGTAGCATTGGATTAACAAAATATTTATAAAAGCCTTCCACCTTAAAGAGCTTCCTGGTCCACTGTCACTGAACTGACATTCATATGGAAAATAATTCACACCATCAGATTTTGTTGATTTGAGGTGTTAATAGTTTCACCTGGGGCCAGTTTCATTAAAAGTTGTAAGTTTTAGACTTAACTTTAGTCTAGTTCCGGGATGTACGTCAAAACTTAGTCGGCCATATTTTGTGTTCCTTCAAGCGGCGTATCTCTAGTTGTAAACCAAAGGGCTAAGTTTTGGCTTAACGTACATCGCGGGTTTGCTTACGTCACAATAGGATTTGACGTGAAGAGTTCACCGTCATAGCAAACTCATACATTTTTTTTTAATGACAAATGATCTGTAGAAATATAAAAGGAAATATTTCAAAAAGTTTAAATGCAGTTTGTACAAACATTTATAATTATCAAGTGCTAAAAATTTAAATACGTGACATACATTGTCACATTTTGTTCTATAAGGTATGAGTGTGCGTTGGAACTCTTCCATTTAAAATCATGTTTAGACAAGTAAATAAATTGAACTGTATGCATTAACTTCGCTTCTTTTACAATTATAACTTCAGTATTTTCAACAAACGATCTAACTTTTTAAATTCTTTTGGCTTAAGCTAATTAATTTATACGA
Organism: Magallana hongkongensis; assembly: GCA_016163765.1. Lineage (NCBI taxonomy): Eukaryota > Metazoa > Mollusca > Bivalvia > Ostreida > Ostreidae > Magallana > Magallana hongkongensis. The sequence continues at coordinate 58,591,979 of WFKH01010931.1, forward strand.
TTACAAACTTATTATGTCAATAGTTGTATGGCAATTATTTTTGCATTGATTGACTCAGAATTTCCTGAAAAGAAAAATAGACATTTTTCTTATCTTCACAACCTTACATTAATTGCATTTGATCATTTGATAACATTCATAATAATGCCTAATTAGTATTTACATGTTCTAATATGTGTTAATCAGCTAGTCTTGTCAAACAACGCATTTTCATTTTTTGGGTCTCAGACGTAAGAAAATGATGACGTCGGGCTAACGTCATAATGAAAATGCAAGGTTTTGTGAAATTTGTGCATTTGATAACATTCATAATAATGCCTGATTAGTATTTACATGTTCTAATATGTGTTAATCAGCTAGTCTTGTCAAACAACGCATTTTCATTTTTTGGGTCTCAGACGTCGGGCTAACGTCATAATGAAAATGCAAGGTTTTGTGAAATCTTTTAAATCTTGGAAGTTGTTTTGCCAAAAATTGGCCGAGAACACATATTGATTATTTTTTATGAATTGATTCAAAATTATCTCCTCTGTTATTGTGTTGAGTACAATTAAGTTCGTCTAAATCGTTTAAAAGTTTATAGCATAGTTTTGAAATGCGTTTCCCGACTAAGATATGCATTTTACTATATATTTCATTGAAATGGCGTTGCTTGATTTTATCAGCGACACTTTGTTTGAAACATGATGACATTATTACCGCGCAGACGAATCTCAAATACATTTTAGAAATAAAACTTTGAAACCTATGGATCATGTGGACAAATTTTAAGGCAAGCAGTAAACCCGCGAGCTACCTTAAGTCTTTCGCAACGTGGTACTACACAAGACGTGTCCATCATTTGTATGGATATACTTATGCATATAATACGTGAAACATGTAAACTTACGAAAAATATGCAAAAAGATATTGTTTTAAACGGTGTATAGAAAGACATTACTATACGAAGATTGAATACTCATATTTATTATATACCCATCAATTTTCCTTTCTTGATTAAATTAATTTGATTGAAACTGTTTTGAGATCTCATTGAAAAACAATGAAACGTTGTATAACTCTTCAGATACATTATGTGTAAATAAAATCAATTGAGAGAGAGAGAGAGAGAGAGAGAGAGAGAGAGAGAGAGGAATACTTTTCACAACAGAGAATAATTCATTTAAAAGAGCATTACACTTAATTTGATCCTGACTACTGGATGCTCTATGTCTTGAATTTTTTTTTATTCAAAGAGCAAAATAAAATTGAATGCATATGTGAATCAGAAAGAACTACAATAATTAAGGTTAATTTAAATACAAAATATTATCATATTAAAACCAAATAGACGAACATTAACTGGAATAATAGGTCACATGTCATATAAAATAACACCCACTAAAATACACTTATATTGCTCACATAACTTTTATTTAAAAATTCTTAATTATTCATTCTCGTTGCCATGGTAGACATAGGGTTGGAAATAGATATGCATAAAATATAACCAGCACAGTTTGAAATACTTTTTTAGCGACAAAATGCTAAATGCTTCACCCTGAATTTTTTTTGGTGGAATCTATTTTCGCTTTAATCGATCTGTAAACTAAAATACGTATTTGCATATTAAATACATGTAACTCTGATGATAAATTAAACTCAGTTTTTGTTAAATATGAGTTTAAAACTTAGCCATGATCTTAATTGTCATTTATAATCTTTGAAATTAGTATTTCGGAAAATGATTAAAGTTTGAAGAGAAACCCATATATCGCATTATATTCTACATCGTAGGAATATCCAAAAAAGTTTGTTCTGTTTCTGAAAAACCATACTCCCCAAATATGACGGTTTTGTTTATGAAACAGTAACAAATTCGTTAGTTTTTGTGTGTAGACATAAAATTTGGCTTAACTTTAGTCCGGCGTAAAGATACGCTCTTTGATGAAAAACAAATATTTGCACTAGTACTGTTGTTACACCGGCGTAGAGCTACACCTGGGCGTACGACCTTTGATGAAACAAGCTCCTGGGGCCCGTTTCACTAAAAGGCGTACGCCCGGCGTAACCTTACACCTGGGGCCCGTTTCTCAAAAAGGCCTACGTCCAGGCCTAAGCTTAGTCCGGACTAAATCAGGGACTAAACCTCAAAACCCGACTAAGTTGCGTTTCACAAAAAGGCGGAAACTTAGTCGGGACTAAATTTGGGTTTAAATCTACGCCTGCTAATGGGTAGGCGTAAGTCCTTAGTCTGTACACAATAATGGCGAGTGTTATGTTTCTGAGGCAAAATAAACAGAGAATTTTAATTTTGGGATTGTTTAACGTGTTATTAAGGAAACATGGACATTTATTGAAATATTTGTACATGTACGTATAACTTTAAAAAAATACCTATTGTTCGATAACTGTTCCTAATTCTAAATAAATTAAGATTAAATCAATTTCATAAATAATGGGCTTAACTCATTAAACGTATGTAATATACATTACTCCTCGTCAATGAAATTTACCTAAAGTATGAAGAATTAAAGATGGGTATACCCCGATAACTGATATAAACACAATAATTAAAAAGTTGCTATAATTCGAAATTATACACGTATTAATAGGAGCAACTCAAAACGTTTACAGTTGTAATTTGTGCTTGTGTGTGGTTGTATGTTCCTTACCTATATTGCTTACAATTTTACAACACGTATGTATTCTCATTCTTAGTATCTTTATAAAACAGTATGAAAGCTACATGTTATTTTGAATGTTTATAAACTCGCATTTAGATACAATCCATTTTACTTTGTTAAAATATTACTTAAAAAAATATTTTAGAATGCAGAGTTTGTATCAATTTTAGATTTTAAAATTTCACATGCACGCCTCCTTGAATTTTCGGAAATCAAATTCATTAGTCTTATTAATTCAAGGATCAATTGCGTTTATATTTTTTAAAATATGTATGGTTTACTATCAATGATCTTCGTGCATGTG
>WFKH01010931.1:58599948-58615736 GCA_016163765.1 Magallana hongkongensis
CTGCTAATGGGTAGGCGTAAGTCCTTAGTCTGTGCACAAAAATGGCGAGTGTTTTGATTCTAAGGCAAAATAAACAGAGAATTTTGATTTTGGCTTGTTTTACGTGTTATTAAGAATAAAATTCACATCTATTGAAATATTTGTACATGTACGTATAACTTTTAAAAATACCTATTGTTCTTTAACTGTTCCTATTTCTAAATAAATTAAGATAAAATCAATTTGATAAATAATGAACTTAACTCATAAAACGAATGTAATATACGTTACTACTCGTTAATGAAATTTAACTAAAGTATGAAGAATTAAAGATGGGTATACCCCGATAACTGATATAAACACAATAATTATAAAAGATTCTATAATACTGAATTATACATGTATTCCACAACAAGAAAGATGTATACAAGTACGGATAGATTGTTGATTTTTAAATCAATACTCACTTACATGTATTACTCAGTAAGCATATACTAGATTTTCGTTTAAAAACCTCTTAAGTTAACATTGTTCAACTAAGTCTATATTTATTTTCACATCATTTGAAGAAGTACCACATATATGTTTTAGACGAAGTCTGAGATCAATTTAATGTTTTAACAAATTTGAACCTATGAAACGAAACTGATGTCAAAATATTGAGAATACTCCTTAAGCCCAAATTTTCGCCTTTTTGAGAAACGGGCCCCTGGGGCCCGTTTCTCAAAAAAGGCGTAAATTTGGGCTTAAGTTAGTCTGACTAACGAAGTTACGGCAATATTTAGTCGGGTCTAAGTTGCGTTTCTGAAAGAGGCGTAAGTTAGGGTTTAAATGTCGAAGTACTTAGACATCTCCGGTGAGAACTAAGCATGCGCATATCCTATTTTGTTTTGCTTTGAGGCTATGATTATATGTGGTGGATCAATTTTCCAATTCATAGCACATGTACTCGAAAGTACACGTTATACTATACCACTGAACGTGCATAGTTCAAGTTGTTCATAATAGTGTATATTAATGAAAGTAGAACAAATGCATATACACATTTCTTAACATAATGAAATTTTAGAGAAATACAGTTGATATGAAAGAGGCAGATATAAGAGGTTTCAGAAACCAAATATATGAAAATTAAATGCATTGTAGACGATATTGAGGCACAATCGTACATATTAATTGAACAAAACAGTGCATAGAAATTAACTCCAATATTCGTGTAAAATTCAAAAAATTTATAAAATGCAGGGACTGGGTACAGTAGATATGCCCGCATACGTCTGGAGAATGATAAGTCATGCTTCAAATAGATATTAAGACACTTTCAGATGCTGGGATAAGGCTTGATTCTTTTTTATCATATCACTATATTATTTATAGAAAATAATATGACCATGAGTTAAACAGCAACTAACTGAAATCGAAAATATCTACTGTATAAATAACATGTACATGAACCTTGTCCATGTCTACAGAAGAAAGAAAAGTTCCATCCTCTGTTCCAATATTGAAAGAATGTAGATAATGACATGGAAACAATTCTTGATTTTCTGCGATTCAAATGATAAAAGTTTTGAAAGATATTGTCTACAATTAACAACACTGGAATTATCAACATTTGAAGCCGGGGTCAATCATTTCACCCTCGTTGTCAGCGGGCGAATTTAAGACTTGTCGATTTTTAATGTTTAATACTAAGTAACTTTAGTAACAAATGTGACTGGGCGAAATCATGACAGAGCGAAACTGTTTGCAAGAGTAGAAGGGTGGAAATTACACGGGACGAAAATAACTCTGTATACAGTATCTTTATTAAAATATAGACGTAAAAGCAGTCATCTAAAAACCCTCTAACTATTTGAAGAAAGTTTTATAAATAAAAGGTTTCTTAAAGTTCAATCTAAAAAATCTCCTATCCCCCTCCAGATAAGACATTTTGCATCTTTGCGGTTTTAACAAGTACATTTGAGTCTTACTTTTTCCCCTATCTGCTTTGGGTTATTGGGGTGGGGGTGTATACAATTGTTCATATGATAAGTATGACAAATGCAAGCTAGTTAAATTTGTAAATAATGCACACTGTTGTAAAACTGCTAAAACAACCTCTTTTGTATTGCAAGTCGACAACTTCGAAATAAAAAAAACCACATTCCTTTATATATCTTAAATATAAAGAAACAAAACTACCATGAATTCAAGTAATTAAAGATCAATTCAATTAAATGAGTACAAATAAACAACACATATTTATATGCATGAAGATCACTGATAGTAAACCATACCTATTTTAAAAGAATTACAATCGATGTTAAATATGAACGCAATTGATCACTTAATTCTAGAATTAATAAGATTAATGAATTTGATTTCCGAAAATTCAAGGAGGTGTGCATGTGAAATTTTAGAATCTTCAAGAACCTTGACAAACGCTTGTCAATAGATCTAAAATTGATACACACTCTGCATTCTAAAACATATTTTTAAGTAATATTTTAACAAACAAAAATTGATTGTATCTAAATGCGAGTTCATAAACATTCAAAATAACTTGTAGCTCTCATACGGTTTTGTAAAGATACTAGGACTAAAAAAATGAAAATGAGAATGCATACGTGTTGTAAAATTGTAAGTAATATAGGTAAGGAACATACAACCACACACAAGGAAAAATTACAACTGTAAACGTTTTGAGTTGCTCCTATTTAAAGGAGTATTCTCAATATTTTGAAATCAGTTTCGTTTCATAGGTTCAAATTTGATTAGAAACATTAAATTCTAGTCTATGCTTAATGAGTATTGATTTAAAAATAAATAAATAATCTACTCGTACTTATATTAACTAGTAGTAATGTATATTACATACGTTTAATAAGTTAAGCCCATTATTTATCAAATTGATTTAATCTTAATTTATTTAGAAATAGGAACAGTTATCGAACGATAGGTATTTTTTAAGTTATACGTACATGTACAAATATTTTAATAAATGTGAATGTTTTCCTTAAATAACACGTAAAACAAACCTAAAATTAAAATTTTCTGTTTATTTTGCCTTAGAAACAAAACACTCGCCATTTTTGTGCACAGACTAAGGACTTACGCCTACCCATTAGCAGGCGTAGATTTAAACGCAAATTTAGTCCCGACTAAGTTTCCGCCTTTTTGTGAAACGCAACTTAGTCTGGTTTTGAGGTTTAGTCCCTGATTTAGTCCGGACTAAGCTTACGCCTGGACGTAGGCCTTTTTGAGAAACGGGCCCCTGATGCGCGGCAGTGTAGAGAAATCGAGTGATTCAATCTATCGATACTTGTTATCGCGCGTAAGAAAACTTGTGCGTCGTTTTTTTTTTGTTTTTTTGTTTTTGTTTTGTCTAACGGTATGTTCTTAAAAGTGATTATTTTTGTAAGGATGTCCATTCTCCAACATACTTTGATTATTCTTAGTTTTTAACATCCTGGTTGTTCATTGTTTTCGGAATAAGAAATACTCAGTAAAGAACTGCATAAATATCTCTATCATAATAAACATTATATTGTTAAGGAAGGAGTCTTGTATTGTTTCTGGCTTTCCAATATATTGATAACATATTCCAATAAATGACAATTATTTTTCAAAACGGAATTTAAAAAACGGAATTTTAAAAAAAAATCATTTTGTTCTTTCCTTCTTACTATTTGAATAGAAATTGTTAACAAAGTTTATAATCCGACAAGGACTATATATTTGGCTCAACTAAGGAAAAAAATAAAATGATACCATCACTTGTAATATTGTCTTGGATGAGTTGGAATTTCATTAATTTTTCAATACTACACAGTAAATCAGAAGCCTCCGTATTTAATCCTAAGCAAAATCTTGATTTTGATAATTTTACATATACAGTTGCACATACTCTGACTTTCTTCTTTATTACATGAGGAGTTCCGAACTGAAATGTACGTTTAAATTATGCTAATCAAAATCTGTTAATAACAAAAATAAGGACAATTTAGATAAGCGCTAATGGTTCATTCCACAAGTTACTTCATCGACCATTCAGAAATTTTGTAGGGACAAGCAATGCCTTTTTTATTTGACTTGCCCCCCACATTTTAAAAAGTATTTTCTTATTGATTAATGGCATGTCAAAACGAATCAGGGGGTCTCTGTAATACAATTTCGAAAATTTACTATAGGGATCAGATGAAATCCTTATTAACACCGAGTAGCTTTTGAAGTCCTGAGTGGGTAAGTAAATGTAAGTGATACATTTGCGTCTTAAATTGCACCTGGAATAAAGAAAAACACCTAATATGCTACAATAAACCAGTTTGATATCTGCACTTAAATGCACCTACATGAATGAATGCGAGTGGCATATTTTATGATAAGACATTCTTTGATAGCGTCTTATTATATTTTGAAAATATTTAGGTGTGCGGCAAACCTAAAAATAGAATCAAGTTTGCCTCTAAATTAAAACGAGCCATGTTATTTCTAACACAAAATTCTTCAAACAATTAACTTTCGTTTCTTCGACTTCATTTTATCTTATTTATTATTTTTATTGATACTTCACTCTTTCCAGATGTCACTCGTGCCATCACAAATACGGATGTGACTCATTGCAGATTATGGAGTAAACCTGTTTCTGTAAACTACACAATCACAAAACCTACATGTACTTCTTACTCAAACAGATTGGTTGATTACACGATGTTTGTATATTTGTTGATGTCTTTACATCAGTAGATCTATTTGTATTGACAATTAAAAGTTAAAAAGAAATGTGTTTTTTTTGTCGGATTTTGTAAAGCTTAGATTATTGGTTCATTATTCAAAAGTATAGATGATGATTATAAAATTAAGTTAATTAAGCCATATAATTCAGGAAACAAAGATTGACACTATCAGTTGAGACAAAAATGTCATTTGATTTTTCGTGATAAATGGGTTTACATGCAACATGGTAAATTATCTCCTGCCTTTTAGGCAAATTCAAGTCCAGACTTAAAGTTGATTATGTTGACAGATATGCTTTATTTTCTTACAAAAACCTTTAAATACAAAATACAAAATCAACCAATTGAAGCATTGCCAAAACCACCAGACTTACATATGCGGTAGCAATGAAACATATTACTCCCCTTTTGATAAAATTAGTGTTTAATTAATTTCTGTTTTTCCAACTTCTATGAAGGTTGATTTGAAACCTAAAATTTTTTAATGGATGTAATTAGAGCTAACGCGCTGGTAAATATGGTTTCTATATGTTGGTAAAGAGGAACAATAATGAATAATCACTGTTGATTGATAATACGAATCTCTATGAATCTATATGTCCTCTTATAAATCATGTTAATTTATGCAAATATTGATAAAAGTGTTTTCTATGGCCATTAAATTTAAGATGGAACAATTTTCTAAAGTATTGACAAGTTTGGTCTTGTCACTCTAGATCTGTGGTACTATTTAAAAAAACCCAACTTTTTTTTTTACTTTTTTTTTTTTTAAAAATTATCATATTGACCGCTACTGATTTTTTTCCCCTGTGAATTGCAGATGAATGTTCATAACCGTTAAAGGACATCGCAAAATGTACAGTTATTTTATAGACATTCAAAACATAAACAAGGCTTAACAATAAAGAACGGGGCTTACAAAACATTTGACTACTATAGTATTTCATGTAAATGAATGTTAACTATATTTTGTTTGAATTCCATTATATAGATCTTGTGATTTTTATTCTATTTCACCTTTCCCGTGATAATTTTTTGGCATTTTGTTTCTAAATTTTTATGATCGTAGAACCAGGTCCATGTTCTAAAAAAACAAGAGTAGTCAAATCCTCGAGAAAATCACTGTATGAAAATAGCATATTTATGAATTAATCGATGAAGAATAATTAGGACACGTATTACAGAAAACCATTAGGGCCAACCAGAGAATGCTAACAAACCAGGTGACACGGATAGGGCGTATAAAAGTGGGAGAAACTGCATTAAAGGGACTAGACGTGCATCAGAAAAAAGAACACAAGGTAAGACCTTATTTTCTTTCTTTTTTGTTTAATTTAAATTGAAAAAAAATGTATTGTTTTATGAGAAATTTTGCGAATTTCAGATGAAGCATACGGGAGTTCTTGCTGTTATTTTGGTGACTTTAATTCTTGTCCATAAAGGTAAATACACGGTATAACCATATGAGATTATTGAATATGAGAAAGACATATAAAACTTGATTTAGCTCAAACTTCTCCACCAATGCAAGACATTTTTTTTCTGATGTTTTTAAAGTATTTTTGGGGGTCAAATTTAGATGTTTTAAGATTGGTCATGAATTGTTAGGTTAAAATGATCGGGAGGTGGTTAGTGATACTCTTTTCATGCGGGACAAATATTCTGTTAAAATCAATCCCGGTGTGCATTCCGAGGATATGTTAAAACGTTGTAATCAACAAATTTACCCTTAGCTGTTAAGTATATTCAGAACGCATATATATAATCATTTGATGTATCGAAATCGTGCTGATTAAAGTGTTAACATTTAGCTTTTTAGGTTTTCAAAAATAAAATGTGTATTCTTTTTTTATTTGGATTTGTTTATTCAATACCATTACCAGCTCTTGTAATTTCTAGACGCGTTCACGTGACATAAGGCCGAAATGAACACCAAATTTGTTAACCAATTTACTCACAAACAGCTAACTTGATACTCTGATAACCATTTGGTGCCGAGTTAAATTAAAGGGACATAGATACGATTTGAGATCAAAGTTAATTTTTTATTTTTTATTTATAAAATAGTTTACTTTTGCAATTCGAATGATTAACCAAAATTTGAATGTTAGAGGTCAAGTTATAAGAGAGATACAGAGGTAAGAATTCATTGTTTGTAAGCAAAGCTCGAGTCTTATATTTGTTTACAAATAATGTAAAGTAAGGAATTACCATTTCTTTGACAAAACGACTCGTGCCATACAAGGTAAACTGATTCAATGTGATCATAAATAATATTATCAACAAAAGAAGCAACATTTGATTGAAACTTATACCAATAAAAAGATATGTAAACAATAACAAGACTTTTAAAATTTGAATTAAAAATACCCAAATTAATCATTCTAAACATAAAAACAGAGAATAAAATTTTAAATTTGAGCTCAAAACGTGTCTAATGTTTCTTTATTAGAATCTAAATTTGACAGGAATTGTTTCTCTAATTAGAACTGGGGAAACGCACAAAAGAATGAATCCTCTAAACGTCCAAAATCGGCTCCCCCATAATTTGCAAAAGAATCAAATTAAAGTGTTTCTACATATTATAGCCTCATCGTTTCCTTCCAACATCTATACTTATAAATTAAGACATTTTGCCAATAAGCTAAAAAATGCCTGCACCAGAGTAAAGCTTACACCTTTGGTATTTTAACACGTGTAATATGATGTCCGTAAGCTATAATTGAATTTTACTTGATAGGTAATTATTGTAAAATTAATTAAAAACCTACTTTCATTTTCGATAAACAAGCCCGAAATAGCAAAAATGAGAGTAAGGTGGTGGATACGCTTTGGCGGATCCAAGTCAGTGGGAGTTAGCATCAAAATATATACTTGCCATGAAATAATATTGAATGATTACGTAAAGAGTAAATATATTTACTGGGAACTTACTTAGAGTATACATAGAAGTTAAGATTTGACAATTGTTGAATAAATAAAATAAGGCAATTCGTTTCTTGAATGCTCGATTTTAGTTTTGATGGATAGAACGCTTGTGAAGCACGACCTCTGGTGAGAGAATGGAATAGAACTCTCCAAAACGGGGTAACCAAGAACGCGGATTGACTAATTAACGTCATAGCGAAAAGTGTAGGACGAGTTCATCATGCATCGCGGGCAGATACCTTGGGTCAGTCATCTTTGGTTAATACAAAAACGTTAATAAATAAAATGGAACCATTTGATGCGATTTTAGTTTTGATGGAAAAAACTTTCCAGAACGGGGTGCCCAGGAGCGCGGGTTGACTAATTAACGTCATGGCGGAAAGTTTAGGGCGGGTTAACCATTGGGCAGATACTTTATATCTGAGAACTTTGATTTAAAATATGCAAATTAATATGCATACACTAGCGTTTTTTAACTTCGTACATTTTTATACCACTACAGATTGGTAGTAAATCCTATACATTTTAAAATTTGTAAACAATGAACAGATTGTGTTCTGAATTGGAAGGGGGGATGGTGACCCCCTCCCCGATTGTTTTTTTTTTTTTCAAAAAAGTCTTTTATCTGAAATTCTTATTTGGGACAGTGATAAAAACTACAGTGAAATTTCACCTAAAAAACAAAATTTAGAGATACGACGCACTAAATACCTACTCACTGGTTTCAAAAAAAGTTTGTTATTTTTTTTCCAGTCAGCTGCAACAAAAAGAATTAAGGCCACGTACATGTATATATTATCCATTTCAGTTTAGATTTTTCATCCCTGCCCGCTCCTCTAAAAATCTAGACATGCAGTTGGCTTTTTTTTCAATTTTAAAGAATAGGTTAAGAAAGCAATTAAGAAAAATTTTGGACAGTATATACAAAAATGAACAAAAAAAATATGGTTCAACATATTAATCATTGTATTATATTAATGTGTAAAGTGTTAATTCCCGCGCTTGCGCGGGATATCATTTAGTTAAGGTTTTTAAATTTCAATTTCACATTTTACTTCTTTACACTGTAATTTGGCATATAACAGGATGAAGTTCTGCCATTCAGTCAACTGAATGTTAACTGAAAGGTCTGGAAAGGTAACTGAATGGAAGAGGTATGCCATTCATTTACATGTACACTTTCAGTTACATTTCAGTCACGTTTCAATTGACTGAATGGCACAGCTTCATCCTGAGCATTGTCTCGATTAATATAGCAGGGATATGTTGATTACATCGATTTCTCATAGATTTTAGGCCACACCTTCATTTTTAGAGCCTGTTTTCTATATGAGCGCATTCATGTTTCAAGTTGTCGTAAATATGGTCAATGAAAACAGTTATATTAATCATTTTCATCCATTAAAGAAATTGAAACAGTCGTGCGTTCATATTTTTTTTATTTAAAAAGTGCAAAATCTTGCGTGCTTGTATCTGTAGCAAAGGTAGGTTGTTTACCAATTTCAACCCGTATTGACCTCATGAATAACAAAAGCCCTGAACCCGTAACTCAAATATATTTACATTCACCTATGCGACATTGTGAACAAAAATCAAATCACGTCATGTCTCATCAAAATCCTACTATTTGTGGGTACAGTTTGATGCATCGGACATGGAAGACCCTATCAAATATTGGTACTGTCAGTGCAAGTCTGGAGCACGCTTGATGGGCAGCTGTGCGCAAGTTGCATCAATACGCATGATGCATCAGTACTGTGGTACATAGGACTTCAGGAACAAACAGACAAAGTACTTCAGTGTCAAATTATGTCCGATAGTGTTCTGGACTGTGCAAAAGACACTGAGACTGATGTTTCCAGTAGCGATGATCCTGACATTTAATATCAATTTTTTTAAAAATTTATTCCTTATACAAAGAGCGTTGTTCAATTCAACCGCATATTTATCGGAACACTTGGATTTTTCAAAATTATACGCTTAATAAATAAAATCTGGAAATACACAGAAATATAATTAGGACAAATAAATTGATCATTTCTTTAGAAAAATGGGTTCAGTAAAATGTTAAATATACTGTATCCTTTGTCAGGCGTTCTGTTTGCAGATTCCATTTTGTATTTAAAGCTTAATTTCCATTAAATAATCTAAAAGATATCTAGTAAGTCAAGCACAAAAACAAAACCAAAAAATTGCCAAAATCTAAATATTTAACTTTATTTTGTTGGACTTAAGGAGGCCGATTTGGGTTTTTTTGCAGAAAAACTACAATAGCAAAACTCTTTATTTTTTAACCATATGTAATTTAAACCAACTCTAGTTTATTTGCGAAGGTTCATGAAAATCGACCGTCTGGTTCTTTTTAGGGACCATCTCAAAATAGAGGTACATTTACTAAAGGAATATATAGGAAACTGTCATTTTCCGCACATCAAAGCAGTTTAAAAAAATACTACAATAGCTTTTTTTCTCAAATTGTTATATATGATTAGTAATATCATTTCCTACCTTATATGTAAAAAACACAAAATTCTACCGTCTAGTTTTTAGTGGGGGCCATCTCAAAATATTAAAATGCACCAAATTTTGCTATATATTTGGATCATCACGAATGATGATTGGTATAATGGATTCATTCAAAAAATGAGGAAAATGTCCTCGAGGATAGCATCGTTCTGTATATAAAATTTCAACAGCGTACAATTTTTACTTTTTCTTTTATGTTATTTCTTATAACGTACTCCTACAAAGCTTCATTTTATCATAACGTCATAAAAGCGCAATGGCAACGCTCCCCTACCGCACAACGTAAAAACCGTTTTAAAAATAAAAATTTCCTTAAAAAATCTAAATATTTTTATCTGTATTTTGTTTATTGTGTTCAAATTTATAAATGATATCGAAAAAATTTCATAAGAAGTATAAATCAACTGTATTATATTAGAATGCGCAAAAACATGCTCAATGCAAACTAAAGTCGGCCTCCTTAAGCCCGAAAAAAGCGAGTTTTTTTTGTAAAGATTGCTTTCTTTGGTATCACTTTAAAAAACGTTTGTAACGCCTAAAACACACGCTAATATAATCATGCATACTATTTGCACGTTTGATTGACGCTCTGCCTTTCTTATTTCTTAAAATATAATGACATAATAATATTTCTCTTTCTTTTCCCCCTGGTATACTAGGGGATTGTTCAGCAACAAACATAACAACAACAACTCCACCAAGGAATATTACCCTATTTGGTCTACATCCAGGTGTTACAGCTACTACAAAAGGTTCTGGCGCTGGAGCGTCTGAAATCACTGGAAGTGTATTAATGACTGTACTGGCATTTGCCTTTCCTTGCTTCATGGAACTACTGTAACAGTAAAATACGTTCCAAAATGTTTGTTTGAAATACTTTATTTTAAACACCAGTAACAAGTAATCAAATTTGCATACACAATGAACAGATGATTATACTACATCTAAAGTTATAATATGACTAAAATCATTTCAAACAGGTAACGTTATGACGTCATCGATAAATTGAGACCGATCAAATTTATCTTATTTGTAGAATATATTAACATGTGTACAATTTTTGTACTGTTGGTTTTAGTAAAATGAATTAAAGACAAAAATGATTGATTTTTTTTTTTTACAGTTTTCAATTAATGTACTAATTCAAAGTCCACACCATTTAGTGAACTGTCTGTAATTGAGTTTTCAAATCTTTTTCTAGTCTGTTTTTTTGGGGGCTGCTTTTTTCACATGGAATCAAAATTAGAAGTGCATTATGCTCACTTGGAAATAACTTACAAGGGCTATTCATTAAATAGTGACACTATATGTACTCCGTTTGAATTTGATAAAATTTAATACCAAAACATTATTGTAAGTATAAGTTCACTCCATAACCTTTATTTTTTTAAAATAGTTTTTAGCATTTTGATTTCCACGAGTAAATTGACAAAAAGTAGCTTACGATGAACAAAATATAAACCTTAACTAGACACAATCTCGTTGCGCGCAACGAGGAGGTCTTCCGTCCGATTTTCATCAGGTGTGATAAGACCTTGACTTTGCTATTCGACATCGAAGAATGATCTGGAAAAGGGGGCGGAGGCTTCATGTAAAGGATCAGATACGTTTTCTATGAAGTGTAAGAGCTATAGATGAATAACTTTAGACTCCTCTTGTCCCCTAGTTTTAGGGGCCATTCATTTTTCTTGATATCAAATAAAAGGACTTAAAGATTTTATATAATACAAATTTCATTCAAAAAGCTTTTAAAAATTTGTTACCTTTTTTGAGATATCTGGTAAAAAAAACTTGTTTGGGCCTACTCTTTATCGGTGCCATTTAACAATTTTGACGACTGTATATTGTTAAATTCATTATTCTAAGCATCTTCTTTTCTATGCGGTTTTTCAAAATATTTTTCTTTTTTAAAATAGAAATGATCAACAATTAAAGACTTCTAGGCCCTTAAAATCCCTTGTTACGTAAACAAAGAAAATATTTTATTGTATTGGTAAAAACCTGTAACTGTAAAATAAAAGTTTTTTGTTTCTATAACATATTACAAAATATTCAGAAATTAAAAGCTATGAATGTGTTTAGATATCTTGGCTCCTAATTTGAGGGGCCAACTTTTTTCATGTAAAATGAAAGTTTAAAAGTTTAAAACGCATTTAATTAATAATGTGTTTAGAAATTCGTTACCTTTCTTGAGATACATGTACGTTTCAGGGGTCGATCCTTTATTTCCTTTTAACGAAATTTTAAAGGTTTTCTTTTGTTGTGTACATAGTATATAAACATAGTTCTGGGCACTTTCCCTTCTATAATACTTTTACAAATATTTCTTTCTTTTTTTAAAAATAGAAATGATCAAAGTTCTGGACTTTTAGTCCTTTACACCCTCTCTAATAACATAGCACATTAAAATTATTATATTGTATAGGTACGGAGAAAAAACTTTAGACCACTTTGGGCCCTAATTTGAGGGACCATACTTTTTTCCTGATATCAAATAAAAGGTCTTTTAATTTTAAAGAGACACTACTGTCAATTTTTTCTTATCTTGGTTATTTCTTTTTTTTAAACACAGTTCAATAAAAGAACAGAAGTTGTGCATGTACTGAAAGATTGAATCTTTTTACTGCAATAATAAGCTCGCGATCGCGTGTTAAAGATGACCCGGATTTAGAA
Source organism: Magallana hongkongensis (assembly GCA_016163765.1). NCBI lineage: Eukaryota > Metazoa > Mollusca > Bivalvia > Ostreida > Ostreidae > Magallana > Magallana hongkongensis. Next base: position 58,612,773 of record WFKH01010931.1, read on the forward strand.
TTTTTTATCATATCGACTCAAACTTTTAAATTTTATTTACCTCACGTGATTTTGAATGACAACAGTTTTAAATGGAATTGGAGGAAAATTTATAGAAATAAACAGGTAGTGAAAGTAATTCATGCACATGACTAATAAAATGTCTTAACTTTTAATGTTAAGAAATTTATACACTAAGTACATGTACGACCTCGAAACGTTATTTCAAATGAGGCGCCAGACAATGAAGGGGAATGAAAATATTCTACGGATCTAGATGTTAAAATATTCTTATAATAAAATGATGTATTGATGACAAAAGTATATTTATTTTTTTTATCTCTTACAAGATATATAGTTCGTAAGTTCGCACTTGTGTTTTTTCTCCATCTCTGTTGATCCTTTTATAGCCAAATCTGTCGAAATTCATGGTCATTTCAGCCTCTTATTAAAGCCACGCTGAAATATATACAATCGATGCGCTGTTGAACGAAAGTATCGGCAAGTAATTTTTCTTTTATGGGCCGTCTAAAAATTATTAATTTTAGCGATAAATTGAGAATTTTTAGATTTCACAAAGCGTAATTTTTGCAAAGTTCATAGTTAACTTTGTAAGAAAATTCATTTAAGTTTCGGGAAAATAGTCATTTCATGGTATTTGCACAAAAAATGAGCTGTATTTTATTCATCCAGTGTTTGAAATTTGTGACCGTTGTTGAATTATTTGGGAAAGAAATTTTTAAGGGCAATACTTTAACGAAATTCTAGCCATTTCCGAGAAATCGCGTGCATAAAAATCGTTAAGAAAAAACAGAAAAAAATTAGAGGAAATAGAAACAAAAAACAATTATAATCATCGGTTGGAAACGGAAGCCCTTAAATAGGGGGCGGGGGCTGAAAAATTCAAATTTATTCAATTCACCTTGTAAAATTACTAATCATAGGCATTGGATAACCTCTATTGTCTTATAGGCAAATGCAGTGTGATTTCCTTTCTGACTCCATGACCTCAACGATTTTGCTTAGTTAAAAGTTAAAGTTTTTTAAAATGTATAAGCATGTGCTCCAATCAGGTGTTGTACTACGAAACATTCATTACGCGATCGCCGTACGCTTATTATGGGGAAGAAGAGCCCTAATCAGACAGCAAATACAAAATACACCATATAGACGTTTTATAGAAAATATATATGTATCAACTATGCGAGTGCGCGTGCACCGCATATGCAGGAGCCTAGTCGATTTGGAAATCTCCGCAATCTACAAATTTGTAGTATTTTCAATCATGTGTCATCTACTCCTCTTCTTCTGTCCGAATCTAAACAAACCTATTACTCAACGAATATATTTTTTTTAAACGCACATAGTTTCCCATAATCAATAACTGGAGAAAAAAATGTAATTTAATTAAATGAAAGAAATAAAATCAGCAATGAGCTGTATTTTTAAAGAATCGCACTTGTAGAATTTACATTTGTCGATTTGTAACATGTCAGCTATGCTATTTCAGAAAACGGAGATAAAAATGCAGAAACTAAAGGTGGAAAACGCGTATTATAGTGACAGGTTACATGTAAATTAACAAACAGCATTTTACAGCTGTAGGAAGACATAGATTGAATGCCTGCGGAGTGAACTCTAGAGTGTCTATGCCCGAGTTTTATAGGTTATACGATCAGAATTACACACATTCATACTCAGACTCATACACCAACATGATTGCATATTCAGATTTACAGGTTTACATGTCTGGATTTTTGAACACGATTTCCCTCCATAGCTGTGCAGTATAATAACTCAAATGCATTACATAGAAGTTATTCCTTTATCCATAAAATGTTTCTCACTATAGAAGAATTAGAATGTTTTTACATATAGTATCTCCATCTTTATCGTTTTTAAAGGACGGTCCTTTATTAAAAAAATAAACAAAAGTGACTAAAAGTCCTCACATAAGACCTATAAAAAATGGATAGTTAAAAAAACCCCTTTTCATAATGAATTTTTACTAATCAAGAGCGATTTACAAAACATTGGGGTGAATCCGTGGGTTTTCTAAGCATAATTCACACGGGTACTTATTTTCTCTATTAATTTTACCCAAAATATTCTAAAATTGTATTGATCTTTCACCTGCCCCAAGCTGTTTTTTACATGCAGTAAAACATCTCCATTTAGTTGTTTACACGTATAGTCTGTTCCAAGATATTTATGCAGCACATTTGAACGATTTTTAATAAAAATACACATACCTGTGAAAGAAGTGCAATTGAAATAGATGAAAGGAATATATCCAAGATAACTTAATTGACACATTATCATTTTTAACTCGAAAAATTCACAGGAAAGAAAACAAATTTCTTACGGAGATTTATAATGGGGAAATGTTGACATCTTTTCTCCATTCGGAAGTCACTTGGGATACCTCGCACAATTTTTCAACGTTATTATCTGGTTCTGTTGCAATGAAAAATCCCCGTAGACTCCTTTATTTGATAAGCTAGATGGAGCGTTCTATTATATGCATTTATATGCCACAGGGCCGATTTGGGCCGATTTGATATCTACGTTCAGTGTCACAGGGCCGATTTGGGCCGATTGTAAAAAAAAAGTATATGATTTGGATTTACATTTTTGTTGTACTTTAGTGTTGTTAAGTAAACATAAGACGTAAGCTGTAATTTTTTAAAATTATTCACGTCATAACGTCACAAGGCGCCACGTAGTTGTACCAATAAAACCGGGGAATATATTTGGTTATGTTTTTTATCTGAACTAGCAAACTATAATCAAACAGGAAATTCGTTCAATATCCTTGTGTCTCACAGCGACTTGGGGGTCAGTCTACGATGTCGTAAGGTTTATCCTAAGATATGTCTAAGACTCTCTTAGGATTTGACTTATGAATGACAACCATAAGATATTTTAATGTTAATAAAGAGAGAGAGAGAGAGAGAGAGAGAGAGAGAGAGAGAGAGAGAGAGA
>WFKH01010931.1:58616572-58681764 GCA_016163765.1 Magallana hongkongensis
CTCTCTCTCTGCATCTCAATCAATCAAAACATGTAACTTTAGACATGTGTTGCGCGAAAACTCGCACCTTGTGTACTTTCATTCTGACGAGTCTCCACGAGTAGTACCATGATATATTCTGCCCAATGCAGGCAGATAGCTAACCACATACAACAAAAGTCACACGGTTTCATATTTTATTGTGTGGAAAACATTGCCGTCGTGCAAAAGATTGGTAAAAACTACAACAAAGAGAAATAACAATTTACAAAATAGGAAAATGTAGAACCATTACTTTTTACCTTATAAAAAATATGTAAATTACTATAAAGACCATAATAGCGTGCCATACTTTTAAGAATGTTTTATCTGTATAATAAATTTCCATCAGTAATTATACTTAAACATACGATTCAATACTGACAAATTAAAGCAATTATTACTACAAAAAAGACTTACATAGTGGTTTGAGGCACTCATCAAACAGAATGGAAAAGGATTGACAAATGTTTGACCGCACTGGTCAGTATGGCAGATGGGAAGTGAGTGCTTGACCAGAACTAAATTGTTAACTTGTACCAAAGATGTTTATATTAAACTCAAAATAGTTAGCTTGTACAAAAAATACTTTTCGTGAATTTTAAAATTGAACTATAGAAAACACTGACCTCGTCTGATATGAAAATATTTCTCCATTGAATATACCCTGTTCACAAAAAAGTTATTCATGGAACTGTTCTTGTAAATCGTCACAACACAATGAACATTATACGGAATGACACAGAAAAATAATTTCAGAAATTGGACGCACATATTTACGCGACTGTCCATCTTTAAGAACACGAACTTCAAGTTTGCGCACAAGTCCATCTTTGCTAGGAAACACTCTTTCAACAAGTCCAGTCGGCCAATGCTTGCGATGTGCATCACGGTCCTTCAAAAGAACGACATCACCAACTCGGATGTTATCTTGAGAATTTTTCCATTTTCATTTTCGCACTTGTAGACTATGCAGGTATTCCTTTTTCCAACGACACCAACATTTCTCCGCTAGGAATTGAACAAACCATTGAATGTTATAAACTTCACTGACACTGAGATGTTTAAAATCCTCGTTTGAATCAACGGCTTTTTTAGTAAGCAAAATAGCTGGAGACAAAATGCAAGGTGCTTCTGGGTCGGTGGATACTGGTACCAGTGGACGGGCGTTGACTATCGCTGTCGCTTCAGCCATAAAATTGCTAAGGACTTCATAGGTAATGCTTGTGTGCTTAGAATCTAATAAGATTGAATCAATAATCCGTCTGATTACACCAATTCAGCGCTCCCAAGCGCCTCCCATGTGAGAAGAGAACGGAATGTTAAATTTCCAAACTGCTCCTTGCAACTGTAAGAAGGATTTTATCAAGGGGTCTTCCACAAAAACAGCATTTATTCCAGTTCACGAGTTCCACCGATGAAATTTGTCCCTCTGTCTGAATAACACTATTTCACTTTTCCTACGATAGATGTAAAGCGACGTAAAGCGTTGATGCTCATCTCCTCGATTACTTCTATGTGGACACCACGGCATGATAAACATGCAAACAATACTGCCCATCGTTTAGAGTTCGCAGAACCACGTATTCGACGTGTGACAACATCCCAAGGTCCGAAACAGTCGACACCAACGTAGGTAAATGGAGGACAAGGAATCAGTCGTTCCTTAGGTAGGTCTGCCATCTTTTGAGAAGCAAGGCCTCCACGAAGTCGACGACACTTTACACAATCGGATAGATTCGAATGTACAAGTCTTTTACAGCCCGTTATCCAATATCCTGCAGCTCTTATGGCCCCGGCGGTTAGATTGCGTCCTTGATGACAAATAAGTTCATGGAAGTGAAGTACAAGACCTTACGAAATGTAGTTTTGGTTTAGAATGAGGATTGGATTCTTCTCTCCCAGGGATAACTCTGGACTTAGTTTAAGTCTTCCTCCAACACGCAAAACTCCGAATGAATCAAGAAATGAGTCAAGTCGCGACACTTTGCTGTTTCTGGGAATTGGTTTGCCACTATTCAGGTTTTCTATTTCCTTACTGTACAACTCCTGTTGAACTTGTTTAATGATGAACATTTCGGTTTCTCTGTAGATATCTGGCTCGTCTTCACTTTTACAGTTCACTAGAAATTTGTCTCTGAGTCTTAAAGGCCACAACGAGATTTTTCCTGGTAGAGAATCTAGCAAATCGACGGGAGTCCAAGACGATCTTAGTTGTAATTTGAGTTTTGCTAGAAATAACATCTTGGCGGATTTCTTTGTCGGTTTCAGGATTGATGAGAGGATAAATCGTTTTGATTACATCCGAAGAATTTTTCAACCACTGGGGTCCAGTTCAAGCTCAAGCTCACGGTATAGAATTTTTCCACTGATTGTGACAGGAGAAATAAATTCCATTGGATCAGAGATACTGTTCATTGTCGATAGAATGCCTCTGCGGGTGTAAGGTTTTTCAGCATTAGAGATTTTGAACACAACCATATCACAGTTCAATTCCTACAGCGTTCCTAAACTGTGTTGTACAGGTAAGTGATTTAGTTCCTTCAATTCGCTTCCTAGGACATCTAAAGGAAATGATTTCATCACATTTACACTGTTTGAAGCAATTTTGGGAAGACAAATGTTTCCGTTGTTTTTCAGTGTTGCTTGTGTTTTTCTCATCAGGTTGATTGCTTCTGATTCAGTAGCAAAAGACGTCAGTCCATCATCTACGTAAATGTTGTTGTAAACAAATTTACGAACATCGTCGTCACCAACAGATGATGCTTTTCGATGCTTTTCGAAGTCCATAGGTGGCAACAGCTTGAGATGGCGTGTTTCCGAAAACGTGAGCTTTCATTCAGTATTGTATCAGTGGTTTCTCAAAGTCATTATCCTCATCCTGAATGTCACCACTAATAGCTATTGCATTTTCACGGAAACGCATGAGAATTCCAACAAGGTTGTTTGTTAAATCTGGTCCAGACATTAACACACTGTTCGATGAAAAGTCCTGAAACAAAGCTGACGAATCGAACACTCCTCGGATTTGATCCGGTTTTTTCGAATTGTACACCCCCAAAAGGGGTAAATTCCAGCATTCCACAGGTATGTCGGAAGGAGCAACTCCTGCTGCCCCACTAGCTAAGACTTTTGAAATGAATGCAAAGAAGTGTTGTCGTTTGTGATGATCTTTCTTTAAACTCGTGTTGAGGATCAAAGCACACTTCCAGGCCTGTGAATAATTGTTGGGCATCACTGGTTTTGACTCCTTGAAAGGTAATGGCGCGGACCAATTACTATCAGCATCTTTGTAGAACTCTGCATCCATAAGAGTTACAAACTTGCGGTCCTCAACAGAAGGCCCAATCTTGTTGTCAAGTGATGTTCGTAGGAATATGTCATCATCATTGTCCTTGACATTGATATTGTTGTGACACATTGGATAGGTGGTACACCTTCCGTCATTAAGAATATGCGTTTTGTTTACATTCACTTCCTTTGGAGGATGAACTTTACAATCGATTTCAAACAGGTAGTAGACATTTCTCTCCTTGATTAAAGGTTTTACGCCTGTCATTGAACAGGTTGGGGAAACTACCTTATATGGATATTGTTGTCATTGCGCAGAGCGATGCGTACCGCGAACAACTGTCCAATCAGTGAATAAAAAGCAACAATGTGATTCACTACACGTTTTTACAATAAACACGTGGTTTAGACTAATTTACGACTCGATTTCAAATGACTGCGGGAACGTCAATTCATAAATTTTTCAATTTAAAAAAAAAAAAAAATCCAAAGACTAGGTACTATTTAAGATTTGTCATGCTCATATGAACAAACATTGCCGATTTTCCATGTTAAATAGTACGTTGAAATACCTCTCACAAAGTCTTCACAAGTCATTATATTCCAGTATTTGATTTTCGTAAATTGTGTGTTTTTCGTGTTGTATTGCTATTTGTTGATTAGAATTTAAAACTAAATTCAATATAATACATGTTTATTGTTGTATACATTTATATAACACAATAGTAATAATAAATACGCATGTACATTGATCATTGTACAAATGTACATGCATATATAATAAGTAGTATGTTTCATCTTCGTACGCATTCGCTGTAATGGAATGCTATAAGTCCGAGTAGATGCATACCCTAACTGTAAGTACTGTATAAATAAATACATGGATTAATATCAAAAGTACGCAACAAACACGCATCTCGTAACCATTTCCACTTAGGCTTTAAATGGCCACATGAGGTCTTTTGAATGCCTGACAATGTATAAACACCTCCGAGTCGAATGCTTAGGACCATGAAATCACGTGAAATCTGTCTTCACTAAGAAATCAGCGCTGGCAGTAAGGCTTTTGTCAACAAATGGACTTATTCAATGCAGTTTATGAAACCAAATTTTTACCATTGTAAAATGAGTGTTTGTAAATGTGAGCATGGAAATAGTAGACGATGATGTAAATATTGTTTATAGTGAGGAAAATGCTTGAAAAAATTAATTATGCCTTTCCGAAAGCAATAAAAAAAAACTAGCATTTTCTAAACGTAGTATTATCTGTAGTAGCCCATGATGCATTTCAACTCAGAAATGTCACTCAACTGATTGGTCAGTTGGTCGAATACGTCGGTGCCTCATTTAGTATGTAAATTTATTCCGACGTCACAGAAAATAGTTTCCCCGATCTGTTGAACAATAGCATTGCAAAAGGTAACGCCCACCGTGCACGATGAAAAGAAAATCGATTGACTGTGTTCACCCACTGGAACGTATAAGAAACTGATGACGTCTTATAGTCCACTCAGTGTATAAAATCGAGAGGAAGCCGGAGTACCCGGAGAAAACCCACGTGTCCGAGCGGGCGACCACCATACCCTCTCACGTACAACCACTGCCGATCACGTGGATCGTACTCGGGTCGCAGCGGTGTGATGCGATACGCTTACCACAGCGCTACCCGGACATTATAACTTTGCCCATAAGTCATTTTTAAATCAGTGTGTAATAGCGCGTTCTTAATTGTTGCTGATAAATGAATATGTCTCATTCAATTTTGCGAAAAAAACCTGAATCCTCTTAAAAATAACAACAAATCTTGTCAAATGTAAAATTCAAAGTCGTACATTTTATATAGTAACCCATTTTGGACAGAGCAAATATTTTACATTTGAGTAAAATAGGTGATTAACGTAAAAATTGCAATTAAGCAATCTATTGTAACCATTAGGAGAGAGAAAGAGAGAGAGAGAGAGAGAATTTCAAAATCAAATATAAATCGAATCAACGGATAAGTAATAACAGAATATATCTAAGTCTTAAAGTGTTCTTTTCTTCAGGAGGGAAATCATCTCGATCGGTCACGTGGCTGACGGGATTTTGGGTGCAGTTATGACATGGAGACGTTAATCGAATTCCAAAATCTAGTGGTACAAGTAGTTTTTCGCTTTTACGGGTATCCTGTGGAAAAGATGGATAGTTAACACATTTTTTCTCCATGAAACTTTTTACAGGGTCTTTGAAATTTTTAGGATCAATTTTTGTTTGATTATCTTTAATGATATTTTGAAATCGCTCACATTCCACTTCTAGATTCGGGGTACTTTTCCTCGGTAATGTTTTTCTAATATTGCCATGTCTGGCTGAACAGCCTTTATATATAAGGCCGGGGACCAAAGGATCCCACAGGATAATAATTGTCGACATTGGTATTGACAAGGTGGAGAATAACTTGACTAAAAAAAGACTGACAGGTTTCTCTTTGTATTTCTTTTTTTTAGATGTAAGACCTTGTTTTAACTTTTCTAAGTCTCTGTTAATTGTTTTGACATTTTGCGATGCGTCTAACAGTTGCTTTTTCTCAATATCATGTTTATCTATGTCACCTCATATCTGTGGTCCTTCACATACTCCGTAATCACAATTTCTTTTGGTGTGTACAAGGCGCAAATGGCACTGCCCACATTGACCCTTTGTTTTATCGGGCTTTAGACCAGGATTTGAGTATTTAGTTCTAACTGAGCAAGATGTTCGTGTGCACTCTCTAATTCTACCTTTTTGATATTGACGGAATCTTCCAGCTCATCAATTAGAATCTTCATGGGGGTCTTACATGTACATACGGAGCATGGACTGCTTACTGTCGCTGATTTATTTGCAATATTTCTATCCAATTCTCTCTGTGTCTTCTCTTTTTTTTTTATCTCGACAGGTGGCTGGTGGTCTACGTATGTCTTTTTTTTAACCTCCAAAAATTGGAAGCAGCGATTGGTATGGCACACCTGAATGCCTCCTCCACGCACATGTCACTATACATAATAATCCACGTGTCCTCATCGTCAAGGTATTTAACCCGAAAGTCCTTTTTTCTTAGAATCGGAATCCGACACAGCATATCACAAATGAATGCATGATATGTGCATGGTACATCGGGTATTTTGAATGTTTGTACCCGTCCAGGACCGTATTCAATATGTACTTGCAATTCTTTATCCATGTTCTGCGTTTTGTGTTTTGCCAATAAATTCACGGGGTTCTTTTTAATATTGGGATAGTTCACGAACAATAGTCAGAACAGGACATACCAAAAACAAAAAATACGGGGTTGCTATATTGTTATTTAAATTTTAGTTTTCTTTGTAATTCACAATAACTACATGAACCAGGAGAATCTGAAATTTACTCAGAATTTGGACAACATTGGATATCCATTAGTTATACAGATGATACCAACTGGTTGATATATCATTTATTATTTGTTTGGTGAACATTATAAATATCACACTATGTGCACGAAAAGGAACATGCATGGAAGAGAATAAATACAGAAAAAATACAGAACAAATTAAATTTTTGGACGAAAGTGGTTTCAAACTTACAAACGCGAATCGCACTTACGGTCACTCTCCGAGGGGGGAACCGTGTGTTGAAATAGGCAGGTTTGTAAAAGACAGAAACTTAACGCTAAATTTATTCATAGGGAAAGACTGCGTGCTTTATTACAATTTTGTCGATGGCTCTTCAAATATGTATACATATTCAAATTTTTAGGAAGAAGCGGTTCAGAATCAAGATTAGAATGGCAGAGCAGTTCTGTTTTCAGGAGATTTCGTTGTCGTCGATAATTGTCCGATACACAGAAATAATTCAGAAAGAGTTCTTCGTCAGTATTTCGGAATGCATGGTGTGCAGTACGAATTTCTACCTGTATATTCACCTGATTTTAACCCAGTTGAAAATTGTTTTCTGAAACGAAAAGAATATTGTCGCAAGAAAAATACTTGCCATATTTACATGCAAGTCTAAAATTTGCCATAACGCAAGCCTTGATGGAAACTTCATCGAATGATATCAGACAGTTTCAGCGACAAACAGGATATCTCAATGTATGAAAATGCAATTTGAATGTGTAATTCGTGTACATGTACAGGTATACCGGTATATCAATATTTTTAATTCAAGTGCAATGAAAATTTAAAAAAAAATGAAACATTAGAATTGTTTATTTACTTGTTATTATCAATTAATTTATTAATTTCGAAAACTTGCACTTGTTCATGTTTTTGAGAATGGCCTTTAACATATATATATATATATATATATATATTTTTTTTTTTTTTTTTTTTTTTTTTTTTTTTTTGTTTTGCTTTCGCTTTGGCAAATTTTTAGACTTACATAAAAATATGTATTTTTCTTGCGACAATTTTTTTTTTTAGTTTCATCCTGTTTGATGAGTGCCTACATACTCCCCGCCATTGTATAAGGCAGTTTACACTGTTAAGATTGGTGTAGGGGATTCGGGTTTTGGAGGACGACGATCAATGTGCACCGCTGTGAATGATAAGAATTACCACAAATATTACATTTAATGTCCGCTGTACAAGTTTTGGACACATGACTTTGTGAGGCACAACATCGGAAACATACTTTCTTTTCACGTAGAATGTTTTGAAGGTAACGTAGTGATTTTCTTTTGAAGCCATTGAATTCATTCAGTGAATGTTCAGCATTGTGTATGGGACAACGTGTTGACGGAGTTGATGATATAATTTCAACTTTACAAGAAGTAACTGCACCAGGAGGTATAGGTTTGCTGTACGCCACGTTTGTATTTGTGGACTGTTGACATAAAAGTCAAGGATCATTACGTATTTCACACATTTCACGGATGAAATCGACAAAAAAGGAAAATGGAGGAAATGCTACATCATTCCGTTTTTTATATCTAGCAGCTTGAGAGGTCCACTTGTCTTGTTGAGATGAGGGTAGTTTGGCAACTATGAATAGTACTCCAGTAGATGAATTGAAATAGCTCAAACAAATTTCGTATTTTGGATTAGTCTTCGCCGATTCAATTTCGGTGAGAATGTCCACGAAATCGTACAATTTGGTATGATCTTTATTTGTTAGGGTAGGGAACAAGTGTAGTTTCTTCTTAAGTGCATTTCCACCATTTCGGGTCTCCCATATCTATCGTTCAGTCTTTCCCAAATACCTTTTACACCTAGACTAGGATCGTGGGTGTTTTCGGAGCGAGAGGTACGTGCAAATTTTGACGACTATGGGCCCAACCATTTCACAAGTAAATCTATAACACTCCAGAATGAACTCCAAGAATTGAAACTTTGCCCGTTGTGGTACTAGATTTGGAGAAGTAATATGAGGCAATGAATTTGTTGTAACACAAACTTGACGCATTGAGTTTGAGGGAACGAACACTTGAGACGCTGCATCCAATGGAGCACTCCGTTGATTAACTCAATTTGGAACACACGCTTGAGGCACTGAATTTGAAGGAACACTCACTTAAGACACTGAATTTAAAGGAGCACATCCTTGAATCACTGAATTTGGAGAAACACAGACCTGAGACACTGAAATCGAGGTAGCACAAACTGGATTCACTGATTTTGAAGCACAAAATTGATGCATTGAAATTGAAGGAACACAACTTTGATTCACTGCATTTAGGTATACCGGAAGTCGGTCATCCGCCTCTGGATTTTGTACACTGATTGGTGGATTCTGTTCATTCATTGGTGGATTCTGTTCAAAATATGGTTAATTTTGTTGAATGTTGTCATCCTCGGTATTTGATGGGTTATGATCGTGATTGAGGATAATGCACTCGTCATCTGTTCCTTTAAGTAGATTGGAAGATCAATCTTTTCTTCTTCTGTGAAGTCTGCTTCTGCTGATATGATTTCTTTCTTCTGTCTGACAATGCTAATTTTTGCTTCGATATCAGTTTTTTGTTTTAAAAGCTCGCCTTCTTTCATGATCCGTTCTAGTTTTGCTCTTTTAGCTTGTGCTCTAGTTCTTTGAAAACTTGATATGTGAGACGATTCATGACTTGGTGTTTCAAGCAGTTCAAATTTAGTTTTCTTCAATTCATCACTTGTTCTTTTTACAATTGAAAAACATTTGTTCATTGAAACATCTAACTCCCTTAACAAGTTGATTGCCTCCTCTGTATTTTGAGACAGTAGGTATTTCTTATAGTCTTCACTAGAGATACAGAATTCTTTGAATTTCACGGATACTAAACGTTTTACTTCTCTTATATTTTGGAAGTCCTTTGGGCATGTTCCAGATGTTACAAGACGATCCTCTACTTCCGCCCAGGTTTCATCGGTTTTATTTTTTAGCTTTTCACACTGTTTGTTGAACATGGCAAGGCCTTTAGGTGTGAGTTTCCGTATTCGTTTATCTGTGGCAGATATGCCAAACGAATTCACTATTTTTTACTATTCTGCCTGGTGCAGGCAGATAGCTAACCACGCACAACAAAAGTCACACGGTTTCATATTTTATTGTGTGGAAAACATTGCCGTCGTGCAAAAGATTAATAAAAACTACAACAAAGAGAAATAACAATTTAAAAATAGGAAAATGTAGAACCATTACTTTATACCTTAGAAAAAATATTTAAATTTCTTTAAAGACCATAATGGCGTGCTATACTTTTAAGAATGTTTTATCTGTATAATAAACTTCCATCTGTAATTATACTTCAATAATACGATTTAATACTTACAAATTAAAGCAATTACTTCCAAGAGAAAGACTTACATAGTGGTTTGAGGCACTCATCAAACAGGATGGAAAAGGATTGACAAATGTGTGACCGCACTGGTCAGTATGGCTGATGGGAAGTGAGTGCTTGACCAGAACTAAATATTTAACTTGTACCAAAGATGTTTATATTTAACTTAAAATAGTTAGCTTGTACCAAAGATGTTTACATTAAACTCAAAATAGTTAGCTTGTACAAAAAATACTTCTCATGAATTTTAAAATTGAACTATTAGACAACACAAGATACAATATTCATACCTTTTAATAAATTAATTTTTTTAATTTAAAAAAAACCGCTTAAATTACGTTTGCGGTCACCATAAAGTTGTACAAGAGTTTTTAGGAACTCCCACCGGGTTCCATTCCCCCCCCCCCTCTTTTGATGCGTTGTATTTTATAGAACCATTTGAATTTTCTATGACCAAAATAAATTGTTACTTTGTTACAAAAAAATTGTGCAGCTGAGACTAGTAACTGAGAAACAAGGCGGACTTGTCCTTAAATGACGTTAAATTAAATACAGTCTCTACTTACTTTGTTTAAAAATGCCTGATGCCTGATTGGAGGGGTACCTGCAAAATGCGAAACGAAATAGAAACGAAACAAAACGAAATCTATCGAAACGAAACGAAACCTACCGAAACGAAACAAAATGAAACAAAATCAGAACGAAACGAAACAAAATCAAAACGAAACCTTCAAAAAAAAATAATGAAATCAAATCGAGTAAAATGAAATCAAAGTTAATTGATGTATCTGTAACTACATGTATTTTAATTTAATATATATTACATGTATATAATATACAGTGTTTATTTTTGGAGTAACGGATCTATCATAATGAGTCTCTTTTGATATGCAATGAAAGATAAAAAAAAAGATTTTGCGCATTTCTTGACTTGCGTATTTGTAGGTTATTCAAAAGTTTTTGCTCATTTCTGTGCAAAACAAAAATCGTTAGACTGTAACTAAATATAAATACTAGTATCACTTTTGGAATTTTTCTTAATACAGTTGCAATCAATTTGTATGCATACTTAATATATACACAAAATCAGATTTAAGGACCTGGCGATTCTTTGTCTGCTATTGTCTAAAACCAAACTTTATCAGATCAGGCACTTTTATAAACAGTTAAATAAAAGCGGAGGACTAGCAATTTTTAAAGAAATAATACGGTAAAAATTGCAAGTTTGAAATTAATTAAGTTGTCACACGTGCTCTTGCTTTTTAAGACAAACAGTATTTATTGCTTACTGACAGACTGCTTAAATTGTCCCAGTGAACTGAAGAGACCACATAAAAGGGGAGACAATTTCATTTTCAAAGGTTTTGAGAGATGCTACATAATTAAAGTTTTATTTTACTGTCATACTGGAAATTTTATTTTTAATAATTGTACATCATAAACCCACGAAAACATAGGCCTGAAAACACATGGTGTGTGTGTGTGTGTGGGGGGGGGGGGGGGGGGATAAAATCCTTCTCGGAACTACCTCTAAAAAAATCTGGACCTAACAATGATCACATGCAAGTATAATATTAAGGTTTTATATAATTGATCACGTATGTACTGTACTTAACTAATTGTGTAAATTTTATTCTTTTTGTTAGTCTTCGTATTACAACAAAACTTTATTTCGCATTACAACATTATTAACAAGTGCTTAAACTAAATTTCATATGAAGTTTTTAAAAAAACTTCATATGCCGAAAACGATTTATACACTATATACATAATACATATTGATTAAAAATATTAACATTCTCACAGATTTCGTTTTTTATTTGATTTCGTTTCGTTTCGGTAGGTCTGGAACTCTTTTGCATTGAAGGTTCGGATGAATGTGGAAATATATTGAAAAATATAAGTTGATATTTTGTGGGATTTAAACCTTTCAACGGTAGGAAACCAACATTTTATGTTGATAGGGAGTTAAAAAGATGTTTAAAGTAAAAAGTTGAAGCAGGCAGTTGATTCAATTCAACGTATTTCTATCGTAACAATCGGCCGAAGTTGGGGCAAATTTTCCCGAATTACTTTGTGTGGCACTGGTCTGAGATTCGGAAGAGACGTCCGTCCAAATTTTTTGGTCTCGACGAATCTCGCTAAGATTAGTAATGTTATTACTCTTTAATTGTGATCAAACAAAATTCAACTACATAAATATAAAAATATTAAAAGTTCAACTTTGAAATATAAACAATGCACATTAATTAATTAACGAAACAGAAAATTAAGTGTCTTCTAAGGATTTCGTCGGCTTGAGGCTACGATCAACATTTATGGCGAGGCTGGCTGTTCCAGAAATCATAATATTCAGTCACGTACACACTTTCTCGGTAACATTGCATTGCTATTCAAATTCTTAACGATGAGGAGTTTTAGATTATCGGCCATCAGAATTAAGAATACTTAAAGCGTCGTTACAGCTGCAGCTTGTGCACCCCCACCTTAATCTGTTAATTCAGCGTGTTCCAAGCGGCAGATATACCATTTAAGTACCACACTGGCTATCAAATTACCACGGCATTTGCAAAAGTCGCATATACATACTATTTTTTTTTCTCAACATATAAACTATCGCGTCCCCGGTCCCCTTGCATCACGCTTATGCCCGGTTGCATATTCCACCATTCCAACTCACTATAACCTGTTTTAATAACGAATCTCGCTGCAAAGTGAAGAATATTACAAGCCATCACATGTATTTCCCCTTCTTTTTCAATTTAGCCGTTTAAGATTACAACTGTCATTTCATGTTTAATCCATTAAATTCAGCTCAGTAACTCCGCATCAGCTGAAGGCGAATCCATTTTGAATGTTGATGCTGTTGTTGTGTATTTCTACGCGCCGCTTCTATTACATTAATAACATTTTTGATGAATGACACTTTACGTACTTGGTTGGTCACGTGATCAAATCCTGTGAAGCCCGAATGGCTTCTCAGAAGATTTGATCACGTACCAACCAACCAAGTTCATATCCCGGTAAACGTTTAACATTGCTTTTTATTACTTATATTTACGTTTGAAAAAAGGCAAATTGCTCAGAATTATTAAAATTACCGTGTTTTTATGTTTACAATAATGCAACCGTCGAATGATAAGCGTGTGCAGTAATTATTGTGACGTCACAAAAAAGTTCACAAAGAATTGAACGTTTTCGTTATTCTTTAGGTTCATAAAAGGAAGCATATTTGCAAGTGTAAATATGTAATTAAGGTGCGGTCACACGATGCGATTTTTCATCCGATTTTCCATCCGATTTTTCTCATCCGATTTGCTTTCGACTAAAATCGTACCGTGTGAACACCTAAGTCGAAAGTCGAAAGCAAAGTCTGAAAGTCAATTGAAAATCTGATGTGCGACCGATTTTTAATCGAGTCTCTGGTGAGAATCGTGACGGCATAATGACTTTTTCCCGTACAACAAAAATATTGAAGAGGTATTATTAATCGAAAATCGATTGTTAAATCGTATCATGTGACCACCTCAACAATCGACTCCGATCGACTTACCTAAGCAAGTCGATTGAAAATCGGATGAAAAATCGCACCTTATTAACACTCCAAACGATACTACCTTATATATATAAAGACGTCACAATACAAATGTCAGTTTCGGGAACATCGTGATAGTATAGCGTTTATGTTTTCATTTTTTACAGCGACACATGATACTATATGTTCATTTTGAATGAAAAATTGTCTTAGTTAAAATAATATTAATATTATAAAGAGTGATACATTGCGTTGCTGAAGGACTTGATATTTGGAAATATTCCTTATACTGATTAAGCTTAGTTAAGTAACTAAAATATCACACTAACTGATATACCCAAATCAAGCCTAACATTTCAGTTTCAACCCGACTCAACAAAAAACGCAAATCAAGCATCGTATAAATACCATCAATGAGAGGTCACGACATCAAATTCTATGATTCATTACACTGTTTTAAAAAAATTTCAATTAATAATATTTCGATATTGATTGTCAATACCTATATAATTTTACGTGATTGTCGGAATAATCATAATATCATCAAATATAGATAAAACTTCATTCATTGTTTTTTAGACGGAGGGGCCAAATAAGTATAGCAATCGCAAACATTTATTACAAACAAATTACAGCATTAATAAAATAAATGGTAGCTCGTTTTCTTTAAACAGCGCTTTTTATTGTAGTTTGATTATGCTTCTCTAGAAAATTGAGTAAAATTATTCTTATAAGAACTTAAAACTTACTATTTTGAAATCTTTAGCCTTCCTAGTACCCTCTGAAGTTCTGCATTTTTAATTTGCACAAAAGTGCTTAAAATCTTTAATATAAACTTTATATAAAAGATATATAGTCGTACCAAGCGATTTAAATTCATTTTTGTAAAAGAAACCTTGTGGATGAGGGAAGTCGGTTGACGGATTCATGATCTGTATGAAAGTCGCTTGGCCACAAGGCTAATGTCATTTGTACATGTACGCTTATAATACATCGTGTCAAAATATGTTTGAAAGCCAAATATCGGGCATACGGCCTTAATTGCAAGTGATATGAAGACTTGATTATCAAAAGATGCTGACACGATATAACCAAGGTAAGAATCAAACAACTTCTAAAATTATCAAATTGTATGAAATTAATGATATGTTATCAATCCTTTTCATCAAGCAAAACTATTTGAGAGATTGTATATTTTGTGACATATGCCAGAGACCAAAATCTTTTGTATGCTGCTTTTATTCTGTAATTCTTCAAAATGGTTGGTAGGAGTATGTGTGAATGGGGTGTAGATGGGTTTTAAAGAATCGTAGAAGTGGTATATATGTTTCAAAGGTCATTTATACATGTAATACTGGTATTTTCAAGAACATGTTTTTCTTCTTTCATGCTTTTTAATTATAAAATAATTTGATCTCACAATTATACTATTGGCTTTGGTTTGCACGTAGTTATTCTTTGTTTTGAAAGTAATTTTGTTTGCTTACATTTTGATAAAAGAAGGATCGACTAAGTTATCTCTCTTTGAGTATACTCAAATGGGATATTGCCAGTATATACTTTTCAGGTTAAATTGTAGTTTTTATATCTGCTCTGGCAACTGATCTCATCTTGTCACAGACACATAGACTATAGTAAATATTAACTATGAGTTATACACGGGCAAACACAGGGATTTTAGTGTTGTTTGGTTTCGCTCAACCGTTGGAAATCAAAATCCCTTAATACCTTGATATATTTCATCAAACAAACAAATCCTTTCATTTATTTTTATGCATTTGTAAACTATTCTAGTTAGCTGAAATCTAGAGAGATGGCATATATAATTGATACTCGGCATCTGTAATATTAATACTATTTCATCAAGCATAAATAAGATTAAATAAGATATATTTTTTAGAAAAGTCATCAGCAATAAGACGGTCATAAATAATAAAATTTATCCGTTTGTTCTCGATGATTAAAATAAACTCCATTTAGACGATTGTTTACGAGATACTTTTTTAACTTTCGTATTTGTTTTAAATATGATAGGTAATATTTAAAATTTTGATTTTGTATTAGGTGATTTGAAGAATTTTCTTATGGAAATCTAACTTCTTCTGCCGAATTTAAATGTTTTTCCTCTAAATTTGAATCAAGCGATCATTAGTGTATGAGGTGCTTCTATTTTATTTCTTGAAATTTCACTAAAAGTTATGTATTTGTTAAATGTTTTAACAAAATTGATTTTTTGCTGTTATCTTTTTAAGGTGCTGCCATCAAACTTTACCCACAAATAACACTGCTTTCCCAAACGGGTTGGTTACATAGGAATCAACACAAACCGTTTGTGTATGCACAAGCTTTACGAGAACTCAAAATTATCGACATACTATGAATATGCGATGCTTGAATAAACCTTAACAAAATATCATAATTATGCAACAATACTCCCTGTGATAATGGATATCAAATTAAGATTAAAATAGATAATATATGTGTGCATTATCTAGTAGTTACGTTTACTTATATACGTTTAACAAAGGAACCATGCATATTCAACATTGGGATGTCAATGAAATTCTTCTCAAGAACTGTACTGCTACATTTTGTAGCATCACTGTTCCTACATTTGCCAACAATCTTTTAAGAGTTTTACTTTCGTTTGTTACAAAGTTACAGGACCGTTCTTGTCATGAAGGTTCAGTTAAAAAAATACATGTAGCTTAGTTTGTAAGAAATAATATTTTTTCTAGATTTGCAACGGAAACCTTGGACGTCATTTAAACCAATGAAAGACTATAGGTGCTGAAAAATCAGTAACATATATAAAATCAAAGAGAACGTACGTGATATCGAAACTTTGACTAGGCTATCTAGGGGGTCGTGGTTGTGTTTAGATATCATAAATTGTGCATTAAATGATATTGAGTACAGCTTGTACATAGCCGAGGTCGCACAGTTACTAAGAAGAAGAGGGGGCCTGTTTTCAACAAGGAAGATAAATTATGACATAGTCCGATACAAAACACCTTGGGAGACAGAGAAGACAAACAGCCATTGGCATGAAGTACGCCAGAAACATCAAGCTGATAGAGCTTGGGTTTCGAAAATCAATCGATGTAAAACAGTGAACGTGATGTAAATACACCTGAAAAAGCTGATTAGCAAGATTTCTTTTAAAACCTGTCAGATTTGAAAGACATTTCACAGTTTATTTATCACTTTTCCAAATGAATTTGAATTCTAGAATTCCGTCACTAAGACAGGTATATTCACATATAATTTAGAGGGCGAAGTCCTTTCACAAAGGAAGCTTTCCCTTTAGATAATATGTATATGTGAGATTAAAGAATAAAGAATATTTCGAGATATCGAACTTTACCATATGAACTTTAAAATTTTGGTTCAAGGACGGATACTCTTCGTCCTTTTGATACTTATTAATTAATATCTGAATTGTCAACTATGAGCTGGAGATAAAACAGTGCCCAAAAATGCACATATAATGAATGAATACGAATTTTCGTAAGAAAAGACACACCACTCAAAGTCTGCAGGAGGGTTTCTACAGCAATGGTATTTATATAAATCATTTATCTTTCAGCGGATGGTCGAATTTTGTCAAGTATTTACTTTCAGTTAATAAAACATTTGCAGCAAGCAGAAAAAAATTAAAAAACATTTTAATTGTATGTTTACTGTTTTAACACTTATTTTGATTTTAGTATATCATATGCTTGACAACACTCCTTTTTACTTTTAAACCCTTACATTTTGATTTTTTTTTATATTTAAGTATTAAATCTTCTTTTTAATCTACCTTTATCACATATATCAAGTAAGCAACTTAATATGCTATTTCTTTCGCTTGACCAGATGCACAGGAAATGTGGCTTTGTCTTACTAAAATACCTTGTTTCAAATACTTTGAGTTATAAGTTGATGCATATCTAAAAATGGATCTATGTTTACTTTAAAAAACCTAAAACTCTCTTTGACTCGTTACTTGCTCTGCGCTGAACCAAGTACATTTGATTTTGATAATGATTCTTAACTACATATACTTTTATTTCGACAGAACAGAGTAATAGAACATGTGTAAGCTTACTCTGTTCGTCTCCATAAAGGGACGTAACACGTAGTGAGTTAAGTCTAAGTATGTTAAAGGCAACAACATCCCATAAATAAAGAAAGGGCACAATCAATATCAACATGCAATAATTCAATTAATACCTTTTTTGAACCTACTCAGGTACATATCACATGTGCTTAATTTTTTTTCCAGAGATGTTGTTCATGTACATTCATGCAGCAGATGATCTGTTGCTCTACGGGATAATTCGGGTTGGCAGACTGTAGAGCTGTATACAATTCCTCACATACTTGTACAAAAAAACTTTCAATTTACGGCGCACAAAAAACTTGCGTTAGTGTTTGACTTATTAACCTTATTTCCTAGTATATTGTGTACAAATGATTGATAAAAAAATCTTCAGACGGTTTACTACATATTTCCTTACTTTATTTGCCTCTAAACTTTCTTATAAAAAGCATCACCAGTCTCGTAAATGAAGTAGTGGTTTGTTTACATGTTCAAATGGCGACTCCCGATCTACACGTGAATTAACATACTTTCCAATGTCTGTTAGTGTGTTAAATAAAAGGTTTGAGACAAGATGTGTTAAGAAATAAGATTAGGTTACTAGTCAGTCCAAAACTAGCACAGTTGTTTGTGCGTCTTAATTGCTAATTTTTTGAGCATGCACCGAACTGTAGGTCTGCAGCTATTTTTGATTATAAATTTTGCAATTGAGTTCAAGAACGCTAATTAATGACGCAAAGACAAGCTCATTATCTGATTATCCCAACTCTGTTATTCTATGTTTAACCCTCATTTTTTATACTGTCACACTAATAAATTTGACTCATACTTTCACAGCATTATAGCTGACACGTTCAGGATGTAAACGTATTTTTTTTTAAGAAAAAGGTTTGGGAAGTCATCAAAAGCTATATCTTTAAAAAGAAGTTTAAAAATAAAAATGTAAAAGAAAAAAATCGAGGAAAATTGCTTTAAAAAAGAAGCTTGAAGTTATTGTAAACCATGCTGTGTGTAAAATATACTAAGTGGACGTATCGCAAAAAAATTGCACGACATCAAGTTTTGGAAGATTACAATGGGACGGGTTTAGTGACATAATGAATATAACTAGCATAAATTACACATGATTATCAAACAAGACCATTGGATTTGTCATTTTACTTCAATTTTAATAAAATTTCACACAATTAAAAACTATCTTATAAAAATATGATAAACATTTGATTAGACTTAAGAAACAAAGAAAAAGAAAATGTTTTTAAGTTCAAGGATAAAACAATAAAAGTTGGTAAATATAAAGTGTTTTAATTATAAGGGATTTCTTTTTGGTTAATAGCACATGTACAAATCGCTAAAATAAATTAGCATGCCATGTCAGTATCAGTAGTCCTTTGTACTTGTAAGTCAGGAAATAATTCAACCAAATTGATCTTTTTAACCATCGTATTTTTTTTGTAGTTCAATTCATTTGTTCCAATTTTAACAACTATTGCTTATTTTACTTTCTTCACAATTTGCTTTTGAATACAAAAAAATTGCAATCTCAAAGATTTTTTTGCATTTAAAATCCTGAGATTTTTCAAACAAAAATGACCAACATGCTAAATGATTTTGTTCTAACAAGTCTTTTTATGATTCATTAAAGCACTTTCATGAAACAAAATCCGTTCGTCTATTATCAAAAAGATTTTTGTTTCAAGCAACGCATGTCGATCAAAATTGAAGTAACAGTAATTTAAGAGAATGCAAAGATAAGCCCTACGACTGAAAGTGGATACAGCCAACCAATGAATTCTAGCAACGACAGGTGACACGTATAGGACATATAAAAATAGGGAAATTGCAATGTGACGACCAGTCGGGAGACTGAGTCTAGAGATATACAAAAGAGATACAAGGTAAGACATTGTGTACAGAGATCATAAGAACATTTTCTTCTTTAATGTTCGTATTCTTACATTTTTTTTTGTTTTTAGATGAAGCATATGGAATTTCTCACAATTTTGTTGGTGGCTTTGATTCTAGTCCAGGAAGGTAAATATCATTTAAGGGAGAAAATTGATAAATCGTGTCTTAACCTACTTCTAAACGAGCAATCATTTATAAAGATTTTAATTATTTACGAAGGAAACCGCAGTCAAAATTTTCAGAGCTCAATTTATTAAGTTTGAAAAAAATTGATATTCAAAGTTAGTCAAAGACATTTGCATTGATATAATGTCAAATAAAAAAAATGCAAATTAATATTTATTCTCAAAATCGGACTTAAAAAAAGAAACCTATTCACACAGGCGACGATTAAAATAAACGGAGATAGCAAAGATGTAAATTTTAACTGACTGTCCAAAGATCCAAGTCATTCTGCTGAGTAGATGGAATAAATTGTTAAACTTTTTCCATTTTAACTACATATTTTTTTTACTTTTTGGTAAGTTTGATAACTAAGTCTTGTAAAATAATTAAAAACCCAAACTTACCTAGCATTCGTCTTGATAACCAAAATACATTCAGTACTTGGTAAAACTAATTACATGTAATACGTACACTGAAATGAATTATTTAGCTAACTAAAATAAATACAAAATTATGCATAAAAAATATGTTTCAATTACTACTATGAATAAACACCTGGCTCCAAAAGTGAAACTGAAATTTTAAAAAAGTACGAGATTTCCCATATTTTGCAGCCCGTCTACATTGTAAGTGTCATAGCCCAGGGGTCAGACCTTCGTGCTTGTGATTTTTAAGTTATCGGGTAAAAACGCATCTTTTTTATAACATATTACAGGGCTGTGTACAACAGGTCATGCCACTGCTTCTGCTACCACTACTGGCTCGGGCGGTGGGGCTTCTGAAATCACCGGGAGTTTGATACTTACCACGCTGTCGTTTTGTCTCTTCTTGTGCTTTATGAAACAAAAGTAAACGACTGTGTAAAGTGAGCAATTTTTGTTGAACTTTTAGCCGCATGATCAGTAATTGGTGTCACACTCTTGAAACATTTTTTTTAAATATCGTTGCCAAATAAATTATTAACAAATAGAATGGGATATAAAAGTAACTAACATAATGAATTATATATTTTTACATAAAACTTGGTTATAATATCAGAAATTTTTGTCATACAGAAGATGGAATGAACATTAGTACAAAATTACTAATGGAGTATCTTTTCTGTGCAGAAACATGATTATATGTTATATAATTTGTCTATATTTCATTGAAATAAAAGAGAGACAAAAAATGCTTTTTAAGTGTTGTGTTGCAGAAATTGGTCTTATGAATGTATGTGCTCGCATGAGCTTATAAATACTTGAATAGCGTGCCAAATGACATTTTCTTTAAATAACGACGGGTTTTATTGCATTCAGGGACGAATTCCTATTCAAACAGAATTCTTTACAGATGACAAAGTATCCTCAATCTCTAAAATAATCATATTAGAGAACTATGAATACGGCAATTACGTGGATTGTAAATGAAAGAGGAACTCTTAAAAATTCAACAAAGTTATCATTTGTTAAGAAATAGTACATTGTATGAGGAATATGTGATTTAAATTTATTTAAAGCTGTTTGGACCCTTGTTTTTACCATTCGGTCAATGCTTATTTCAGGAATCGGACCATTGCTCTCAAACGTAATCGATTAAATTACAATTACGTTCGATTTTGAAAGTAATTGACAACAAGCTAATAAATTTATTTTAATAGCAATGAGTTACATACGTTGACTTTTCCTTCTCGATTCATGATTAATTGTGCTCAGGAACCTGTACTTAATTACAGCTGATTACGATTACTCTATCCCTGGTTAAGCTTGCCCACAATGGTAGTGTATTGATCTGTAGGCATATTATATTAAAAAAGAGAACCTTTTCCATCGATAAAATAAGACGAACGATTTCAATCTATAAAATATAGGACAGTGCTTGTAATATAAAAGTCATTGTTAAAAGCCATGGTAGGTGGAATATAGAGTGGTGGTGGTGTCCAGTATAGAAAACGCGGAAAAAGACTGAAAATAGTTTATGAGATGTATTTATCTTTTAAAGATAACACAGAGAAAATAATCAAATTTTTTCTTGTTTCGAAGAATTTAATACAATTTTGTAATCTAGAATCACATGCACCTGACGTTATATATTTTTCTTATAATAGTAAAACTTGCTTTTTTATCTAAATGTGTTGAAGAAGTTGCTCTTAATTTTACAAATTTACAGTTAACGAATTTACAAAGCACAATACATATAATTATATTAAACTTAAGGGCATTTTTTATGATAAAGAAAACGATAAAGATGTTAAAACACAAAGGCAATTAGTGTAACTATGGTGAGTCATTTCGTCATCCCAAGGAAAATTTGCAGGGACGGAAACCGGAAGAAGAACCCCTAATTAAGGTTTATTGCTGTAACTTCCTTTTAATTAATCAAAGATTACATTTAAGTCATTTTGTCGCAAACAGGCAAATAAATATGTTGTAAAATGTTGTCAAATTCTGTTATTCCTTTAATTAAGATAAAAGAGCGAGTAATATCTCTTCAGCAATTAAATTCATTCGTTTAAATTCTTTGGGGAGAAATTGAAAAAGAAGTCAGATAAGACAAATGTTTAGTACGGATCGAGTCATTAAATGTTGAATTACAAGGTTTCTGCTGTTTTCTTTAAGAGTGTCATTTCGATAGATGTTTACAAGGTTGTGTGTCATTATGATATCCATGCGTTCGATTTATCTATCTATAATTAGACTTTAATCAATGATTTATCAATGATGCCAACCGAATGCAAATACTTACTTTATATCGAAGTTTTTTTTAATGGTTTTCATTGATTTTTTTATGCAAAGGGCCAGATAAGGCTTTTTATTTGAAGATTTTGAAATGTACAACTATATGATATATATATTCAAATCTTTTAAACTTGATTGATTCTTCAAGGTATATTTCATACGTGACACTATCAAACAAGACCAATTGACCAGGCTGGTTTTTGACAAGGTTGTTACAAATATGGAGCAACCCACATATTCAAGTAGGTCGGTTGATTCAAAAGTAATGTCATACATGTAGATCCGTTAAAATTATGATAACTCGGCATAAAGCGACCCAAAAAATTGTACTTTGAAGTATCTTTTCATTTTATTTCAGACCAACAGACATCAATGCAAAACAATAACAACCTCTGGTTATAACATATTAGATAAAGCGTAAGATAAGGTTTATTTATTTTTTCTTACTTTTTGACGTATTGTTTTAAATTCACAGATCATGCCTTTACAGTCGTTGGTTGAACTGTTGAAATGCTCTAATTTCACTTTAATATTACTTTTTTAAGTGAATAAATCATGTTCATGTATTTCTAGTGTTTCAGAGAATAGAAAATATTTAACTATATTTTTATAACGTGCTATCAGTTACATCTTGGATCTACAAAAAGCCTTATAACATTGTAAATGACGTAAGTTTTAACTTTCCTTTTGATAGTCTATCTTCCAAATATCGTAAGTACGAGAATACTTTCACATAGTAGTTTTGATGCAAAGCATCAAATATTGGCCGCCATTTTCAAGTAACTATATTATATGAAATTAAAATCACATAATCACATGATTTTCCACACCAAGAACCAATCTCTCTCTCTCTCTCTCTCTCTCTCTCTCTCTCTCTCTCTCTCTCTCCTCTCTCTCCAGCCATCAATGTAAAAACAGAAACACTATACATTGAAAAAAATTTATTAATTATCGCAATTACATGATTACCGTATATCAACACCAATCAAGAGCAGTCACTCGTTGTATTGTTGGAATACTTGATTTTTTTTAAGCATAGCTACGACTGATGTAATGAGCAAAGGGACGTAAACCGCGAAAGTCGAATAAATGATTTTGATCGACTGTGAACACGGTTGGTACCATCTTCAAAACAATGCCAGCTTAATCAAAAAGGCTTTTGTAAATTCATTCCCGTATATAACCCAGTATGATCAGAATGTCGTTTGCATTGTCTTATTCTAATTCCGGAAATCTGGAAACCCATATTCATAACGAATTATCTTTATAGTTTAATCATACTTTTTAATCAAAATAAAAAACGAATAAAAATCGATGATGCTTTTAAACTATCGTCAAAAACTACAAATTAAGGATATATAAGACAAAACATATCCTTATTTAAAAAAACCTCCCATATCTTTATGTAAGGATTAAAAAATAGAAACAGATACAGCTAACTTGGAGTTTATAAACATAAAGCTATAAACAGAATCAATCACAGAATCCTTTTACCCTTTGAAGCGAAATCCCAGGTATGGTAATTTTTTCACATAATAGCATAATGCTTTTTATAAAACAACTATTATATGCTTTAAAACCATATCCATTTAATATGCATGTATAAAAAAAATAATGCATCTGCCTTTGCCTCAAATCTCACTTTGTCTGTAGAACTGTCTCTCTTTTTCATATTGTTGCCATTGGATTCTAGACAGCTGCTATGTACTATCAATTTTGGTATCTCTCTTTTCCTGTTTCTTTCAATGTTTCTATTTAAGCCATGTTAAATGTTGTTTCGAATATCATAAAATCTATAGTTGCAATTAACGAGTACATGATTATAATCATTTTATCGGTAATACGTTGTTATGTAATCAAGATCTAATGAAAAACGAACAAATTTCAAAGAACAAAAACTTTGAGTTATGACCCACAATAGATAAACATATAATTTGTATCCCAACAATTGAACAGAGAAGTCTGTAATCTCTTGTCCAAAGTCGCAGATATCATTTTAATAATCAACTTTGTTGTGAATGAAGTGGCACAGTGGTTAGAGTATCATTTTTTATCCCCAAACTGCAAATTTTTCGCTTATTTGACATATGTACAGTTTATTTATCATTATATCGTTCATAATCAAATAATTTACTGTTAATTTGAGTTTCTTTTTCCATGTATGTTATTCCACCTTAAAGAAATGAACTGGTCTTTTTAATTTGAAGGGTTCGATGCCTCTAAAATGCTTGGCTATTGTTTTTAATCTTTTTTTTTTTCAAATACTTGAACTGACTAAAGCTAGAAGTTGTGCTTTTGCATGATTGTGTTATATTTAAAAAAAAAATAATATAAAAAATCAAATTATAGTTCAAACACAATAATAAAACGATAAACAAAAGAAACACAAATTTTATCAATTTACAACACTGTCTGTCGGAAATGATGACTTAGAAATAAAATAACATGTATGATGACTATAACACATAATCAAACCCACATCAAAACAACAGCCATGACCTTGAACAGTGTTATCATTGAAAGCGATAATTTTTCAAAGTAGATTCACACCTTTTTATTTCTATCTCTAATTTTAATGTTAATAAAAGTTCAAAATAACAGCTTTGTAATAGCCGATAAAGGAATTTCTTTTTTTAAACTAAATAAGAAATACATTTATTATTTGGTTATAAAATAAAAACACACATGATCTTTCTTCTTAATACTGATATGATCAAATTACACGTACACGTTCATGTATTTTATATAACAATCTCCATATATTTTCTAAATATAATTCTGTGACGATCTTTACAAAGCAGAATAAGAACTTATATGCAATACCATTTAATGGAGTTCCTTTAAAGCAATTATTAGTTCTCATAATGTGATCTCATAATGTGATCATTGTTTATGACACAATTTAATCGGCCAGATTGGAAGTATATATCCTGTAAACTAAAACTAAAGAAAAACAAATATAAAAAATAAATAAAATCAAGGGCTATATAGGCCATTATATTTGTTTCATAATTGCAAAAGATTGTTAAACTATAGGTAGTGAACAAAAGAAATCACGAAATAAAGGACATCTTTGCTCTGTTTTCATGATCTGTATTTTTATAGAAAATATGATGAGGAGTCCATATCTTTGTTGATACAAACAACGTTGCGTAATCAAGAGGCAATATAAAGTTATTAATTTCAATTTAAAACTAAATAATGGCAGTTCTCTTACAAATAGCTTCGTTTTTAACAAATATCGTAGTTGCACAGAAACACAACGGTATGCATACACCAAGTTTTTCTTTAATTTATGTTAGGATGGAGAAAACTCAGGAATTGACTGTTCTTGATTTCCATAATATTAATATGATATGATATTTAATCAATGTTGAAAGAGGTATCAAACTACTGACTTTCCGAAAAATTAATGACTTATCTAATGACCGAAGTGATTTTGGCTTCTCTGGTATGAGAATATTTTTATGTCCCAAACTGTTACATAGAGTGCCACGAAAAAATATTTGTCTGCAATGAGGATATAAGGTCTCTTCAGATAAGGTGTAACAACTTACACTGAATTAGCACTCTTCAGACATCGCTCAATCAATAATCGTACAAAAATATATACTTTTGGATAGCTTCACTATTTTTTTACGGCAGACTTAGTAAGACAGGTGTCTAGGGTTTATATTTATTAAAAAATTGAGAAAACTGAATAAATATTTTGTAAAAAATAATAAGTTGTATTTTATTTTTATTTTCATCTCCTTCCTTCTCTGACACAAACAACAAAAATGATTGAGTTAATGAAAACGTCTTCACTTAGTGTTTCATCATTGTACACTACGGTGATATATGTTAGTAAACAATAAAGAGGGGAGAGAAGTATCTTTCCAGGACTTTGTTAAAATGGTGTTTTTATATTTAGATGGATTTGCTTCCATGGTGTCAAAGAAACAAAGTGCGTTATCTTATCAAGCGATCAAATGCACTTCATATCAATAAAATGCATGTTCCCCCACGCGATGCTCCAATTCCAAATAAAAAAGGAGTTGCAAAGAAACGCAATGGTATGCGTCCCCCAGTATACTTTTATTTGTATGCATTTTATTATTTCTTTAATTATTATTTGAATATAATTTATCCAGTTGTGTCAATTGCGACTAACTGATGGATTTAATTTCATTATTCATTTCAACTTAAGTTAAGGCGTCAGTACAAATATCAAGCTGAGCGATATCTTATCCGAGATGACTACTGTAACGCAAAAGGAATATTAAGGATTAAGGATTTCAACATAGAAGAATAATCTCAAATTTTCCATATGTATATTGCTTGAGAAAAAAATATATCATATTTATGGTGTATCTTGTTTTATAAAAATAAATGCAAACTCATTACAGTAGACTGGACTAGATAAATTATTGGTAGTAAAAGTGGGTTAAAATAAAAAATAAAAATTAAACGAAAAGAAAAAAAAACAGAAAAATTAATGTGTAGAGTTTATATTTTAATTTGTGGTGTCATTGACTAAGGTCATAGCGTTTATCTGGAGTTGTTAGATTTCCTTAACTTGGAAACATTTTGAGGAAAAACTGACAAAAATAGTAATGCATTTGAAGTACTAATATATGTCAAAAAGAAAGAAAATACACACGCGTATAAATATATATCAATATAGAAAATAAGCATCTGCATTACTATTTTTGTTTCTTTATATTAAATATAAAATAATCGTCAAAAAACAATAAAACACGGTTATAACGAACTGCCAGGGACGGGCGATTTTGCTTCATTATAAGCGTAATTCGTTATATCCATTAAGTTTACAACATAAAATATAGTCACGAGGAATGAAAATCGCTTCGCTGTAAACGTCAATTCATTATAAGCGTGTTCGCTATAACCGTGTTTTACTGTATGTGATAAAGCAGTGTCTGTAGTATTTCAACCTTTTATATGAAATCTTCTTAATCAACACATTAAAAAAATAGCTTGCGTATGTGCCCCATTGGAATGTTATCCAATAGGGCACATACGCAAGCTTTATTTTCAGTAATAGTAAAAATACATATGATTAATATGCGAAAAGTATGGTCGGATTTTTAAGACTTTCATATAATGAGACAATAAAATAATTTAAGAACGATCCGAAATAAAAAAAAAAAATACTGCTTTTACGAGTTTTCGAGTACAAACATAGAATAATTATAGTTTTAAGTGGGGATACACCCAGCACTTCATGGCGATAAGGTAGAATTGGAGGTAATTATATCACGATAAGCCCCGGAATTGAATCGGGTAAACCCAACCAATAAATGAACAGCTGACACGGATAGGGCATAAAAAGCGGAAGAAAGCGATGCGACAATTACTTGTGAAGGAGATTAGAGATACAAGGTAAACCCTTTATATAAAACTTAAAAAGAGATAACATTATATCTTATTTGTACTACTAATCATCAGAATTTTTGTATTTTAGATGAAGAATATGGGAGTCTTATCTGTTCTGTTGTTGGCTTTTATTCTGATCAATGAAGGCAATATACAATTTTCCAATAAAATGAAGACCGGTGTTGTATAGTGCCCACCTCCCCTAGCCATCTTCCCCCCCCCCCTCCCATAAAAATGGCTGTATAGCAGTTTTTCCCTCCAGAAAAATAACTATATAGTAGAATTCCACCAACGGAAAGCTGGCTATAAAGTGGTATTTTCCCCTTTTTATAGCCAGGTTACCCCCACGAAAGGCCTACTATATAGTAGATTCTCCCCTTCAATGCTAATGGCGGACCATTTTAGGTAATAAATGTTTAGCTACTCTCAAAACTTTTTGGCGAATCATTTGAAGGACCTTTGTAAGTGTAAAATGTTACGTATTATTACTCCTTTCATGTCCCAAGGTCCATATATTTGAGGTGATAACTGTAAAAAAATGCATAAAGACTTTTAAAACTTTCCTCTCTACTTCTGAAAATCTAGCGACTATGTGCAATACTAGGATGAGAAACTGTAGGAATTTTGGATTCGATAGATAGGGTTTTAAGCGAGGGTAAGGAGTACTATTAATAACTTAATAAAAACGAGTTCAAACTTAGTTTTCAAATTTTTACAAACTGTAACTCAAGTTTTATTTGCATGCGAGAAAATTTTGCGAGATTCGCGAAAGCCAAGTCATTGGAATTATTTTTTTAGCCGCGAACCAATACTCAAATGTCTCTGGTATTTTTTTTCCCAGATTACCTACATCGTGATTGCGATAATTTATCGCTGCTGTAAATCAGTTTGTATCCGGTAAATCACAAAATAAAGTCTTTGCTAATAAAAGCTGGTTTATAGTATTTATAAATAACATCAAACGGATAAATATGTTTTTCAATCAATTTATATAAAAACGCAATGTTATGCAATGTTAACAATTTATAAGCAAATAAAAGAGCTTTTTACCACCAGAATTAAGGTGGTTCTTTTGCAAGAAATATGCATGATTACATGTAGTCTTGGTCATGAGTAGAAAGTCTTTAAAACTTGAAATAACGCCTTAATTAACATTATGTTTGTCATCATTCACTGAATGCTAGTTTATGCTTAATTCTGTTTTTAATTTGCAACATTATTTGGAAATATATTATTTTGAAAATCGGCCTTAGCAAACAGAAAACTGAATTCGCATAGTATAAACAATTCTCAGCATTTTAGAATAATTTTTTGTTAAAAATTAAACGTAATCTATACTTTTAATTTCATATTCTTGCGATGTACATGTATAGTCATAATGCCGTATATCCTTATAAACAGTAAAACAGTAGAATTTAAAATACCATTACTTACTTTAAATGCTTTTCTGTCATTATATTAATCCAACTGCAATAACCTACTAACTTTGCTGAAAAATTAAGCTTGTTTTTATAACTGTTTTAGAAAAACTTTGCTCCTTACGTTATGTTAATATATTGTAAAAACTATTTATAATGTAAATTTAACTTCCTTAGATAAAAAAGCACAATTTTATGAGAGAAGAGAGGGATAATAAACAATAACGTACACTTGAGAGAGAAATGTATTTCAAAATTTTCCTATTTCAAGTGCGGTATTGTCTGATGGATTTCATTTCTTTATTGAATATTATATATAGTTTGGCTTCTTATATAACAAGAATAGATACCGATATGGGTTACCCTATATCCAAGATATTCGACTTTTAGATATTTTATGATTTTCACCGTGCTCAGCCGATTTCTAAGTTTAAATCACTGATACTTGTTCAGAAACGAGCAAATACTGCCACCCATCACTGTACACAGCTGTGCTTTAACAGAGTCTACAGGAGTATGATCAGAAATATGCTGCAGGTGTTGCGTAACCATTCCGTCATTAAAAAAAAAAATAAAAAACACTCATACACAACAAATAATTTAAAGAGATTGTGTGATAGCTAACGAACAATTATCATAAAAGTAATATAATTATTGTAATAATATAAGCAATATTCATAAGTGAAAAAATTGTCAATCGAAGAATGACCTATATTTTCGTGAAAAAGACTGAGGATGCAGCTAGCGTAGGAATATGATTACCTCACATTTAAATTTCTTTGGGAAATGTTTTATCACAATAATTTTACGTTATTTTTGTTTTTTCCACGTATTACATATACATCGATATTCTAAACATTTGTTATACTGTTGTATCTACTGATCATAAATGGAACTATCTTTTTCAGCGCAAATTTGTAAAGAGTACCTGACTACACTAATATATAAAAAGTACTGCTTAATTATCGTAAACAGGTCAGAGGAAAACATTCCCGTACACCATCAAGGCATGAGCGATCTTGGTATGATGTAGATACTTCAAATGATTCTCTAAAGCAGAGAAATGGCCAGATTTCACGAACAGGCGGACGGAGAAACGAACGACGTGATTAGTTAATTTTTAAAAATTTCATTTAGAATTCTAAAGGCATTTTTGTTTACAAATTTAGAGCATAATTTAGCATGCTACTGCATAACATGTCATGTCTTATACATTTATTAAATAATTAGTTAACTTAGGATGGAGTCTTATCTCGTTTTCGACTTTTCAAATGTAAATTTGATAAAATGTTCATTTAATTAAGATGAAAGGAAATGAAAATATAATATTTGTCTTTCTTTTTTTACTATTATACAACTTGGCATAGAAATAGAAATCAAAGTTTAGAATCTAACAAAGATTATATTTTGGCGGAACATTGGCGTAGGAAAATATCGATTGTTTTGCATGTCAGAATTGCTGTAGATTCATGAGTTTATTTAGCATTTTTAAAACAATAAAATAAAAGTTGGATTTTTTCAACTAATGTAAACTAATGATAAGATACTTGGGTTTCAGAATATGTTTTAAATTATGATTTGCCTATTAAATTACGCTTTCATTAGCTTTTGTAAGTGCTCATTCTATAAATAGATTTGTGTGAACAAGTCACTAAAATCGTATTTTCTCTCTTATCAAAGGTTAATATATTAGCTTTTCTCTCAATTTATATCTATGTGTTAAGTCTTCATAATATATAAAAATCAGAAATATTTTATTATCAGAAAATTGAAAAATAATCAAAATATCTTCAAAATTTAAGAAAATTAGAGGAAATGCGGGCTTAGCAATATCAACTTTAGTTTAAATATTTATTTCAATTTAGTAGTATAAGCTGATAGACATTCTGATATTCTATATTTCATCAAAAAATAGAAACTTAACATTTTAAACAGATGTCTAAATAACTGCAGATAACTGCAATTATTTTTATCATCCTTTAAGCTGAGAAAAAGGTTGTAACCTTGACCTGACCTTGATACGAAATCAAGATGGTCAAATCTGATTTAGCTGAAACAATCATTTGGTATCTGATCTTTTTTTCTGTGTAAAAATTTCATGAAATTCTTAATATAAGAAGTATGTTTGATAACGAGAAGACTCCTTCATTAAAGTAAATTCTCCGTACATTCAATATGAACTAAGTTTAAAAAATGTATATATAAAATAAGTAAAAAAAACAAAACGTTACCATAAATGCGAATGCAGGTTTGTGCAACTTTGGGATATACAAAGCACTGATTCTATTCCCGAGTAGCTTTCCATAATTGTTTTTCTAAAATCTGAACCAAAATACGTGGGGAAGAAACCCTACTATGGGGATAAGTCTACTAAGTAGTAGCTTTTCATTATAGTAAATTCTCCGCACATTCAATATGAACTAATTTTTAAAAAATGGATAGATAAAATAAGTAAAAAACAAAACGTTTTCCCGGGGGAAAAGACTACTATATAGGAGATTTTCCCTCAAAGTAGGCTTTCTCCCGTACGTTAATTTGTTTGGCTTAAATTTTAGAAAAAAGATTATGGCAAGCCAGTCGAGTTTTAATATCAATATATTGTACATCCCAAGATTACATAAGCCTGCATACATCCGTACACTTAAGGTGTGTTTTGTCAGTGTATTATTTTATAGACAAAGTTTTATTTTGGTTTATATAAATACAGAGATCTTATGCAAAAATATGTTCCGGACATGTGAACTAAATTTGCTTTAAAATCCCTAATACTTTTAACATTTTTAATGAAATTTCAAAAAATTAACTAATCCGTCGTCCATTTGTCCGTCTGCCTGTTCGTAAAATTTTATCCAGGAAATATATCTGCTTTTCAGTATAAATGGAATTATCTACGTAATACAAATATTGCTCATGACTTTATGGTATACGTGAAAGTTGTTCTCTAATGTGTTTACAATACTCAAGCAGTACTTTATTTTTTACGATCAAATTATGTCTGCTGAGTTTGTGATTAGTATAATTGTTACACAATTTACATAGTGCACGTAAAGCCGTGCATAGTGAACGTTGCCTACGTCACAAAAAGACGCTTGTTATACCCATGATAATTCTCTTAATATCAAATATACAATTAAATTGTACCATTCAATGTTTTTACAAGTTTAAGCCATTTTAAAAAGAAAACGTTTTCTTATTTTTCCCCAGTAGAAAATTATAATAAATTCAGTCTTTTAAAATCGTGCGTTTTATTTATAAACAGAATTGTGCTTTTTATTTATAAACAGAAACAAGTTTATAGTTTTTAAAATTTAGTAGGTTACATAATGTAGCGCAATTGGATGTGAATGATCACAGAATAACAAGTTAAGTAAGGAATACTGTTTTGAATTCTATTGTTTAGACTCTATTCAAAGGCAAACGAAACTATGACTATGTATCGCAAAATTTGAATTTAAAAGTATATGTATAATCTAAAATGTTCTAATATGCTGAGAATTTTTTTTACACTATGCGAATGGTATTAACTGTTTGCAAAGGCATAATTTTCAAAATAGTATGTTTTCAAATCGCGTTGCAAATAGAAAAGAGGAATAAAGCTTAAAATAGCACACAGTGATAACAAACAGGCATTTTAAAGAATTTCTGTTACATTAAAAATTATTAAAAATCAAAGATTTCCAAACTTTTGTTAATAGTTCCGTTTCAAAATCTTTGATTTTAAACTTTTAATGTAACATTTCTACTCATGACTTTGAACTAACCATTCGTAATTCCAGCAAAGAAACTAAATTCTGGTTGTAAAAAAGCCATTTCATTTGCTTACAAATTTTTTATAGTGTATAAATTGTACTCCTTACCTTCGCTTAGAAACCACAACTATCGAAGACAAAATTTTTGCAGCTTCTCTTCCTATTATTCACATAGTCGCAAGATATCTGGAAGTAGATAGAAACGTTTTGAAAACCATCTATGTGTATGGTTTATACCTTAAATGAATGTCCTTTGGAAAATGTAAGGGGTAATAAATTTTCCAATATATAATCCCTTTCATGACCGGAATGGAAAGAAGGGGGAAAATCTACTATATAGTAGACTTTACGTGGTGGCAACTTGGCTATAAAATGGGGGAAACACCACTATATAGCCAGCTTTCCGTGGGAACAAATCTACTATAATTATAGCCTTTTTTCGGGGAGGGGGGATACGGCTATATAGTCATTTTTCCGGGGGGAAAGATGGCTAGTGGGAAATGGCAAGATACAACACTGGTACAGTTTTAAATTATTTCAAATATGAATAAATATACACACGTGTATCAATGAGTAACAAAAAGGAATTTAAAGAAAATTAAACTTAAAACTTTACTATAGTTAGATGAAGTAGTAAGTACTCCGATGCCCCGTTTGTTTGCAGGTATTCAATTAATTTAACCATGTTTAAAACTAACACATCTTTATCTCTAACATGAAAGGACTGTGTGATCCCCCGACTGGTTCTACTGTTGCCCACGTCACGGATACTACGCCAAAAGGTGGGGTGTCTGGAAATACCGGAGGTGTGTTACTGATCGCGCTGTTGTTTGGCTTCCTCTGCTTTATGAAAATGAGGCAAAGATTTTGAATAATTTTGTTTGTTTGAAATAATATTTGCAGCATGCATATGATTTACAATCGATTTCACACATTTGAAAGAATTATTGGCGATTCGGTGCAAAATAAACAATTAACAAGTATAATCACCCAACTTTATTGGTAGATTGTTGTTAATTGAGTATA
The DNA here is from genome assembly GCA_016163765.1 of Magallana hongkongensis. Taxonomy (NCBI): domain Eukaryota; kingdom Metazoa; phylum Mollusca; class Bivalvia; order Ostreida; family Ostreidae; genus Magallana; species Magallana hongkongensis. The sequence goes on from WFKH01010931.1 coordinate 58,650,617, forward strand.
TTTATGTATCGTATATTACATAGAAAGTGGAGATTAATGTCATAATATTCTTGTATAATATAATAAAAGACACAAAAATCCCTTTATTCTTGCTTTTATATTTTAAGAACTATTTTTAATGGTCACCAGTGGTGATATTTTATATGATTGGAACCTTTAAATCGATTGATAAAATGATGTGTTCAGTGATTTATTAAACGGCTTTTTCGTGTTAATCTTGAGTATTATTGAGTTTTAAAATTAAAGCATTTTATTCGACTAAATCTTTTATCTGGAAAGATCTAGTATTTATCTCTTTGGTAACTGCAGTATGTTATATTCATAATTGATTGTGAGATTTATTATGGTGAAATAAATCGAAAAAAAAAATTCCAAAATTATATGTTGCGTGATATTTTTAAGGTCCTACTCTGCTACAATGCATATGATACCATATCTTGGTGAATTTTATTGAAATTAGATGGAAATGCTAACAAGGTGAAGTGTATTTATAGAGGTATGAGTTCATTTCGTGATATTTGTTTTTATAAATCCTTTGCTTTTAATATAGTAAATTAAATTGAGAAACAGAATATTTCAGTGAGTTGGCCCAAGATCACTGAACAAATATATCATTAGCATTGGATTTACGTTGACGGTATTGTGGCATATATGTCGTCATTTCTCAAATTAATGAAATACGTAAATAAAAAAGTATTATCTCACTTGTAAAATAAAACATGATTTTCAAATGGTAAATCCCACTCTAAAGTTGGTAATAATTGCATCTTCATATATAATCGATCTATGATACCTGTTTAACCATTTATTAATATTTATATTTAGCATATAATTATCGTTTTTTATCGTTTTAATGTACTTTGGCTCAAGCTAAGACTGATGACACCTTGGTACATAATTGATTTATGATACCTTTTTAACCATTCATTAATAAGAGGTATAGTGCACTTGGTATACGATTTCACCTAAAATATACCCGCTTATGCAAACATCTGACATTTTCAATATTCTACAATATTTAGTTAAAGTATATTCAAATGAACCCAAATTACACAATTACCAAGTTAAAAGAGTCTTAATTGTCGTACACGACATTATTAAGGTCTTTCGATTGTCGCGTGACGTCATTGTGAGCTTTCCGGAATATTTTACCGTTATCGGTTATAATATTAGTGTTATTTGATGCAATGTTTTGCCACTATTTCTTGATTTATAATTGTGTTTAACACATTTAAAGCTATGTAAAGTGAAATGACACTAATGTTTAACAATTTATAGAGAATAGTTTGAGTTTAAATTGCTGAATTCTATGAAAAACTGATAAAACCGTACATAGACAAACTTGACAGTGACAACAATTCATAATATTTACCTGGCAAGGTTAACATTTCTTTGCAGATTTCGATAGGATATATAATGATTTACAAATGTACCAATTTTCAGTGAGTTTGAACCATTATTTTAAAAGTTACAGATGTTTTATGTTGCTAAACTGTACTTATTCATGGTTGAAAAATGGTATCAAAATGCACTGTAAATGTGATAGCTTTCATACTGGCAAGTTTAAATGGCCTTAAAATGTTAAAATATATAAAATAAAGGATTGCGATTAATTTCTTTAAAAAATTGCTTTATTATATAGAAATCAGTAAAATAAAAATGTGATGTTTGATTGGAGAGTAGTCATCGCTATAATTGTCCTGATAGTGTACCTGTGTAAGCTCCTACAGCATGAAAAATATATTTGCAACATACCAATATTTAAGTTCAATTTGAATGTTTACATATTAATCTTCAAATTTAAACAAAAATTACATGGATTAAACCATGAAAACATCAAGGGTGGAGAAACCTTAAAATCATCTGGTTTTGTAAGGGATATATAGGAAAATAGTATGTAATAAAAAGTTGGAAATTTGACTATTTGAATCACTTTAAACCAAAGAAATTCGACTAAAAATATGTTCTACAGGTATTGTAAGAAATGTTTACATTAAATTAATTTTGGTTTAACGTGGTCTTCGTACTGAAAATTAGACAAATATCTCAATGAGTGACTTTCCTGATACAATCATGTACATAGCCACATATATTAAAATAATCCAATGAAAGTGTTAAATGCGTGGCCTAGTGGTAACGCGTATGTCTTTTTGATTTTGCTGTCGCTGGATCGATCCCACCAAGTAGTAAACATTTTTTCATTTCACTTAAAGCATGATAAGAATAGAGAGTTTAAATACATGTATCTAATCTGGTGGATTAAAAAAAAAACCTCTTGTTTAATTCTGAGTAAAAGCACACCCAATATAAACAGACCTTTTCACTAACGCTATACATGTACTCTATTTACATTCATTGAATTTTGCTGGAAGTTATCACGATTCAGGATATCAACTGTTTTTATACACAGAGTTATACATGTTTATCTTCACTTTTTGATGCAGGTTTCCTGAAATTTTGACAAATCAGTGGTTACAGACACCGTTATAAAATCAGTACCTGGGTTTCGAAAATCATTTTACGACATGTATCTGTATCTATTTTTAGTAACAGGTACTTCCCGCTCAAACACTCGTGTAGGCAAAATAATGGGAAAAGGCGCCATACCTCTTTACCGTTATACGAGGGTTGTCCAAAAAGTTCGTGGACAATGGCGTTTTTGTCATTTTGAATGGGTTTATATATACATATTGTATATCTAAATCTTTGTCATAAAATTTCAAATCAAACTAAAGTGGTTTTGAGTGTTTTCCATAGAAATAAACTAAAATTTTAATGTATCATAGGGTCACGGAAAGGACGCACGGTCCAGCGTGAAAAAATGTCCAAACTTTGTAATTAAGTTTTTAGATATGAATATTTACAGGTTTTTTTTTATAAAACATTGCAAAACTTCGTAATCTTCTATTGTGATGTAGTCTGTATGGTCTGCTTCATTTTCATACGTCATTGGAAGCTATTTTCAAACTAGCAGAGGACTTTTAAAAGATATTACGGCAAGAACATGTCTTTTAAAAACGCCTGAAAAAGCGACGTCAGCTGACCGCACGGAACAGCACGCCATCATAAAATTGTGTCGACTGAGGTAAAACACCAATAGAAACAAAACAAACGATGGAGGAAACAGGAAAAACATCGAAATAGTTCGAGTTTACTTATCCACAAGTGGCACAAGCGATATTTTGATGGAGTATGCGATTGTATCCTCTGACCAAACGGTGAATGCGGCATATAGCTCTTAGGTAAACCAAGGACTACGACGTTATAGAAACGTCGCTATAGCTTAACGTCAAACTGGGCCGTGCGGCCTGTATAGGCAATGAATATATAATGATAACTCCAATACAAAAATGTACATTGCCTTGATTTTTATACATATACATTATTATATTCTATATTAAAATATTATGATACTTTCTTGATAATTGCGCGGTTATTCTGAATAACATTACATGTGTCCACGAACTTTTTGGACAACCCACGTATAGCATGTAATTTTTTCTATTATCATATTTAATATACTTTAACTCAAGCTAAGACTGATAACTCTTATATGGGATATCTCCTACCATCTTCTATGTCCGTAATGTTTCAAAATATTTTTCAGTAATTTTTCATAATATTCTTTAATTTTTTAATTAAGGGATGTATTCCATATATTGTATCTTATTAAGCATTTTTTTCTTATAAAAACACAATGAATTTATTGGTGTCGAAAATTACCTAACACCATCTTTGCATATTTACGTGATAGGGGAAAAGAAAACCGATACCGTTTTGTTTAACACAAAATTTATTTTGGATACACTTTTTGACTGATTTCCCAAAATTAAAGAAATCCTTTGTGGGGTATATAATCTTCCTTAAAACAGTCTTAAAAAGTTTACAAAATAGAACAGTAATTGGCCAGCATTCTGCTTTTGTACCGTATATTGCATTAAATCATATTTCACCAATGATTTTACTTTACAAAACAGTTTGGTCCACATTGATCAGCTCACTTGAGATGAAAGCTCCAGTGAGCTATTTTGATCACTTTTTGTCCGGTATCCGTCTGTCCATTTGTCTGTTTGTTTGTCTGTCCGTCTGTTTGAAACTTATTACATCTTTTATTTCCTCTCCACAACCACAGTGCCAATTGTAACCATCTTAGGTGAAAGGGATTCAAGTTCCTCTTTTAAAGGGAGATAATTTAGAATTATTGATCATTGATAGGCATTTTAAAAAAATCTCATTGTCAAATCCATTTGGCCAAAAAAGCTGAAACTTGTGTGGAAGCATACCAAGGTAATGTAGACTCAACTTTGTTCAAATCATGATCCACGAAAGTCATTACAAGGTTTACGTTTTTCTTGTTTTATTTTAGAGTATCATTTCAGTACATTTTTTAAAGGTTGTGTGTCATTTGGGTATCCATCCGTTCGACTTCATCAATTCAACGATCTTTATGTGTTTTCTTTAAAAAAAATGCTGTGGTGATCTTTACAAATCAAAACCAGAACGTAGCTATAATACAATAGAATGGAGTAACTTTAAAGCAATCATATATTCATCTCATAATCATAAATGTGATCACAGTTTCTATCGTGATACAATTTTATCGGCAAGACTTGCAGTTTATGTCCTGTAAACTAAAATTAAGAAACAAATCTAAAATATAAATAAATAAATAAAATCTGGGGTCTTGTAAGCCATTACAGTAGTTCATGATTGCAAAAACATGACTAGTGAACTAAAGGTAGTGACCAAAAGAAATCACAATAAAGGACCAGTTTACTTTGTTTACGTGATCTGTATTTTTATAGAAAATATGAAGTGTAAACTTTCCAAAGCATTGTTGATACAAACAACGTTATGTAATCCAGAGGCAATATTAACAATTTGAAGTTATTTATTTCAATTTATAACTAAACAATGGCAGTTCTCTTACAAATAGCTCCGTTTTTAACAGATAGCGTAGTTGCACAAAAACACAACGGTATGCATACACCGATCTTTTCTTTAATTTATGTTAGGATGGAGGAAACTCAGGAATGAACTGTTCTTGATTCTATTAACATTTGATAAAATATGATATTTAATAAATATTTAAGGGCATCAAACAACTGGATTTTAAAAAAGAAATTGATGGTTCTTATCTAATCACCGACGTGATATTGGATTCTTTGGTGTGACTTTTGTATGTCCTACACTGTTACACACAGTGCAATACAGTGCCGCAGAAAAAATTGTCTGATTAAAGGATATAAGGTGTAAACAGAGACTTTCCCTTCTGATAAGGTATACAAACTTACACTGAATTAGAACTGTTCATCGGTCAATGAATAATCTTTTAAAAAGCTACACATTTGAATAGCTGCACTATTTTGAATTTTACTGCAGACAGATTTCTAGGATTCATTTTTTGGGTGAAATTTAAGAAACTGGTTAAACTTTCTATAAAAATTAAGTAGGTTTTCAGAACTGGTAAAATGAGACATCAAAAACGTTCTGAAAGTACTTGCAGTTTATTTTATTTTCATCTCCTACCTTCTCTGACAAAAACATCGAGATATGATTGAGTTGATGACAAAATCTTTACTAAATGTTTAATCATTACAAACTACGGTGGTAAACGGAAGTTAAAAAAGAGGGGTATATCTTTATATTTCTCGGTGGGTTTGCTTCCATGGTATCGAAAAAACAAACACTGTTATCTTATCAGGCGACCAATTTCTCGTAATATTATGCTCTCAAATGCAACTCCTATCAATAAAATGCAGTTTCCCCCACGCAGTGCTCCAATTCCTAATAAACAATGGGGTTACACAGAATCGCAATGGTATGCGTACATCGATATATACTATTTTTATCAGTATGGATGCCAAAATATTTTATTAATTTCTTTTATATTTATGCATTTTATAATTTCCTTTAATTATCATTTAAATATTATTTGACCAGGTGTGTCCATTGCAACTAACTAAAAGATTTTAAGAAAAAACTAGAGATATGAGGTACACTAATCTCGGAGTTTTCTACTGAACTTTTCCGATTTCATAATATCGGGAGAAAATCAAATCGGCTTGATATTTGGACCGACGCCTTTATATAATATTAAGCTCTTCATAACTCATATATGGAAATTCGCCCCATTTTTCGATTGCTTGCTGCGTTTAAAATCTAAATAAATTACCCACTTCAACTTAAGACATCAGTACAAATATCAAGCTGAGCCGTATCTTTTTCGAGATGACTATTGTCACACAAAGGGATTATATGGGAATAAGGAATATAACTTGGAGGAATAATCTCAAATTTTTATTGTTTTCCCTCGGACAGAAATGTCACACTTTCATTGGTTTAAAAATGGCACGTGACTGCCTCATATATCTCTGTATAGGTTCGTTGAGAATTAATATTAGGTAATATGGCCATCATTGGCTGCCGCTTCGCCTACTCATCTCGATATTTCATATTATTTACCACAGAAACGGTGTTCCGTATGTTCTTAAAATATTTAGAGTAGTCGCCCTTTGGAATTATTTTTAAATAGAGTAGTTTCCCTTTGAATTGACGTCACATTGTTGTGTTTGGAGCAGAACAAAATGGCAGCGTCGAGATTTGCTTAAATCTCTGCAGAGGGAAGGGGAAAAACGTTTAAAATTGAATAGCAACAAAATATTGTAAGTAAACATTGGTAAAGCGAAGAATTTCAAAGAGTATTTGAAAGGGGAGATTGATAATTTTGAAGAGTTTAAATGAGTTAAATTGGACGAGATGTTAGGCAACTTGTACAAGGGTTTGCGTAGATCATCGCTTTTTGTGAATAAATGTGTCACTTGAGAGTCCTCGGGAAAACAAAACACTTATTAGGTTTGTTACTGAATGACTACAGAAATATATGGGGTTTATCAATCTCATAGATGGCGAGGCGAAGTCGAGCCATCTATGAGATTGATCAACCCCATATATTTCTGTAGTCAGTCAGTAACAAACCTAAAATGTAACAATATGTACATTGTTTGAGAAAAAATATAAAATATTATTATGATATATCTTATTTTAAAAAATAAATGCTAACTTATTAAAATAGACTAGACTGAAAAGGTTTATGCTTTGGTAGTAAAACTGGATTAAAATAAAATATTTTAATCGAAAAGTGAAAAAGATAAAATAATGTCTAGATTTTATATTTTGATGTGTGGTCTCATTGCTTAAAGTCTTGGCGTTTATCTGAAAATGTTAGATTTCCCTAACTTGGAAAGTTTAGAGGAAAAACTGACAAAAATAGCAATGCATTTGAAGTTAATATATGTCAAAAAGAAGGAAAAATACACACACATATAAATATATATCAAAAAAAGAAAATAAGCATTTGCATTACTATTTTTGCTTCTTTAGATTAAATACCAAATCATTGTCAAAATATGTGATAAATCGTTAGCACACACTAGTGTCTGTAGGATTTCAATCTTTTATATGAAAATATTCTTGATTCAATACAATGTGTTTCATTGCAAATCCATATAGTAGAAAATACACGTTAATAATTGACAAAACTTATGGTCGTGTTTTTAAGACTCAAATAATAAGAACAATCCAAAATATTCTTATAAAACCCATAGAATAATACTGTTTGTTGTATAAGTCTTAGAATAGATGCATAGAATAATTCGAATGTTGAATGGGAATACACGCAGCACTTCATGGCGATAAGGTAGTATTGGAGGGAATTTGTCAATTTATATCACGTGAGCCATTGATTTGATTCGAGCCTCATCCACCAATAAAAACCTGAAAAAAATACAGTTGACACGAATAGGACACATAAAAGCAAAGGAACGCAATGCGACGGTAAGGTGTGAATGAGATAAGGGATACAAGGTGAGGCATTTCTACAAAACGCAAAAGAAAAAAAATCATATAATTTGCCTTACGAATGATACGATTTTTTTCTTTTTTGTAGATGAGACATATGGGAGTTTTCGCTGTTCTGTTGATTGCTTCGATTCTGGTCCATGAGGGTAAGTATTTTTTCATTCGAAAAACATGCAGAACTTGATGTTAAATATATATATATAAAATCCTTTTTCAATCAAAATTTTCTATTCAGTAATAATTTATGCATGTTTTGAATTTTGGTAATACAGACCTTGGTGGAAAATCTTGGAACGACATATTCAATATAAAAAGGCCCTTGTCTTGTTTTTGCAAGAATAAAAACAAATCTAACATATTTTATACCGTGATTAACAATAAATACCTGAAATGTAAATTATTATTTTGTCAAATGATCAAAATGCTTTTGGTTAATAGATTAAGTAGGTTATATATGCTCACATTCTGAAAAAAATTCAGATCCTCGATCCGCTCCTTATTTTTCTATTGTCGCTACACGAGAATCTGAAGAAGCCCCGCTTGGGGTCACTTCTTGGTGAACTTTGATTTGACAAATCAAATTGACGGTTCTATTCCTCAGTTACCTGTTGTGCCAATACAATATTTGCATGATTCCCTGATTCAGCTGAGGGCGTCTAATATCAACTTATGCTCCGTCTCCTGAAAGATTCGAGAACATGTGCCAACGCTTCGCCATACGACTCCTAATCTCAGCGACATATTGTAACAACAAGCCGAAGTTTGGGCAAATTTTCTCTTATCTTTTTGTGTGGCATTGGTCTGAGGTTCGGAGGAGACGTCGGTCAACATTTTTCAGTCTCGACGAATCTCGCTGAGATTATACGACTCCATGTTTGTTTGTAACCCGAAAAAACCGTTTCTAACACTTGCTCTGATTGGCTAAAATAACTCATGAATATTCTTAAATCAAGTTCACCAGGAGGTGACCTCAAGCGGGTTGAACGTTTCTTCAGATCCCCGTGTAGCGACAATAGTAAAATTAAGAGCGGATCGAAGATCAGATTTTAATCAGATTGTATATGTTCACCTTTTTATAATTTTAAGAGATTCAATACCTTTACATTCCATGTGATAAAGTCTTTATATATATGAAATAAATACATATGTTCACACAAGCTAGGTTATGAATAATCACTATATATAGAATATTAATAATAAAAAGAATGAAAGGTGAAGTAAGGTAAATAATTGATATATTTAAAGTTGGATAAAACAATAAATACATTTTTTGTTAATGGAATACTAATACTAGTGCTTATTACTCCGATGCCCCACCTCATTGAATTAAATAACGGGTATTCTGTGCAAGAATAGATTACAATGCGTACAATTTTTCTGTAATGATCGCTACCTTCATACCCGTATGAATCACCAAAGAAAGCATTTTTTTGTCTATATTTGCATCTAACAAATTATTGAATTCATCGTAAAGAGTGGGTAAAAGTAGCTAGATTATTGATCGGTAAATCAGTACGTTTCGATAGAAGAAATGTCCATTCTCTTATGTATGGGAACTAAAGTCTGACGTATTTTCGTGTAGTCCGTGATCCTCCACACCCCGTGACTTCTACTTTTTATGACAGTACGTCACAACATGGCGATTTAAGCGCACTGTGAAACAATTTATATCGTCTATATTTGTTGTCTATCTCTGTGGCGCAATGGGTGTTGCTTCAGTCAACTAACCCACAGGTACTGAGTTCGAATACTGCAGGGACTTTTATTTTCATGAACAGCGGTAAAATTTAAAAAGTTCATTTTTTCCCCAAAAATTGAAATTTATTTGGTCATTTTCAAGTCGAACAAATACTAAGATCTTTATCTTTACGTAATTTAGAAGAATGGGCTTTTATGCAGAACTTCTCCCAGGTGTGTGGAGGATCCTTAAGCTCCTGAATGTTTCAACCGATCGATGAAGTGGTTAGACTTGTATAGCGTAGATTTCAGCCCTGTCAGTTTCTATAGAGCTAAGAATCACGATTGGTTTTCTTAGGAAATAGAGGAGAAAATGCTCGGTAGATGTAAATATATTGTTAATAACTACCACATCTTTATATCTGACATGACAGGGTCGTCATCATCAACACCACCAACAACAACACCAGCTCCTGGACACACAACTAAAGCTGCACCAGGCGGTGGAGCCTCTGGAATCACCGGAAGTGTTATACTAGCTGTGATCTCGTTTGGCTTCCTCTGTTTGATGAAACTGAAGTAAAAAATATTGAATATTGTTTATTTTAAAAACAATCTTTAAAAATAAACAAATATATTTACTCGACAACATGACATGAAGTCAAGTTATGTATCCTGAAAACAGAATAAGAAATGACTTTTTTGGTAGATTGTTACCAATTGAGTAACTTTTATGTACAGTATATTACAAGGAGCGTAACAATCATTATCACGTGATATTTCTAGATTAATTATAATAACGACATAAAATTACTATAATATTGTTTTTATGAATAAAAAGTATTGTATTTATGTATTTGTTTTTTTTTAATTTTCACTTTTGGTGAATTTAATTTTAAGTGTTTGCAATAAACAAATCAATTAACCCATTGTTTTGTTCTATGTTTTTATTTAATTTCGTGTTTATCTTAGAGGTTTTGGATATTAAAGTATAAATCCTAGTTGTTTTCGACAAAATATCTCCTTTCTGTAAAGATCCGGTATTTATTTACTTGGTGACTGCCGTGAGTGTTAGAATTAAATAGCAAAACCCATTATCGTGCAACCCATTGCAAGACAGAATAGTAAATATTGCTCATATTTTTAAGTCATACTCTGCTTCAATGCATAAGATACAGAATATGTTGTGATAAGATTATTCAACTTTTTTATAATTATTTATTTTATTAGATGCAAGGATTTGCTTGAATATATTTGATTAATTATACACTACTTTATATAATTTTTTAATTCTAAAAATACTGTTTACGTCAAATAAAGTTATGCATTTTCCATTATTTTAGAGAAAAATCTAAAATAATTGTAGACATAATAGGCAAGTCTTTATGAATAGATCCGGTTTACACTGGTAATTATTAAACCAACTTTTTTCACATGAAGAATATCAGGGTATTATGACGGTCAATTCCTGACTCTTTCATTCATATATGCACTCGATATTACATGTATGACATTGTACCTTCTTAACCCAATTAAATATAAATTAAAAGAAAACAGATGAATTTAAAAATAAAATACTGATACTTATACATTTTCAAAAATGATTTTAATAGTAACATTACTCTATAACACCAACAGGGATAGAACGATTTATAAGTATACCTAAATGAGGTGACATGGCCTGATGATGTTAAAATGTTAATGAATTTGAAAATTCAACGGAAACACGGGACCTGAATGTAGATGTCATGTCAACACTAAAATATAGTAATCATTTCTTTTCGGAAGAAACGTCTACAGATACAAAACAAATGTTTGGGGGGGGGGGGTTTATTATTGGTTTTTTTTTTGATTTTTTTTTTTTGCTTTTGCTGTTTTAGATTTGTTTTATTTTAAGTCACCTCATTTGCATTTTAGTTAAACAAGTAACCACATTCCTATGATTTAGAACCGAAATTCTCAAGATATGTTACGATTATAAGATAAATGGTGGAAAGATGATTTGACCTAGAACATAGATATAGATTTCAAATTCATTTCCTTGTTTTGTTGTTTACATGCTTTGTTCAAAAGCATTGTTTCAAGTTTGAAGTCAGATTATGCCGAGTATAGGACTGCATTTGAAATTAATCAAATCATCTTTCAAGTCGGTTTACTTAAAAGATAGGGGGATCCAATCCTACCACTATCAAAATATTTTCGGGATTTTTAATAAAAGGTATAAGGAGTAAATTATACATCATTCATAGGTAATCACTACCATTTGAAAGCACGCAATACACATCTAATTGAATTTTATAAAAATGTAGGAGGGTAACGGTAGTGTCTACAACTTGCGATCAAACATTTCTTTAGTTAAGAAATTAGTCTTTTTACTATGAAATACAGTATGCATACTTTTATCACAAAATCACCGATATTTTCATTAAGAGCCTAATTCTAATGCACACAGAACCAGAGGACGGTGTCCTTGTATGATACAATGACTACAATATTACATGGACTTTTTCTCGAATTGATTTGTTTTTCAAAGTAATACTGATCCATAATTATGTCGTTTCATTGCCCAGCTCTGGATCAAACAGTAAATTCTTGCATCATAAAAAGGAGATATCACTATATTAGATTAGAGTAGATAATTTGTCATTCTTGCTTTAAAAAAACCCCCATGGAATACATGTTAACACACATCCTATAATTGAAAAATTCCTATTTTAATTTTAAGAAAGATCTGATGAGCAATTTGTTGACCATTTAACCACCTTAAATTCTACACCATACTTCGCATCCCATTTATGTTTAAAATATTTAAGATTTAGAGTTTTTCAAATAAACATTTATAGAACTCTTAGTATTTTATATTAAAACAGTATTATAAAATTAGTGATGAACATTAACCAAAAAAAAAAAAAAAAAATAATAAAAAAATAAAAAATAAAAATTGATACATGCTCTTACTAAAGCATTTGTCCTATTGTTTTTAGAATCTGTTCATTCCAAAATAACGGCAAAAAAGGTTCTATTTTCAGTCCAAGTGACCAAAGAGCTTAATTAAATTGATCATGAATGAAGACATTTCAATTCAGTTTATTCACTCAAACCATGAAATGGTACATGAGGTCATTCAGTATAATTATACATTTCAAAAGTCAGAGGTACATTTTATAAGTGAATAGATAGGTAGTAAAAAAATAGTAAATAAGTATAAATATATAATATATACAATGAAAATAGGAAAAGGTAGAATTGTGGAGGACAGACTATTATATCAGACTGTAAATTTTGATAATGAAATAACATATTTGACACAAGTGAGAAAATTAACTATTACATCTTTACCGCTACATGTGTCTGTCAAGTTATTTGTCCAAAAACAATATTGTATAACATCAAGCTTATCGAAAATAAATACCTGATAATCACAAAAAATAAAAGTCCTTGTCAAAATTTTAAAATAAATTTAAGGATATTGTAGAAAGCCATAGCCCCCCCCCCCCCCCCCCCGGATACACCTTATCATGACAACCCCCTGACATATTGTTGAAATTATCTAAATACCCTGTCTCAATTAGCCTTTAAATTGTCTTAATGCAAACAAATAAATGCAATCACATAATCACATTCATGTTAAATTATAAAAGCATGGTTTCATTTTTTTTGTAAATTGCGAAACCGAGTCATTACAGCGAGTTGGCCTAAAATCAGTGAACACATGTAAAGCTAGCCTTGAATTTCCTGTGCAATAAATTATCCGTAATATCATAGAATGCGTTTGTTGAATGACTTTAAAAGACAAAAAAATGTATGTGTATTTTTTTGGAAGATTACAAATGACTTTTTTATAAATAAATGATTTTCAAAAATCATATTGTAAACGATAAATCAACCCAAACATTGAGGCGGATGTGTGTTCATAAGTACACATGACAATAAGAAAAACTGGATAATTTCTGTATAGCTATTTGTTAGATTAGACAACCTTTTAATGATGAATTATTTTTTAAACCCTACCGCAGATGAGTTAATAATTGATAGATGATTGATGAATGATATCTGCTTACCCATTTATATATGTCTATATTTAACATACATTTATCATTCCTTTCTCGTTCGAAATAATAAGAAACCATTCCATTTTGTGTAACACAAGATTTTTTCCAATAGATTTAACTCTTTTTTAATACCGAAAATACAGCTTTTTGAAAATTCGATTATGGTCTCCTTTGTCAGAATTCAAAACGTTTATGCGTGATTGTTGTAATGTTTTGGAGATGGAGTTCCACACTTATTTTAAGTCAAAAAAAGTTTGGATACGGGGTATTTACTTTCGTGGACAAGAATCAAAGCCACCTACAAAATAGAAAAATCTCTCTTATTCGTCATCTAAAAAAGACAATCAAGGTAAAAATTAATTAAAGTAATATTATATCATTTTACATGCTAAAGAAAGATGCTTACTTTTAATTAGCATACTAGTGGTGGTCAGGTACTGGTTTGTTTTCCTCACTCACTCCTCACTTTTATATTCCGTATTCGTGTCAGTTGTCTTTCTGAATATTTTTAAAATGATCTAAGTGGATAGAAAAAAATACTTATATGTAATTACTTAGTGTGTCGAAAACTATTGTCCATTTCGTTTGAGTCTTTGAAATTTCATAAGTAATGGTAATAAGCCTGTCCATTCTGCCAGATTTTGTACAGGCCGAGGGGCGTGAGCTTTTTAATAACTTACTTAAAACTTGTTGTCTTCTCATTGCTTGTGAACAGTTTTTACCATCGGTCTGCTTCATTTCATTTACCTGGCACTATCCAACAAGTTAACAATAGGCATTAGGCCAAAAACATATCACTTTGCGTTTTGGTATGTAAATAAACTAAATATTGAATAAAGGAACACTTGTCAAAATAAAGAAGCATGTTTATGTGATAGTGGGTCGTCAGAGGAAAGAAAACAATTCCACTGATAGGGTTCTTCAAGTTATTCCGAGATATAGGGATTTAGGGAATTAACCCTGTAATATAATTAATAGATGTCAGCATAAAATGATCAATGTTAACAATAAGTTTCGGCATAAAAATATACAGTCATATTCAAATATACATACATGAAATACATTACTGCTCAGAGTTCACTAATCAAACTATTTGTAAAGAAGGATAACTCTAATCGCAATACATGTTATATTTTAAAGGTAGATAAGAGTTACTGCCATTGAACACAGTTTACAAAAATATAGAAATATGCTCTATATCATAATCAATATAATATTTAATTTAATAATAACATAAACTTTCAATATAGCTCCTTTGTAGATTACATTATCTCAAGATATATATGATAAACATGAAATATAACTTGGTAATGATCACCTGTTTATGGAGCAAGGTTTCACATGCTTAGCTGATGATATTCTGACTATGGTACTCTCTACAAGTATTAAATATGGTAACAATAACTAACCTTTCACATATATTAGAAATCAAATATAATAGCTTTAATATCAAGACTATGAATTACTAAGATATTTTATAAAATACATTCTTTCATAAATAAGATATTAAAACCTCAAATAGTAGAATTAGCCAAATGTAACAATTAACAGAAAATACCAAAATAAGTGTATTTATTAAAGTTCAAGAATATCAAAAATAGAACACTTACTATAACTGACTTCTTCCAAAATGTTGAACAAATAAATAAATGAGCTAAACTGTCTTTTGAGAAAAACAGGTCTTTCTCCTAAGAATCCTAGCCTTGGTCTGTCACAAAGGCTACTCAGTTAAAGCGGGAAAAATTTATAAAAACATACTATTGGCTGTATTAAACCACCTCAATCACCGTGATCAAATCTAATCATGAGGCCCTTCTATGAGGTGATCAAATACGGTTTGGCGTGATTAAATCCAATAAAGCCAGAAGTGCTTTATGATAGATTTGATCCCGCCCGACCGTATTTGCTTACCTCATAATACTAAAATAATGATTCCTTATTACTTATATTTATATAATTTTCAGCAATTGTACGATTAAATATTAAAACAGCCATTGATGATCTGTATTGGACTATACATTACAAAAATGGATTCGTAATGTTATCACAGACATAGACAATGGAAACTGTAAACATTTTGAAATGTTAACATGATATATCAAGTATACGCTAACGAACAAATTATCGAATGCAAATAATTTCCATCGTTTAATCAGGCATTTTTTTAAAAAAAATCCATGATAGTGATGTTTAAATCTTTTAAAAATCAAAACTAATTCGTCGAGAAAAAAAGCCCAACATTTACTCAAACGAATCTCCCGGTAAAAATGGTTTTTATCATAGGGGATAAATCTTTATATACCCCACACCATTATGCAATAAATGTACTCTGTTACTTCTAAAAATGTTGCTGCTTGACTATTATGCCTAATCATACTTTTTATAATTTTACTTTGGCTGGTCTTTGTTGTTAAAAAATACAAGGCCACTTTTAAATTTATGAAGACAATGTCAAAAAAAACATGAAAACTTAAAGTTGACAACACATATGTACCGATAAAGATATTTAATAAACTCTTTACATCCTCTGATAAAACTCATAAATGATTGGGATATGGTATTATTTTATTGCTTGTATAATTGGTCTTGTGTGAAAGCAATAAGATAAGAATAAAGTTACAGCTGTACATGTCGTCAATTAAGTTCAGTAAAAATCTTTCCATCCTATAAAACATGCTTCACTAATAAGGATTTTATTGTTTTTGTGCCATTGTATAACATTAGTGGAAGTGATTGATGCGACATCTGTACATGCCATTTAATAGAACAGATATACTTGCACATAACTATCTAACAAAAGATGTGAAAAACTTTTCAAAAAAAAAATGGGTACACTCTATCTGTATGACAAAACAATAAAGGAAATCTGAAATTGGGCAGCAATGGCTTGCTCGATATGTCCTATAAATGCTTTAATAAAAGAAATAAGAGGCCCACAGACCTAAGTGGTCTTCTGAGTACCATAGTCTAGTCCGTAGATGGACATGTCAGGGAGTCTTATGTTTGCTTCCTTTTGGAGTCTAAACCCTTATCTAAGATTCCTCTGACTGTTACTCCCGCTTTTATTATTTAATGTTCGCAAACATCGATTTATAAGGAGGAAAGGGGGGAAAGAGTCGGAATTTCCAAGTGACTCAAGTGACATAAAAATATTTGTTAATTTTTATGGCTATATTTGTCACTCTCTCCGAATAAAAAGCATGGGTAGTAAATTTCACAATTTTAGAAGAGGACATTATGGACATAATAAAAACGTGTATCTCCCACGACTGTAAAAGTACAAAAGAAAAATGTTACTTTTTTTAAACATTTTCACGATGTGGCGACATTGGCCCTACTCATAGACCTGATCCCCTGATCCAGGGGTAATGAATTTCATAAATGTGGTAGAGGGCTTTATACACATCATAACCATGCATTCAGTTTATCTCCCCCTGCTTTGGAAGTAGATAAGTGGACTTTAAGATTAAATACATCTTTGCAAATTTACCAAAATAGTCAAGCCCAAGGGCTGGAATTTCTCAATTATGGTAGAGGTCTTCGTGGACATCATAATCATGCATTTAGTTTTTCTCAAATATATATGGGAGTAGGGAAGAAAATCAGTAGAAAAGATTACATTCATTTTTAGTATAAATTCATATTTGCCTAACTATAAGGTCTGAACCCCTGACCCAGGGACAATGAATTTCACAATTTAGGTAGAGGGTTTTATGAACATCATAACTATGTTTTTACTTTTTCTCAAATATCTATGAGAGTAGAGAAGATTTTCAAAGATTTAATATATTTTTACTATATGGTCCTATTCGCCCAGTCCTAGGGTCTGAACCTTTGACCCAAGGGCCATCATTATTTTTTACAATTGTGGTAGAGGGTTTCATGGACAGCACAGCCATGCATTGAAGTTTTTTTTCCACATGTGTGGGTAAAGAGAAAAGATTTTTGAAAAAAATTCCCTTTTTAGCATGTTTGGCCCCTCTCATGAGACCCCGAGGTTATGGAAAGCCAAGGGGTTCAATATTCTATCATGTAATTATGTATTTGTGTTTTCGAAATGCGTTATTCGTTAAATGTGAATGAAGAAATGTTAATATTTAACTCTGTTATTGAGTCTTCGAACATTGTATATAAACATTCGTAAATCGTCATTTGTAAGATTTTTCGGGTTTCGGTAAATTGTTGATTCATAATCCGTTCGATGCAAGTTTGACATTTGTAATTTGATTTGTAATTCTAGATTTGTAAGTTAATGTACCATTATGACGACAGGGGGCGCGCTCTACGTCGAATCTTATAGGAAACGGACTATAGAAACAAGGTATTATATCAACATGTACATACGATAGTTCATACCCGATATAGTTAACTACTGGATGCAATGCAAACCCATGCTTTTTGTAATAAAACCCTTAAAACTATGCTAATACCCTAGCGCATAGATGCCAATTTTTTATCTGTCATTTTCAATTGAAATCTCATTGAAAGGTTATCATGCGTGGGATAGGAGGTAAGGGGTTCTTGCACCCCGAACAAATTATTCTTACATTCACAAAGGTATAAGTTACCAAAAATAGGCCTTGGACTCCCGCACCTCAATCCCTTGGACCCGCCCACCCTCCCCCCTCTTTGAAAACAAATCTCGACCCTTGCAGGAATGTAGAAAAATGATCATGAATATTGGAGAAAGACAGTTCGTATACTACTTACAAGTAACCTTAAACTGCGAAAAATCTAATGTGATAATAAAAAGTTCACGATATGATTAATCATAAACCCATATTTACACGTAGATTCTAATTTCCCCTATGCTCTAAGTCAGTATAGAAGCAATGTGAATTTTCAGAAACCAAATATATCTATCCTTTCTCCCGATTGATATCATTTAAAATACGTAAGAATTTTTTCTGTTTATTTTAGTTCAGACGTATTTATATTTAAAAATTCTATAGCAATAAAATCGGAAATATGACAGATAGCTTATATGGGAAATAAAATCGGACCAGGTTCTCCTTATGTGAAGTTTAAGTTCCCTGTATTCGCTCAAAACCACTCAGTAAATGCATGGTACATTAGTTAGTTACATATAAAATGTTGCAAATAAATAACGTCATAGGAATATGTGTGCTAAAATGAAAATATATGGATATGAATAAATATACATGTATACCTTATATACAAATATACAAATTGGGCATGAATTGTTTTACAAAGGAGGATACACTTACTCAGATATTTTAGTAATAAACAAATTAAGTGTTTAAGCGTTACTAGTTGATATAATTTCTTGAAAATTATAATATATGGTTTCGTGCATTACTTTGGATATATTTCTGTAAAATAATTGATAATGTAGTACACTCTACAGTTGGTAATGCAGTTCTGGGATTCAGAATCGTGATTGAGAATCACGTGCCAGTCTCTATCGGGTAGCGACAATTTTTAGCGCAAAATAAAAAAAAAATCACTGTTGAGTACTTTAGGTAATTCTTTTATATGCATGTGTCTGTGCATGACAGTTTTTCTTTAATATTCTACACACTGATTGTTCATAAACATGGTCTCTTCTAATAGGGGAAGTTAAATTTCAGGGACAGTGCAAGCTAATATTTTGGTTTCCAAAGATAAAGTAATTAAAACATTATCATTAATATGCATGATTTTAAAATATATTAAAAGGCATATGGATAAAAACTATTTACGGGTTAGAAATGTGATTCTTTTTTCGTTGATCTGATGGGGGTACGGTTGGAAACCCTTCCTGAAAAATTCAAACTTCTTACATTTACATAGTCAAATAACCTTAAAAATGCATCGGACCCCCCCTCCCCCCCAAAAAACTTAGATATCCTCCGGCCCCCCTCCACCCGGAAGAGTTTTCTTGATCCGCGCATGAAATGAATAACAATGTAATGATGCTGATCAACTTGTTCTAAACATGCATGATTTCTTTTTTTATTCTTTCTTATTGATTTGCATTACTACTAAAAAAACAATAATATAGAGAATCTTTATCTAGGCATGAAATGAATCCTACCGGGTATGAATTATCGTACACGTAGGTACATGCTGATATGAAACATTCGACGTAGCGCGCGCCCCCTGTCGTCATAATGGTACATTACCTTACAAATCTAGAAAATTTTATACAAATCACGAATGACGCAAGTACAAATGCTAAACATGCATCGAACGGATTATTAATCAACAATTTACCGAAATTATTACTATTATTCCTGTTTGGTATAATACAACTATTAAAGTCGGTATGAGAACATTTGTAAAAAGCTGGATGAAAATGGTGTCAAAATAATTAGTAATTTTCTAGAAGTGAATGGACATCTTTAACCGCATGATATCTTTCAACATAAATTTGATATGAATGTCTATATTTTGCAGTATAACAGTGTAGTAAGTTCCATATGAAAATATCTTAAATCTTTTCTTACCAAAAATTCATATCAAGGGTATATTACTCCATATATTCCAATTTATTATAAATCTTTTCTATTGCAAAATAAATTTACTAATGTAGTGTATAGACATTTAAATTTAAGTAAAGTAATTCCTACTTCTATAACCAGAGTTGGTTCAATATGGAGCCAAAATATGTGTTAATAATGTTTTTAATGAATGTTTTAAAACAACCACAAATACTTAGTTACAATGGTTACAGTTTACATGACTTCGTAGAATTCCTACTGTGAATTATTACGTAAAGAAAATTAATGTGGTGTCCTCTGACTGTTGTTCCTTTTGTAAATATGAAGTTGAGACAATTCAGCATGTCTTCATAGACTGTGGAGCAGTATCCACAATATGGAGCATCCTGGGCTTGCATATTTACCATGCTACTTCCCTAATTGGTTTTAATGTATTTAATTGATTAATTTTTAGGAAAAAAGAGCACGTGCAAATTTGCTAAAAATTTATCTACGGTAAATATTTCTAGATTTACGGTGTATATTGTTAGGTGAACTTCCATTGTCTAAAAAGTTATTAATTTAATTATTTTATGTTCCAAGCAATATTGTTTTCTTGTTTTAAAAAAGGAAAACTGCCATGCCTTTCAGGTCTCTTATTTCATTTATTCAACAAATACAAAGTTGAAAAATATATTGCCTGTAAAAATTTTGAATTGCATAAAAATGTCAATACCTGGCAATCCTGGTTATTGTTTTTTGACACTATTACTCAATCATAGTGCTATTTGTCTTAATCAACATTTTCTTTATTAGTTTTTTTTATTTACGTGTTTTTATCTGTCTTATAATTTTCCTTTTTTATACTTACCTTGTTTGTTTGTTTTTTTTGTTTTTTTCTTTTTTTGCATTGTATGTATTTGGGGTGTGTTTTTAATTTAAGCAGTCTCTTCCATTATAGTTGATTGTGAGTAAGTGAGCAAATGCGAATGAAAGGATATTTTAAAAACTGTGTTGCATTTATTAAACATGTTTCTTGGAGATTTCATTTGATTAAGGGTAAGATTAAAGCCCACTTCAATGACTACTGTGGGGGTGATCTAAATTTATTACGAAAATCTATTTTTAATACAATCATACAAAGGGCACTTAAGTGTTTTCTTTGGTAGAGTAATAAATGTAATTTTTGACCTTCACAAAATACTTCACAAACTATACCTGTACATATTTTGTACTGATCAGCAATGCGACTTTTAATAAACAATATTTGAACAAGGAAAAAAAAGAAGTCTATACACAGTACTAAACTCTCTTTGTGGATTTAATAAATTCATGAACAATGGAAAAAATTTCACAGTTTAATCGATATATTGAATATTGGCTTTTCCCCCTTAAGAGAGTTTCATGTTCAAATTCAACACCAATATTATATCGTTTTTTTTACAAGTATACATGTATTTCTTTCAAAATTATAATATGGACACTTCATAAAATAATGCTTTGTGTCTTCTATATAATAACCACATTTTTCACATAGCTGTACATCTGATAAAAATGACTTTTTAAGTGGGGATTAAAATTGCTAGCATCATTTCTAAGTTGACAATGTAAAATATTTTCTTTCCTGCTACCAACATTGAAATATTTACAAGAATTTGTTACTCCAGCTTTTAAGCTTTGTTTTAAAGATTGGAAATGAAGGAGAGTTTTTAACATTTTCACTAAGATTATTCCAAAGCTTAATAGTTGAAGGGATAAACCTGTTATAATAACACACAGTTTTACAAATTGGTAAACAAAAGTTTTTAAATACTGATCTCAAATTGTGTGTATGATGAACTGGGAAAAATTGGTGAATTACTTCATACAAATAATCTGGTGCTATACCATTAACTATCTTAGACATAAAATGTAGTTTATGATTTGTTCTTCTAAGATGTAAAGGTTCCCAGCCCAGTTCATCATACAAACATGATCTAGAGGAATTAACTCTGAGCCAAGTAATAATTCTTGCAGCTTTTACCTGAACCTTTTCAAGCAACTCTGCATTTGCTTGTGTACAATTATCCCAAACTATGTCAGCATACCCTAAAACAGTTCGAATAAAAGCTAGATTTCTGATTTTTATAAAAGAATATCTATCTAAGACATGTTTCAATAACCTAAGTACATGTATATTCAACCTCTTACAGGCCTTTTCATATATATTTGTTTTATGGTTAGTCCAAGTTCCATCAGCCTGAAAATGTAGTCCTAAATGTACATGAGGATTTGATTGTTTTATATAATCACCTCCATGGCTAAATTGTATGCTGTGACAATTCCTCTGTTTTCTTGTAAAATTAACATTAATTGTTTTTTCACAAGATCTTCAGTAAGGGACATAGTTGGGTAATAATATCATTTTATTATATTTATTATTTATTATCATGTTAAATACTGAAATCTGATTGGTTTAGACGGAGTTGACAATCCGTTCTAATACCCCCAGCGTTAGCAACACAATTAGCAACGGGTCGATAGAACGAATTGTTACATGGGCGTAAATTATGCGCGTACGGTTCGCCGTAGAACACGCGTCTTTTCTATATAAAAGCAGTAATTTGCTATGAAATTAAGACATTCAGTATAATAAAATAAATAGTGCCTGTTTGTGAGGGTACCAGTTGAAATTTACACCCCTCGAAAACCGTTGTCAACCTCCGCTTCGCGTCGGTTGACAATGATTTTCTCGGGGTGTCAATTTCAACTGGTACCCTCACAAACAGGCACTATTTTTATAATCAACAATTGCAAACGGCGATGCATCATTAGCGAATAGTCTAATGTTATTTGATACGCCATCAGCAATATCATTAATATATAACAAAAACAAAAAAGCACAAAGCACTTACCCTTGTGATACCCCAGCATGTATAGTTTTATAAGTAGATGAAAGACCTTCTAAATTCACTGTTTGTTGTGTATCGGTTAGATAATCATCAATCCACCCCAGGATATTTGCACCAAAACCAAGATTTTTAAGTTTAAATATCAAACACCTTATGCCCCACCCTTTGAAATATCACAAAATATAAAACGTACATTTTTACCTTTGTCAAGGTTTGACATTATATTATCATAAATTTCCACCAATTTATTAACAGTAGAATCCCCTGGCTGAAAGCCAGATTGGTATTTAGACAACAAATCATGATCCTTAATATAATTAAACATATATTTAAAAAGTTAAGTATCTTTTCCATAATCTCACATATATAACTGGTCAAAGATATTGGCCTATAGTTTTTAGGTTGCTGCGGACAACCTTTATTTTTAAAGATAGGTGTAATATGTGCTTGTTTCCATATATATGGAAGGGCCTTATTCTTAAGTGACATGTTCAATAATTAACATAGTGGTTTAACTAAGGAATACCGGGTCTCCTTTAATATTCTTGGAGATATTCCATCTGGTCCACATGGTTTAGAAGTGTCAAGTATACTTAACTGATCAATAACATCCTGATCACTTATTTCAAAATTAGGAAAGTCATATTTTGGAGACCTAGGACCATGTTCAGGCATTTAATATGTGAAAGACTTGAAAAGAATGTATTTAGTTCTTCTGCCTTATCAATTGGATGATATTCTACCATTATGTGATTTGAGAAAGGGTGGGGGAGAATTTTGTGACTTTAATCTGATATCAGATTTTGCTATCCTTCCCGGTGGAATGAACTTATCAACCAGCTGTGAAACTAGTTTGGCTTTATATTCTCTCCTACTCCTTCGCACCAAAGCTATAACTTTATTACTTAACTGTCTAAATTTTTGCCAATGTAATGGATTTTTTGTAATTTTTGCTTTTTTTGCGTATACGTTTTCTTTGCCTCATTTTTCTTCGAATTTCTGAAGAAATAAAGGGTTATCAGTAGGACGTATTGTAATTTGTTTTGTTAATATTTGTTTGTTTATTATATGTAAGACGGTAGATGTGAAGTTTTGATATACATTGATATACATCATGCTGACACGATTAATCCAAGGTTAGAATTAAACAACTTCTAAAATTATCAAAATGTATGAAGTTAATGATATTTTATCAATCCCTTTCATTAAGCAAAACTATTTGAAAGATTGTATATTTTGTGAAATATGCCTAGGACCAAAATGATAAAAAATATTTATATGGTTAGTATGGTGTTCCGTTGGGGTCACTCGCACCTTCGCCCTTTTGTCCTTTGGGCGAAGGTGCAAAGGCGAAAGTGCAAAGTTGCGAAAGCGAAGGAGCGAAAGGGCGAAGATGCGACGGCGAAGTGCGAAGATGCGAGGGCGAAAGTGCAAAGGCGAAGGAGCGAAACTGCTATCACTTTTTCCGCAGACGCCATTTTTTATAGTTAAAATTATCTTTAAACGATAAAGAGCTCCGCACACAATAAAAGGCGAAGGCGAAAGTACGAATGTCCGAAGGCAAAGGAGCGATAGCAGTATCGCTCCTTCGCCTTCGCCCTTTCGCCCTCGGATCTCCGCGCTTCGTATCTTCGCATTTTCGCTCCTTAGCCTTCGCAACTTCGCAGTTTTGTACATTCGCATTCTCGCATCCTCGCCCTAAAAGCGAAAGTGCGAAGGTGCTAGTGGCTCCAACGAAATACTATAGGTTATTGTTATATTCAGTAGTATATTTACTATATAACTCTATATAGAAGAATAGTCAATAATTGTAATATAAGCTCGTCCGAAAAATATTGACCGGTCAATATTTTTTTAATATTGACCGGCTAGGAATAATATCTAGAGAATATTCCGCTTTGTATAGAGCTTTTTAATGGAAAATAATTTGATCTCACAATTATACTTTTGGCTTTGGTTTGCACATAGGTATTCTTTGTTTTGAAAGTAATTTTGTGTGAAAAGAAGGATGGACTAAGTTATCTCTCTTTAAGTATACTCAAATGGGATATTGCCAGGATATACTTTGCGGGTTAAATTATAGTTTTATATCTGTCATGGCAATTGATCTCATTCTGAAGATTGTCATAGGTACATATACAAAAGTAAATATAAACTATGAGTTATACACGTACAAACAATCGGAATTTTTGTATTTTGTTTCGTGCCACCTTTTGAAATCAGAATCCTTCAATACCTTGATACATGTATATATACAGTGTATTTCATCAAACAAACAAATCCTTTCATTTATTTTTTATGTATTTTTAAACTATTTATTATAATGTATATAAATTAGCTTAAATCTATTAAGATGTCATATTGAAACTCGGCATATGTGATATTAATTCTATTTCATCGAGCATAAATAAGATTAAATATTGAGCTTTTTTTTAGATAAGTCATCAGCAAATAGACCGTCGGTTATGTTATAAAGCATGTTCTCGATGATTAAAATAAACCTCATTCAGAGAATTGTTTATAGAGACATTTTTCACTTTTGTGTTTGTTTCTAACATGATGTTATATTTAAAATTTCAATTTTGTATAAGTTGATTTTTTTTAATGGAAATCTAACTTCTGCCAAACTAAAATGTTTTTCCTCTAAAATTGAATCAAGCGATCGTACATGTGTTGGGGCTAATATTCTACATTTTGTTGAAATTTTACTTAGTTTTATTTCGGTTAAATGTTTTAACAAAATTGATTTTTGCTGTTATCTTTTTAAGGTGCTGCCACCAAACTAGACCCACAAATATCACTGCTTTCCAAAACCGGTAGTTTACACAGGAATTATCACAAACCGTTGTGTATGCACAACCAATAACACGAAAACTCATAACTATCGACATACCATGTATGTTTAAAAAATATTCTTGACCAAATATCATAATCAATTTTGCAACAAAACTTCCTGTTGATAATGAATATCAAATACAAATAAACAAAACTGATATATTTGTAAATTATGCTAGTAGTACCATTTGTTTTACATACGTTGAACAAAGGAATCATACATATTTCAACATTGGAACGAGAAGGAAAACTATTCAAACTCTTCTTCTCAAGAATTATAATGCTACAATTTGTAGCATTACAATGTCAACATTTCGGTTGCTACATAGTCACAGAACCGTTCTTGCCATGAAGGTTTAGTTGATAAAATACATGTAGCCTAGTTTAAAGAAATAAAATATTTTTAAAATTTGCAAAGGAATATTTCGGCGTCATTTAAATCAATGAGAGACTAAGTGATGAAAAAATCAATAACACGTTTACAGTTAACGAGAACCTACTCTGACTAGGCTAGGGGGTGGTAGCTATGATTAACTGTCTTAAATTATGCATTTAATGATATTGAGAAAATCCAATACATAGCCGAAATCGCATAGAGTAACTAAGAAGAACAGGTACCCGTTTCCAACAAGAAAGAGTAAATTATTGACAAAACACCTTTGAAGATAAAAAAAAAAAGACAAACAGCCGTTGGCATGAAGTACTCCAGTTATCATTATCTGATAGAGCTTCAGGGTTTCGAAAACCAAACCGATGTAAAAGAGTGACCGCTATGAATCGTTCATAATAGTTCAGTATTATAACTTGTTAATTTTTAAATACATCTGCCTTTTTTTAATGTTATCAGACGACAATTAAGGTAAAAGAAAGTATGAATTTTATCAGAATGTCTAAAAATCAAATTTGTATAGTTGAGTAGATTAAATGACTTTTACTTTAAAAAGAGATAGCAAAGGTATGATATCCACCAGAATGTTTAAAAATAAAAATCGTTCAGCTGAGAAGATTGATTAAGTGTATTTCCTTGTTAAATATATCTATATGATTTATACGTTTATCTTTTTTTAATTGTTTTATATGGGTTGATATACAATTCAAAATATAGTCCTGTAACATGCAAACAAAATGTATGTACACCCGTACCCCGGTACCAATAAAATGTATAGTAAACAAAACTGAGACTGAATGAGTTTGCCTAAGTTTCATAGACCGTGAAGTAGGTCTTCTTGCATCAGTAGATGATAGATGCATGTATTTTTGTGAAATTTTTGTTTTCCGTGAAATTACCATCACTTTTTTAATATATACATGTATAGCAGCGTTGTGTACGCAAGATTCTGCCAGTCCATCTCCCACTACAGTGTGCTGTGGAGCGTCTGGAACCACCGGAAGTGTGATACTGACCGCGCTGTCGTTTTGCATCCTCTACGTCAAGAAACTGAAATAGGAATATCCGAAAAGATTTGTTAGAAGTGCTGTTAGCAGTGTAATGAACAATTGGCATCACAGAGATGGCAAATGACTGATCAAAATTATCTCTTAATTCTGTTTAGAAATGACTATAATATAACGTTGATTGTTTTAAAATAGTAGAAATAAAATGGAAAATATAAAACTTGTTTTTGAATCTTAATGTGTTTAAGAAGTTATTTCCAGTCACCAACTCTTAAAGTCGTAATTCACACATATTGGTTTAAAGGGAACTTTTTTAATGTTTATGAAAATCAATGAGTGTAGCCATAGAGGTTATTTTATCATCACAAAGAAAAGCCACGACAAACAACAGGATAGAGAATTAGGGTATTTTGCTGCAACATCCATTTCGTCAAAAACTAAATTTAAGTCATTTTGTTGCAAACATGCAAAGGAAGTCACATTCTTTTAACTAAAATAAAAGACTAGAGAAAGTAATATCTCTTAAGCAATTAGATTCATTCACTCAAAGTCTTGCCTGGAAGTCAAATAAAACAAATTCTTTAGTACGGATCGATCCATTATGTGATGAATTGCAAGGTTTTAGTTTCTCCTGTTCTCTTCTTTCTTTCGAAAGGTGTGAATAAGGTTGTGTGTCATTTTCATATCAATGCATTCGAGTTGTCTATTATCGAATCGTTTAAAATTTAAGAAAAAGACAAATGCTATTGACGTGAATTTTTTTTAATTGTCAAAAATATGATATTTTTAAAGCTTTTGAATCAAATTGGTTATTTCTTTTAAGATTTAAGAAAGGGGCCATATCATTCTACTAATTTGGAATTTTTAAAATATCCAAAAATATTACACATTGGTATTTTTTTTAACATGGATTATTTCTGTTATTTTACATAAGTGACGCAAACAAACTAGACCAATCGACCGTGCTGCTATTTGACAGGGTATAAGGAGCATTACAGGAGCATTACAGACTTTTAAGTAGAAGGGTTGATCAAAAAGTAATGTCATAGATAATAATAAACTCATAATAAGTCATCTTTAAAGCGGAAAATAATCGTAGTTTGAAGTATCTACATATTTCAATTAAGACCTATATCAATGAAAAATAATAATGACTTCTTGTGATAACGTATTAAATAAAGCGTGTGGTAATGATTTTTTTTTCTTGATTTTTGACGTTTTGTTTTAAATTCAAAGATCAAGCCCTTACAATCATTAGTTGCAATGCTCTATTTAAACGTCATCATTACTCTTGATTAAATAAATCATTTACTTCTAGTGTTTCAGAGAAGAGTTAAACAGATTATTATATAATATGCAATCAGTTAAATTAAGGATTGTTGTGCCCTCAGAATATCGTTAAATTTCAGCGTTATCGTTGGTTTCGACCGTCTATTCCAAATACCTACATTATATAAAAGGAAGACAGACTTACAAATAATGGTTTAGATCCAAAGCATCAAATCGACCGCCATTTTTAAAAATCTTTAAAAGTCATTGTATAATATTAAATGAATACATAAACACATGGTTTTTTCACATCTCTCTCTCTCTCTCTTTCTCTCTCTCTCTCGCGCGTACGCCATCAATGTAACCATAATGATAAAACAAACAAAATTACATAAATACTATACAAAAGAAAGTTACGTTTTTAGAATAGATTATATTAATCATTGTAATTTTATAATTACTGTATAGGAACACAATTAAGAACAGTCACCGTTGATGTATTTTTTGATATTGAAAACACCACATAGTTTGACTGATGTAATGAGCAAAGGGAGATAATCGCGAAAGCGAAAAAATAATTTAGATTGTCTTTGGTTTGTAACATGTTTAAAACAATGCCAGCTTAATAAAAAAAAACCCAGATCTTGTAAAATAATTTCTGTATATAACAAAATATGACCAAATATCTTTTCTTACCCTATTACCGGAAAGTGGGAAACACATTCATAACGAGTTATTTATATGGTTTAATTATACTTTTGAATCAACTCTTTTATTATCAAGATAACTCAAAATAAATGACCAATGCCTAATAAACGTATTAGTTAATAAACATGTTAAACAAATAAATCACGCCCAGCAATGCTCATCGTGGAATCATTTAACCCTTTGAAGCTAAATCCAACCTATGGTAATTCTATTGCATAATAGCTCAATGATATTCATAAAAGGGAGTAACAACTATCATGCTTAAAATCATATTTGTACAAAATAATGCCTTGGCCTAATATCTCACTTTGTCTGAATCTTTTCAATATTGTTGCAATTGTTCTCTCTCTCTCTCTCTCTCTCTCTCTCTCTCTCTCTCTCTCTCTCTCTCTCTCTCTCTCTCTCTCTCTCTCTCTCTCTCCTGCTTCATTCATGGTTTGATTCTAAGCCATGTTCGATGTTTCGTATATTACACAATCTCTAAATGCAATTGCGGCCAGGTAAAAATGTATGATGATTGTATCAATAATGCTTTCTATTTTACATGCATTTCTAATTATGTATTGTCACCTGATGTTCAGACGTTCCCGGGCCATCTGCTAATAACTACTGGTAGCAATACCTACAATGCTTTTGAAAACAGTTACAACAGAATTTAAAAATCGTTAAGTCATTTTTAGAACTCCTACATGTATGGCCTTTTTATATAGTGGGTCTGAGCTTCATTTTCCTGTATGGTCTAATTAAGGTTTAATGGAAAACGAACCGATTTCAATCAGCAAAAACGTTTTACATTAGAAATTCCATCTTAAATCCCAACAATTGAACATTTTAGGGAAAAATTTGAAGTCCTTAGACTCGTTGCCAAAGTTGCATAAAAGTAAAGTATTGTGATAAACAATGTTGTTGTCACTGAAATTGCACATTGGTTAAAGGTAACATTAGAGAACTGGGCTTTTTAAATTATAGGGTTCGATTCGTTCAAAACTGAATGCAGTTCTTTCATTTTTCTTCGTGTAGTTTAGAATATTCAAACTGACTATATTTAGAAATTGTGCTTTTGCATGATTTTATTATGTTATAAAAAATTCAAATTAAAAAAAATTTAAATTATATATTATAACAATTGGTATTTGCGCCATCTTGTTCGCCCTTATTCTTTCTAATCAATATACAACAGAATCATAATTGTATACTGGTAACTATATAAAAGAATCATAGCAATGATTGCCTTATAGTACAATCACAAAAATAAACCAAATAACACCAGAAACACAACTTTTAACGATGTACAACACAATCTGTCTGAATCACAAATACGATTACTTGGAAATAAAATAACATATATGATGGTTGTAGCAAAAACTTATACAATAACTGATTTCCAGAAGAACAACATCATGGCTCGCTGCAAAAAACAACAGCTATTACCTTGAACATTGTTATCATTTAAAGCTTTAATTTTTCAAAACAGAATCACACAATCTATTTCTATCTAAATCATAAACATGCATAATGAAATCATAGATAAATTATATTAATATAGGTTCCCAGTATCAGCTAAAAATAGCCGATAGCAGAATTAAGTCTTTTTGATATAATCCTACTTATGATCCTTCTTCTTGATATGATCAAATTGCACTTGATCATTTCATATTTTTTATATAATGATCTCTATATATTTTCAAAAGTAATTATGTAGCGATCTTTACAGAGCAGAACCAGAGCTTAGCTGTAATTCCATTTAATGGAGTAACTTTAAAGCAATTATTAGTTCTCATAATGTGATCTCAAATTTTGATCTTTGTTTTGCTCGTGACACAATCATATCGGCCAGATTGGAAGTATATATTCCTGTAAACAAAAAATGAAGAAAAACAAATGTTAAAAATAAGTAAATGAATCAGGGGTCTCGTAGGCCATTATATTTGTTTCATGATTACAAAATGCATTCATTCATTCATTCATTCAATATTTTATTCCTCTTTTCAGAGAGTACATGAAATGTATATTATGGAACAAAATCAAACATGTATATT
>WFKH01010931.1:58681864-58693604 GCA_016163765.1 Magallana hongkongensis
AGCTATCTATCTATCTATCTATCTATCTATCTATCTATCTATCTATCTATCTATCTATACACACACACACACACACTGTATAAACAAGCGTGAAAATGTGAGTATAACAATTGAAAACGTGAAAAGTGGCGTGCTAATTAAATTTGATGGGAAGGTTACAAGAAAATATTCACAGGACTTCTGTGTATTATCAACTGTTCTTTTATAGATTGCAAACACTTTAATGATATATTTTCTACATAAAAGTATAAGTTCTTTTTCGTTTTGCTCAGATAATTGGGTGGTTGGAGTTTTACCTAATAGATGTGTGTAAAATTCTTCCTCGTCAAGGGCACAAAATTCGGCACAAATGCCCAGATCAAAATTAATTATATCACTCCAGAACTGATCCCTGTTTGTGGAAAAGTATGCGCAACTACAAGCAACAAGCTTAAATATGACTGTGTATTGAGAGGTGCATAGTTGGCAGGTGCTTATCTTTTTTGTTGGGGCAATAGTCCAAAGTTTTGTGAAAACTTTGATCATACTACTTTGTTGTGCCGACCACGCAAATTTCCAGATTTTTGGTATTATGGAGAATAATAAATCTTGTTAAGTCCGAATCATGAATTGGTTCATTGGTGACTTTTGTAACGGAAGATTTCCGACTTTATGACTTTTTTCCATGCAGTTTTGTTTGGAAAGACACCAGTTTCCAAATAGGAAGTTATATATTGTTCTAAAGAAAATTAATTACTCTCAATTACTTTGACAAATGTAATTAATTACATTTCAATTACTTTAGTTTTACTTTTATTTTCAAAATCTTTAACTTTAAAACATATACATTTATTAAACAGCAGTAAAATATACCAGGCTTTATGTACGGTAAAGTTTTTAAGAGCTGGAGTTAGTTTCATGATCAATTATAGATTTTGCTTGAATACTTGAATAAAAAGTTTTCTTTGTCATTAAATTCATCCAGTATCATTGAGTTCATGTTTGGTTCTGAACAAAATTTTCTCCATAGTGAATTTTTATTCGCGTAAATATGTTATTCAGAAAGTACAACTTTGGGCCGTACAGCCCATCAGTATATAAAATAATATGACTTTATTCGATGCGATATTTAGACTCCCTTTAGTCTAAAAAAGGAGAGTTCTTGGCTTTGAGAGGAGTTCACACCTGGACATTTGTAGACCGTCATCTCAAAAATCAATGCAATCAAATCAGTTGGATTCCGAACCTACGAAAAATTATTTATTAATTGTGTCGCCCCAGTCCTTGATTACAGCAGTGGGGTATGGGGGCACAAGAAGCATCGCTGTATTGAAATGGTACAAAATCGAGCCCTCCGATATTTTCTCGGTGTTCATCAGTTTACTCCGTTGCTAGCAGTCCAAGGGGAAAGCGGATGGTTAAGCTGTAATTGCCGCCACAAAATGAACATGTTGCGTCTTTGGAATCGACTAATTTACATGGAAAATGAACGCATCACCAAACGCGTGTTTCTTTGGGACCATCAGCAAAACAATAGTTCTAACTGGAGTTCTCAAGTTAAAAATACCATGGAATCGTTAAACCTAGAAAATACCTACACCAATTTTATGCCTTGTAATTTACAATATGCAGAGGAAAAGTTAAGTACAAATTTTGAAACCGAAAGGCACAACGATATCCAAAGTGTACCAAAACTTCGTACATATATCCTTTTTAAATCCAGCTACACAGTCGAAAAATACGTTACGCTAGATCTCCCCAAACCCATCAGATCAAAATTGGCAATGTTTAGATGTGGTGTACTTCCCCTAAGGATTGAAACAGGTCGCTACAGAGGAGAACCGGTGGAGGACAGAATATGTAACTTATGTGATCTTAACGAAATCGAAACTGAAAAGCGTTTTTTATTACATTGTCCATTCTTTAATAACCAGAGAAGTCATTTATTTTATAAAATTGGATATGATTTAACTGTTAGTCAAAATATTACAAATGATAGTACTCTGTTCGTTGACCTAATATGTAACTTCCCCCGCCAAACCGCTTATTTCATTAATGAATTATACAATCTAAGACAGATACACTTGACAAAGCCATATTGCTCCTAAAACATGTAAAATTTATTCACATTGTAACAGTTTAAAAGTGACTTATAGGTCCGTTGGGCCGGGTGTATGGATGTTATATTTGTAAAAGGAATTTTGTTATTATTATGTTATATACACATGTCAAAATAAATTATTTACTTACTTACTGTAGACCTTTACCTATTGCCCTGGGCAGTGTGTCATGCTGTATAAACAAATTAAACACTAGATGCTGTCATTAGACAGTAATACCCGCACCAAGTGTTTGCCCCTAAATAACACTGTTTTGTACCAGTTTTAGTAAAAATGAAGGATACATGCAATTTCCGGTAATTTTAAAAAATAATAATTTTCATAAAATGAGATCCCATCCCATAATACACATGAGCGGCCCTTTATGTACAATTTGGGTTGAACTTTTTGCATGTGAATTTTAAGTTAATCAAAAATCTTAATATTTCATGTCATAGAAAGTATGGTCTTTATAATTATTACAAACAAAATTAAATTATGCCCCCTCCCCTCGACGGTTGCCGGCTTTAGATTTGCTTCTTTGTGCCAACATCATCGTGTGCATGGATTTAGAGAAGGGGTGAGAGTGAGGGGTCCAGAGCCTTCTCCCCCCTTGAAAATTCATTTACATTACTATAATAGTAAAATTACTAAAAATACACCTCGGACCCCAATCTTCCCACCCCCCACCCCAACCCTCTCCACCTGCAAACACAATCACATGTATTACTCGGACCCCCCCCCCACACACACACACACACTCCTCATGGATAACTAAACAGCAGAATATTTTGATAACAACTAAAGCCTGCCTATACATGTAGTTGCAACAAAGAAGATTGTAAACAGTGCAAAATAAATGACATAATTATATTGCACAATGATTTTCAATGCAAAACTGCCAGGATAGAAGATATAATTACTGATTTAAGGTGGTATAAGACACATGTCGATTTTTATGTGGATAAAAGTGGGTTATAATCAAAATTCTTTTAAGTTGTTGTTTTAGAATTTTAAAATTTTACAATACATGTATTTGGCAAAAAAATGTTTTTAAATTTTTTGAAACTTTAGTAAAAAATAGAAAAGCACCAGCAGGATTTGAATTCTCTACTTACAGACACGTAGTTAACGCTCTAACCCATTGCGTCTCACTGTTAGGTAACATTATTTTGGGGGGAAATATTATATTTATACTTTATTGTTTATTTCAATAGGGAGTACATCACAATATGCAAGTGTCCTGTATCACCTTAAGACTGAAATGTGTGTTTTACATAGTTATTTACCTAATAAAATAGTGCAACGGGTTTTGAAGAATAAAGTCATAAAAATACATGCATGTCACAAATAACTGATCTTTGTCTGAAGTTACGTACACAACACAGGTCTGCAGGTCACATTAGCGGGTACTAGTTTCACCCAGCTCTTCGCTTAGATGGGTTTCACTACGTACCGGTATGTGTTTTCCATATGCAGAAAAGGATTAATTAAAGAGGTTCGCTCCTCAGGTTTTGGGTAGCTATTTTGGGTCACCTGTAGTCTGAAAATTCTGCATCACATATTAATTCTAGTAGTATATTTATATTTTACAATGCCATATAACCTTTATTGAATAAAATTGTTTCAAAAAAATTTCATTTTTACAGAGTTTAGTGAGGGACTATATTTTGTGGCGGAAGGTTTTCAAGAAAGAAATGATCAATTTTCATAACTCATTAGTTTTAGAGTACTGTTACTTTAGCTTCCTTATTTTCAGCACAGACCAAACTTCTGAATAGTTTGTGTATTATGATAAATTCATGATGTTCTAATAAACATATTTAAACATTATTTTAATATTTCTATCGATATATTTTGGCATATTTAGCTTATATTTCATAGAAGTTACGAAAAAATTAACTCCAATTTTGGCCTGAAATTAGCTTATTTCATGCTATATCTCAAATTTTTGAGATGTGACCCCTACTTGTTTTACTTTTAAATGAGACAATAAATGTATGTCTATTTGTATGCAAAGTTTTGGAAAGATGACATTACTATATTTTTTTTTATTTGCGTTATAATTTGATTACTCCAAAATTTTGTAACATCTGTTGTGTGTTCTTTATGTACTGGGCTTTGAAGACACCAGTAGAGCAAGAATTTTTGAACTTTGACTTAGATTTTACTTTTATAGTCACTACATGTGTTCAACCTCATACTGTATAAAAATCATAACTAAATAATAGTTCAAACTATAAATATTTGTTTGATTTCTTCAATTATCAATTTCCATGTCAAATTTTAGCAAAAATGTCAGAAAAATTATCATTTCTGTTTGGAGCCCAATATTTCCAAAAAATGGGATGTGACATGGGTCACAAATAAAATAAATGAACATTTTAGGTCCCCATCTTTATATCCAAGTGGTTTTCGGATGATTGACATTACTATTATTTCAGGTGCCAACCTCCTTAACATGCATAAACGTTTCTTTTGTGATGATCAGCAAAAGGGATTCATATTGTGCTCTAATTGGATTATCATTATGATGTTGACCAATATAGGTAAGCATAAAACATGTAGTAGAACAATATTATGTGCCTTAGTATATGTATACGTTTCACTTTCACTTTCTAAATAAGTGATCTCCCTTTGCCAGCATTATAGTATTTTAAAAAATCTCTGTATCATCATCTTTAAATATTTAGATAAGCTTATCATCATTACCTATCCTATCGCGTTTGTACAGTTTCTGTCATTTTAATTGCAAAAGTTATTTTTTCATTTGTCAGACTTACACTCTTGAGTTGACCCCCATACACAGGGGCTTGTGTAGAAAAAAAAAACATCGTTAAAAAAGTGGGTACCTCGGAGGAAAAATAACAAGGGAGGACGCCATCTTTAATACCGCCTCGCTTCAACAGCTAATTTCTCATTTAAATTGTTAAACTAGACATATGCGCCGATTTGTATTCCTTCATAAATGATTCTTCTTTAAGATCTCACCTCCAGTTTAATTCTATTTACGTCTACATCAACAAATTTTATCTTTTTCTCGCGTAAACATCCGAAATTGACAACTCCCTGGCTTTTCCCATAGCCAATCGTATGACAGAGATCTCACGTGCCGTACTTTCGCTTTATGCAGAAGCCAGGGAGTTGTCGATTTTGAATGTTTACGC
Organism: Magallana hongkongensis; assembly: GCA_016163765.1. NCBI lineage: Eukaryota > Metazoa > Mollusca > Bivalvia > Ostreida > Ostreidae > Magallana > Magallana hongkongensis. Next base: position 58,687,110 of record WFKH01010931.1, read on the forward strand.
GAGAAATCAACAAGTTTGATAGTATTGGTGTAAAAAAGAACTAAACCGAAGGTGATAGCTCAAAGAAGAATCATTTATAAAGGAATAAAAATCGGCGCATATGTCTAGTTTAACAATTTAAATGAGAAATAGCTGATGAAGCGAGGCGGTATCCAAGATGGCGTCCTCCCTTGTTATTTTTCCTCCGAGGTACCCACTTTTTTAACGATGTTTTTTTTTTCTACACAAGCCCCTGTGCCCCATATTTACCCTGTGACATTTTGTATTAAATGTGTGTATTACATGTAAGTTAGTGTTTTGAGGCATATTTTGGCAATTTTATAATATTTTTTAAAGAAATTCGATTTTTGGAGGGGGGATCTGGACCCCCCCCCTCCTTGACCCCATCTCTAGATCCGCACATGGGATAACTGTAAATTTTCTGCTACTATTTGACTACCAGGATTAAATTTAATTTTTCAAAACTTACTGCACATCTATGGGACAGACCCTATCATATCCCATGATGTGACGTGTCTATTCATTAAATCATAAGAGGAGTTCTGAGATCTGGGGGGTTTTTTGGGAGTGATAAACGTCAATTTTTTGCTATTATTTGACTCTCTCGATGAAATTTAAATTTTTAAAACCTTATTGCACATCTATAGGACAGCCCCTTTCATGTCCCGAGATATGATGTGTCTATTCATTAAATAATAAGAGGAGATCTGGGATGTAGGTTTTTTTTTAGTGATAAACGTCAATTTTCTGCTACTATTTGACTCCCTGGATGAAATTTAAATTTTTAAAACCTTATTGCACATCTATAGGACAGCCCCAATCATATCCCAAGAGATGACGTAGCTACTCCAAAAGTTGTAAGAGGAGTTCTGGGAACCATACTTTTTTTGCAAAAAAACGTCATTTTTTGTTGCCCACCGATCCCTGTGATGAAAAAAAATTTCAGAAACTTGATCACACTTCAAAATGACACCCCAATCATATTCTAGAAGATCATTTGGCTAATGCAAAAAATGTTGACGTTTTTTAAACCAGATTTTTTGTAAAAAAAAAAACAAAAAAAACCGTAATTTTTTAGCCACCAAATGACCCCTAGGACAATATTGAAATTTCCGAAACCTTATTGCGCATCTATAGGACACCCCAAAACATATTCCAAGAGATGATTTGTCTATTGTTGACAATGTGGGAGGAGTTCGAGGAAGAAGGTTTTTTGTGAAAAAACGTCATTGTTTTTGCCAATTATTTGACCCCCAGGACTACCAGAGAATTTTTGAAACCTTTTTACAAAACAACATGATGCCCCCAATCAAACACCAAGAGTTCAGTTTGCTGGTTTTTAAGATGTAAGAGCAGTTTGAGAAAGTAAAACGTGACAGACGGACGGACAGACGGACGGAACAGGGTAACAACAATATACCCGAACTTTCTTTTGAAAGTGCGGGTATAATTATACTACACATCATTATATTAAGACACCTTTTCAAATTTTAAACTTGAAAAAAAAGGTTTTGAAATGTAATTGAAAAGTTATTGAAATAATGATATTTTTGGAATATATTTAAATGCATTAAATTACTTGTAATTGAAGACAGACTCAATTACAAAAAACTTCCAATTACTTAAAAAAAACTGAATTAATTACACTCATGTACAAATACTTTTTTTAATTACACCATCCCTGAGTAACTAGGTTACATTGTGGTCCTGCATAAAACTATAGGTAGTGACCAAAAGAAATCACAATAAAAAACAAGTTTTTTCTGTTTTCATGGTCTGTATTTTTATAGAAAAATATAAAGTGTAGTCGAATTCTTCGTTAATACATCCAACGTTGCGTTGTCCAGAGGCAATATAAAGTTTTGAATTTCAATTTAAAACTAAAAAATGACAGTTCTCTAGGACATAGCTCCGTTTTTAACAGATATCGTAGTTGCACAGAAACACAACGGTATGTATACTCAGAAATTTTCTTTAATTTAAGTTAGGATGGAGAAAACTCAGGAATGAACTGTTCTTGATTCCAATAACACTATTATAATCTGATATTTGATCAATGTTTAAAAGAGGTATCAAACAACTGACTTTCAGAAAAATTAATGACTCTTATCTAATGACCGAAATGATATTGGCTTCTCTGGTGTAAAAATTTTTTATGTCCCAATCTGTTAAATTGTCGCGAAAAAATACTTTGCTGGTGTAAACAGAGACGTTCCTTTTAGATAAAGTGTAACAACTAACACTGAAATAGCACTCTAAACACATCAATCAATAATCTAACAAAAATCACCACTTTCACCATTTTGATTTTTACTGGAGACTTTGTAAGACATGTCTATGGTTCATCTTTGTTAAAAAACTAAAAAAAACTGATAAATCATTTTTTTTTAAAAAAATCCAACAATAAGGTTTTTAGAACTATACAATGACGCATCGATACGTTCTGAAAGTACTTGTAGGTTATTTGTTTTATCTCCTACCTTCTCTGTCACAAAAACATAAAATGACTGAGTTAATGAAAAAAAAGTATCTTTCCAGAAACTTGTTAAAGTGGTGTCTTTATTTTTAGATGGATTTGCATCCATGGTGTCGAATAAACAAACCTTCTTATCTTATCAAGGGATCAATTGCTCGTAAAATCTTAAATGCAACTCATATCAATAAAATGCAGGTTACCACACGCAGTGCTCCAATTCCTGATAAACAAAGAGTTGCACAGAAACGTGATGGTATGCGTACCCGGATATTTTTTATCAGTACGAATGCCAGGGTATTTTTCTTCATTTTTTTTTAAATTTTGTATGCATTTTATAATTTTCTTTTTACAGCTATGTCAATTGCAAATAACTGATGGATTTTAAGAGAATCAGGATGCTGTACACTAATCAAGGGGGTTTCTATAAATCAACTTTTCTGTTTTATTATCTTAACAAAGGTACAGCTCGGCTTGATATCTGGATCGACGCCTTCATCAACTATCGGGACAGTCCTTCATGATTTATGTAAGGGCATTTGTCCAATTTTTAGATAGCTATTTGCGTTTCAAATTTGTTTGCATCGCCCACTTCAACTTCTATTGAGAGGTCAGTTTAAACATCAAGCCGAGCCGTATCTTATCTGAGAAGACTATTGTCATGCAAATGGAAAATTTAAGAATAAGTAGGCTATTTCAAAATGAAGAAATAATCTCAAATTTTCATAAAAAAGTCACACTTCCTGTTAATGATAATTTTTCCAAACATACCCTTACGATAACAATATTTTACAATAGAAATGCTTTTATGTTCCTCCCGTTTCATATAATATAGTCGAACATTTTAATAAATTTATGAAGTTTTGCAGCTTACGTAAACATCCTGCATCAAAAAATATCTACATTTTATGCATACATTTTACTTCTTTCACAATCATTCTTAGAAAAAAAAAAATCCCGAATGGCTAACTCATTTGTGATGCATATTAATTTTTTAGTATAGTTAATGCATTTTTGTAATTATTTGATCATCTCATTATACTCAAAGAATGATTCCTTTTTACTTATATTCATATAAATGTCAGCAATCGTACGTTGTAATATTAAGATAGTAAATGATGAATTGTATTGGGCTATAATAACAAAATTGATTAGTAATGTTATCATAGACAAAGACACTTGAAAATGTAAATATTAATGTATCAATTTTTTTCCTTCTCTTGAACAAGCTTGTTTAATCCTAACTACTCTTCAAAACGCCCATTCAAAATTTACATGAACGACATTAAAAACATATTAAACGAAAAATAGTGAGACATAACTCGGTTGTCTATCGTAATGGGGTACATGTAATATTGCAAAAGCCTCTCCAACCTGACAAAGAGCTTTAAGACCAGATAAAATGATAAGAATGAAAGACGGGGAATACACCTTCAAATTTTGTTTTAATGCATAAATAAACCAATGCGCTTGCTTTCCCTCTGAAATGTATGAATTGAAAATGGGAGTTTGCAAATTAGTTCCTATAAATCGATCACCAATGACTCAATGATACTGTATAAATATTGTATTTTCTACGAAAGCCAAGAAGGCACATTCGAGATTCGAGATTCAAAATACGATATTCGAAATACGAGATTCAAGATTCGTTATTCGAGATTCAATATCTAAATTAACCAATCAAATCATGAATCTGAAAACCTGTATCCTAGCGACATCAAACTGTTCTAAATAAAAATCATCCGTACATGCTATTACCTACAAATAAATAAATGTCTTTTGTCATATAATATGGTAACATAATGGTTAACTTTAATTTTGAATTAACCCCCCCCCTCAAACACACACACAGTTTAAACAATTAAATCGGCTAAAACACTTTGTGCTTCGCGAATTTATGTGAATTTGCTTGCACTTTATATGCATTCTCCCCCGATACATTTTAACCCGGAGTGTATTCGCCTAAAATATTAAAGGTCGGTTTGCGGAAACAGAACTGTTTAGTCTAAATAATAAAAATTGAGTGTGGTTTTAGCTATGAAAACGAAATTCAATGATATAATCAACCTATCGAAATAGATATTATAATGAAGTTAAGACACCATGATTTAAAATACAAGTATTAACCATAGATGATTTACAACCTCAACGACAAGAATTCAAATACGAATAATGAACATGTATTGTAGCGTACTAATGCCGTGTGTGTGTGTGTGTGTGTGTGTGTGTGTGTGTGTGTGTGTGTGTGTGTGTGTGTGTGTGTGTGTGTGTGTCTCTCTCTTTCTCTCTCTCTCCTTCAATCACAAGAGGGATGAATAAACCCCGGGTTGAAACTATTGATGGTGAAATATCCCAGTGTTCAAAAGCAACAGGTTGGAATGCACACGGGGCGGGCAAAATCACGAAGATTCGCAAAACACTAGTCTATTACTGGTCTTAGTATATATTCTGTGTAAAAATACGTACAAATGATTATTAAGCTAGGGAGAAAGTAGCATTTATTTGTTTATAAAAGCATGTACGGCTGATCTTTATTTTAAATAGTTTGTTGTCGCTAGGATACATGTTTTCAGATCCTTGATTTGAAATTTGAGATTTGTATCTCGAATCTCATATTTTGGATCTTGAATGAGCCTTCTGGGCTTTCATAGTTTTCCATTGCAATGACGTTGTCTTTTGTGAATGGGTGCAAAAGAGCTGCGTGATAAAGCAAAGACTGTAATAGACACAGGCTATCACTCTAAATGTGTTTTACATTTTCTAACCCAAAACATAAAATCTTCCATCATATAGTGGAAGATTGGTTAATTTTTTAAATCAAAACCATTGGATCATGATATATACATAATATAAAGAGGTTCACGGAAACTAATGTAGAATTTGAGAGAATTAGTCAAATTATATCACCATAAGCCCTGGTATTGATTCGAGCTACATCCACCAATAAAAACCTGCAAAAATATTACAGCTGATATGTTGAAGACATATAAAAGCAAGGGAAGGAATGCGATGGTAACGAGTGAATGAGATAAGGGATACAAGGTAAGGCATTTCTACAAAACACAAAAGAAAAAAAATCATATCATTTGCCGTACGAATGAAAAGATTTTTCTTCCTTTTTTCAGATGAAACATATGGGAGTTTTTTCTGTTCTATTGGTGGCTTTGATTTTGGTCCACGAAGGTTAGTATGTGATTATTTCTTCGAAAAAATTGTAGAACTTTATGTTTATAAAAACCCCATATATTAGTAAATCATTACTCAACCAAAAGGCAATAGTCAGTAATCATTTATGCATATTTTGAATTTTGATCAAAAAGACCGTGGTGGAAAATCTCGGAACGACATAATCAGTGTAAAGAAGACCCTTGTTATTGCACGGAATAAAATAAATCTAACATAAACTGTAATTAACAATGAATATCTGAAATATAAATTATTATTTTGTCAAATGATCAAAATGCTTCTGGTGAATAGATTGACTAAGCTGTAGTATATGTTTAATTTTGATTATTTAAAAAAACTTTTATATTTAATGTGATAAAGTCCTTTTAGATAAATAAAATAATTATAATATTATATTTTACAAAAGGCCATGAATAATTACTATTTATACATTTACTAATAGATAAAAACAATGAAAGGTGAAGTAAGGTGAACAATGATCTATTCAATTTTGGATAAAACAATTTTTCAAATGTTTAGGTCAATAAACGGTGGATATCACTCATGTAATAAATTTTTGGTATCACACAGTATATTCTTTCGCCATGTGACGTCATAATTAAACACATTTGTTTTAAACATGTCGAAGCATTAAAGCGAGCGCAGCTCGCCGGCGCGCAGCGCCGGCGCGAAGCGAGCTCTAACGGCAAGGCGTGTGTGAATAGAAAATTCGGACCAGTTGCACATTCATTCAACGGATTTTTTTGGCGTCAGTAAATCGGACCAGTAATGCATTGTTTTTATCGTCCCAGTAGTTCCCTGTAATCATGGCAATTTTTATCACTTCACACTCTCAC
>WFKH01010931.1:58712058-58738298 GCA_016163765.1 Magallana hongkongensis
AATAAAATCAACAACACTAGGCATCTTTGAAGTGTCGGATCTAATATATAGATACTAAGCCAGTAAATTGAATATATAAAGCACTGAAAATGGCTAACGACACGAACGATTGAAATAGTCAAATTTTCGGAACAACCAGTCCCTTCTTCGGGACACAAGAAATAAATTACATGGGTAAAACAAAATTCGGCCGATCGCTCTGAATTTTCCATTATTAACTAGGACGTCAATTTTAATTAGCTTAATTTACTCGATCAGGCGTGAAGTTGACAGTCGATTGATTACTTCAGAGCGATCGGCCGCATTGCCAAAACCTTACCAACATTGATTATCAAAACTGTAAAAAATGTAGTTATAATTTTTTATAGTTTCTTAAGTAGTGTTAGTTGTATTGCTAAATTCTGTTTTCTTCGTTTTTACCCATGTCATTTATTTGTGTCCTGAAGAAGGGACTGGTTGTCCCGAAAATTTGACAATTTCAATTGTTCGTGTCGTTAGCCATTTTCAGTGCTCTACACACACACACACACACACACACACACACCGGTATAACAATCAGTATCCATAATCGCCATAACAACTTCATGTATCGGGGTTTTTGGGGGGGGGGGGGTTTGTTGTTTTTTTTTTTTTTTTTTTTTACAATTTTATTACTTTTAGTTTGGAAAATAATGCTGCCACTGTCTTTTTTCTTCTATTTTCTGTTATATCATTATTAAATAAATATATTGTATTAGTTACTTACTCAACTATATTACAGAAATGAGAAACACTTGTAAGTTGCTAAAACTTGCTGATATTAATCCTTTTGTGATTATATACATTAAAAAAGCATGTATGTTCAAACCATTCGTTACTGAATTAAAAACCGGATTCATGATAAAAAAAAATCCCAAGATGCGGCTCAATTTTTAACGGACTAGGGTCTTATCTTTTGTTCCTTGGTCCATTTTATTCCTAGGTCAAAATTCTTCGTTACAACTGCCGATTTCGTCCGACAGCTGATACTAAGTCCCATATCAAAATGTTGCGATGAAATTTATATATCTGAAAACAGTAAGATTTTTTTTGCATTCAAAATAATTTACAGAATCTACTACATAAATATTAATTTTTATTTATTTTAGAATATGATTACTCCTTTCAATATTAGTGCCGAAAGGTATATTATTTCTTAAAAAAAAAAAAAATACGCCTTAAAAAATAATTGTGTGATGTTATCTGGTATACTTTTTTTGTAAGACAAGAAATCTGTAAGCATAAAATACAGCTCTGTAAACCCCGAGGCTGATTTATCTGTACTCGATAGGTAAAATGTGCACATTATCCATAGAACAGCTGTGTATTAAGTACCATATAATAATAAAAATTATCGATAAAAGCCGCTCGGGCTGATGCCAGAGTCGAGATCAAATCAACATTTTGATATACCTCTGTCTGGTCCTAATTTCTAAAAAGGGCTCTAGAAATACGTTTTAACGGCAAATGATTATTATGTGATCGAGCATGGGTTTTTATCATAATATTAAAGTATGCTGAGTCTAAAAACAAAATATGCTGGCCTTCATAAAAATAGCGTAACGTATGTCAAAATGGCGGACAAACAAACTTCAAAATTTTCTCTTAAATTCTCTTCAGTAGGATAAAATAACGGCACACACTAATGAACTGGTCCAGCATAGTATTTCATCATATCCAAAGTGTGCTGAGTCTTACAAAATATGCTGGCCTTCCAAAACTGGCGTTAATTAGGTCAAAATTGCGTTTCAAAATGACGGATAACTAAATTTTGTGATTTTTTCCTATATTTCTAAAATGGGGATAAAGCGTAAGACAAACAATAATTATTATTCTGTCCAGCAAAGTTTTAAATCATATCTAAGGTGTGGTTAGTCAGAAAAAAAATAGGCTGTCTTTCAAGAAAATGGCGTTAATTAAGTAAAAAAAAATGGTGGACATCCAGTTTTTATAATTTTTCCTTAAGTTTCTAAAATGGAGAAAAAGCGTGAGACAAACGATTATAATTCTGTCCAGCAAATTTTTTTAATCATAAATAAGGCGTGCTAAGTCTGACGAAATATGCTAATCTCCATGAAAACGGTGCTTTTCATGTAAAAAGGGCGGACAACCAGATTTCATATTTTTTCCTAAAGACTCTTAAATGGGGAAAAAGCATGAGACCAACAATTATAATTCGATCCAGCAAAGTTTATCATATAAATCAAACATAATTAAGGCGTGCTGAGTCTGAAGAAATATGCTGGCTATGACGAAAATGGTGTTAATTAGGTCAAAATGGCGTTTAAAAATGGCCGACTGTCAGATTTCATAACTTTCTTTTTAAGTATTTTAAATAGGAAAAGCATGTTAAGCAAAGTGTGTGTTCATTTAGGGCATACTGAGTCTTAAGAAATATGCTCACTTTTACACCCTAAGAAACCCTAAGAATTTTACTCTTTTCAACATTATAAGAGACAATTTATACTCAAGCTGTTTATGGTTTTGTTAAGGATAAAACAACCTCTTGCAAAATTGTCAGCATGTGTTTGGCCCAAATGTGCTGAGGAAAGTGTAGAAACGCGCAAAATGCAATGCGTGTCCTTATTCAGAGGAAGAAACTGACCATCTAACCTATCCATAGAGTTAAGGCTTTTTTCTGCTAGACCATGTCAGTGTCGATTTGCAAAATAACCCCACAACTAAGCTTGTGGATGGTTGTTCGAACATCTTTAAAGCCGATACACATCCCTGTCAATTCTGTAGAAGAGAAAAAGTGCCCCTCTCTAGAATTTCGTAAGCATTTTTCTTTCATTTCATTCACTGATATGGTGTGAAACAACTTTTTATTTCTAGAGCATATCTAGGAAATCGACATATAAAGTATACAGAAACAACTATGAGAAGGGGAATTAACTGACCAGAAAATCAAAGAATTCGAGAAGTTCGTCAGTTATATGTATAACCAAGACACATTGCCCACTGATACGGTTCAATTTGCTTTAGTTATAAAATCAAAGAGCCCGATAATATGCCCAAACTTAGGATATGCCTTACGTTTGCTTATGAAACAAACACACTACAAGATAATGATAGGAAGACAGGCATATATAAGCATGCCCATATTGCCATGCCCAGCTGATATGAGATAAAAGATTTAAGTGATGATTGTTTGCTGCTGGTGTTAATGACCTACGATCTTATTCCTGAAGATTTCTTTGATTTGATAGCTTGCAACTGACAAGCAGGTTGTAGAACCTTGTGTGAATGCAAACGTGCAGTATTGCAGTGTATAGACCTTTGCAAATTCCAAATCACGAACTCATCATTCCAAAAAAGAGCATAAAAATAACATTTATTCTGTACAGTTGCTTAATAAGACAAAACAGAAAAATAGCACTTTTTCAATAAAAAGCTGGTGAATTTTTTTTCTATTGGTAAAAGCATTGAAATTTAATTGTTAGTTACATTATAGGTATCAATAATATGATACTCACACAGGATTAGGGTTTTTCCATTTTTAGAGCCCTTAAGAGAGATTAATGAATTTGACTATCCGCTAATTTGGATTGCCATTTTGACAAAATTCACGCCATTTTCGTTTAGACCAATACATTTCTTCAGACTTGGCACAACTTAATTGTGATAAAAATGTTTGCTGGACCAATTTATAATTATGTGTCGTTATTTTGTTTCCATTGAAGAGACTTTAAGAGAGAATGATGAAATCTGACTGTCCGCCATTTTGACCTATTTTCCGCCATTTTTTTTAATTTTATTTTTTTTGGAAAATCAGAATATTTTGTTGGATTCAGCACACCTTAGACATGATAAAATACTATGCTGGACCAATTTATAATCATTTGTATCCTCCATTTATGAGACTTAAAAAGAGAATTATAAAATTTAGCTTATGGTCATTTTGACCGCCATGTTGACCTAATTAACGCCATTTTCGTCACAGCCAGCATATTTTTTCACACTTAGCACTCCTAAGTTATGCAAAGCAACTTTGCTGGAGTGAATTTTTATTGTTTGTCTCTTGCTTTTCCCCCCATTTGAGAAAATTTAGAAAGAAATTATGAAATCTGGCTGTCCGCCATTTTGAATCACCATTTTGACCTAATTAACGCCTCTTTTTAAGACGGCCAACATATTTTTTGAGACCCAGCACACTTTAAATATGATAAAATACTATGCTAGACCAGTTCATTATAGTTTGTCATTAATGCAGAGACTTTAAGATAAAATTATGGAGTTTGGTTGTCCGCCATTTTGAATCACCATTTTAACCTACTTAACGCCATTTTCACGAAAGCCATCATATTTTGTCGGACTAAGCATACTTTAATTATGATTAAAAAAAAACTATGCTGGACCAAATAATAATTATTTGCTGTCAAAAGTTTTTTCCGCTTAATCGGACCATCTATGTCTCGTTTTGTTGAGAATGGATATTAACTCTTTTTATCTTAGTAATTCTCTGAAGAATATGGTCTAAGCGATAAACATTTAGATTCTCAGAAATCTGTTTTCGTTCATGTGAAAAAGAGATGACGTGTCAATGAAGAAATCTTGGAGTTTTTATCTTTCATCGATTTCAATTGTATCTTTGAAATATTTTGTCAAAAAGTCATCAGAAAGTGGGCTAAAAGGTAACTTGGGACAGACTATAGCAAATAACTCCAATTAAAAATAGCGAATAAAAAGCAACGTTTGAAGCAAATCTTTATTATAAAAAGAGGAACACGTTTTTCTAGTAATTACAAATAAACTACATTTGCAGATATCTATGCATCGGCAACGCTTAACTATTTGTATATATTACAGAACTTTCAAAAAACACGATGAATCGATAGCACATACCGGTATTAGGTTTTGTTGATTGATCCTGATTAGTCAGTTTTTGAATTAAATGAAGTGTACAATTTCAAGCATGCTTTTTTCTGAAATGGAGAGTACGGGTATCAAGAATGTTTCTCTCTAACATTAACATAGTTTACGGAAAGCATTCGTGAGTTATAAGACTAAAAATATTTTATAACTAAAAATGCAGCGCCTCAAGCTACAGTTAGATAATGCAAAATGGCATGATGTTTCCAAGAACTTAAACGAGATACAATCAACCAATGATTGTTACGAAAGACAACTGATGTAGGTAGACATATATAAGTAGATGGGCAATAAGCAATTGTAACGACCGCATTCAAAAGAGTTATCAAATCGAAGGTAAGACTTTTCCACAGAATGCAAAACAAAAACATTTTATTTTTTAATTTATTTCATAATGGTTTTCGGTGTTTTGTAGATGAAGCAGATGGAATTTCTTACTATTTTGTTGGTGGTTTTTTGTCTCGTCCATAAAGGTAAATTTCCTGTATCTTACGTTACATCGAAAAATGCGATGATTGGAAAAGTGTAGAACTCATTAATCAAATAATAATGTATAAGCATTCTGAATTTAGATAAAATATGCTATAATTTTACTCACATCTGAAGATGTAAAATTTTGATGTTACATCTCTCTAACATTAATTTTATCAAAAGCTGATTCGTTACTATTGATTATTCAATGGATTAATTCAATTCTTAAAAGTAATGATATTCAGCAATATAATATTACACAGTTCATGTGCATTTGCTTCAAATAATTAATCTTTACGAATGTTTAACAATTATTTGGCTGCAACTAGCTAAAAATGTGATGCAAGTAATCAAATTATAAGTAAAACAAGAGGTAAATTCCAGTGATTTATTCATTTAAATAAAAGATGACTGCATTTAAAGACAATTAAAAATTGCAAAAAAATGAATTTTAAATATGGGCATATTTCTTTTAATTGTAGGAATTGCAAATCTCTTAACTGCAACTTTATGTAATTACATTTATTAAAAGTTCGTATTTATAAACTTTGAAGTCGTTTTAATAGGAAAGGGTCATTCATTTTCTCTAATCTCCATAGGCCCTAATACATAGTCAGCGCATGTTTGTCTTTTGTTCTCCATTTAATGGTAGTTGTATATTTATATATAAAAGCTTATGTTAAAAGGTGATCAATAGACAAACATGCGCTCGTGGTTAATAGACAAAACACTGTTTCTTCTTGCGTTCGCGTTCTCTGTTGTAAACGGTATATTTTGACCTGTTGAATATTATAATTTACCACGTGATTTCTAACCCCAGGGGCTCGTAACATAAAGGGTACTTAAGTCTAAGACGGTGATTTTAAAGACGACGATTGCCTCATTTCGATATATCGACTTAATGAAGAAATTATACTCAGAGTATGTGAATTGCCCTATTGGTGAGGTAAGATGTAGAACAAAAGATAAAAAAGAAACCCACTACATCATCTATATTATTCTATCAAGTTCTAAAGGCATCACGATATTACGCCACAGGCAGTCTTCGAGAACGACCAAAATAGTGAATATTCGTCAAAACAAAGAAGTAACAACAATATATAGACTGAATACATTGCCTAAGATCCATCGCTTTGAGTTTTTTAAAAATGTTAGGTACACATGTATCTATACTCATGCCACCTTGAATTTTGTGTCTGAACATTTACTTCTACCCCCATCTAATATCAAAGATATCAAGCACTTGTATCTATAAATAAACAAGATATTAATCTAAGATAATGATTTTATTACCAATACATTCAAATTCGACAAAAAAAATGAACAATTCGTTTTTACTTTTTAACATAAACATGTCTTAGCTAAGACATTGCTAAGTTTGCTTTATGTTACGGTATAAGACATACTTAAGCAGGACTTATGCAGGTTCTAAGATTCCGCCTAAGTCCTACTTATGACCCTACTTAAGTCAAAATCTTAGCATGCTTTATGTTACGAGCCCCTGGTAACTTTGTGAATACTATTTAAATTCCGTCGCGCGACGTGTAAGGTAGCACGCATTCTGCTGGGCGATATTGATTTCAATCCTTTTTCATCTAGTGATGGTTTCTTAATTTCTTTTAGTTATCTTTAAGAGGAATCTCAGATTTATCTCAAAAGCGTCATATTTCAATTAATATAATTGTATATTTTTGAGTTTATTTGGGTGGTTAGGATCAGGTAGTTTTATATAGGCTATACTCTCAGTGTTGTAAGTAATAGTCTGAAGATGTTATAAAAAAAACCCATAATTTAAATTAACAGGAAATCAGTCATATGATTGTATAGTCTACAACAACAGAGCTACAGCTCCAGATCGCCGACTTTTCAAGGGGGTGAAATACCGGTATGCTACATATAGGATTAAGACTTGTCAATGTTGTTGGATAGAAAAGTTACGGAGAATGATTGCAATTGTGGAAAGTATCATAAACATTATTATAGGGGGAATTTATTGAACAAAATTGTTACAGCTGAAACAAAAATTAGGCTCCTCCCCCCCCCCCCCAAAAAAAAGAGAAAAAATGTGATTTTATTCACTTTTTAAAGCAAAATAAAAGACTCATTATAGCGAAAAAAATGTTAATATATCATGATCTACAGGACTCGATCCCAGGCCTTAATATTATCGGATTATCGGTTCTGTGCGTTACCGCCTACCTACTTGTTAAATCTTTTCGAACACGTAAATTGTTGACATCAGCCACTGGTTTACGTTTATAAATAGCTTTTTATACTTTATTATATATTTTGTTTTGAAACCTTTAAAAACTCATTACAATATTAGTTCCACCCTCTATGCATACTAGTATTTATGAATCTTATCTTCGATCAAGGGCAGACAAGTCTAAATTCAAGATACTCGCAGAGCAGTTGGGTAAAAAAACAACGAATTATTTTATTGCAACGCAGTTTAAAACCATTATGACATTAAATTTACTCTGGAAATTGACCAAACTCTATTAGATACTAATTTAAGTCAAATTTAGCGAGGAAAATTCGTAACATTAGTGACCGAAAAAGAATCCAAAATACTGCGTTAAGTGCAGTCATCTTTTCACACACAAAATGTTTCTCAAACTGCAGTAAACATTTATCTTGCCTCGATGCAAGGGTTGATTTGAAAAAAAATATCTTCTGCCAATCTATTTAAAACTGATTTGTATATCAACTCCACTACAATACGCTATCGTAGAGGTTTTGATATACAAGTTTTACTTTAATAAGATTAAAATTGTATCATATCAAGTCTGAAACATTCATGTTAAAGTTATCTGTCATGTAAAAAATATAAATCGTTTAAAAGATCTGAAATAAAGCTGTTATCCAGAAAATCATAACTTTGTCACTAGATGTAATTTTTTTTTCTGTTTACATTGTACATCAAAATTTTATTTCAGACCTTATTGCCGGGATTAACAGTTCCACTCCTAGTGTTCCTACTACACCTACTACACCAAATTCTTCTGGAACACCGGAAGCGTGTTACTCAGCGTCACTCACTGTGTTGTCGTTTGGCATCTTCTGTTTGATGAAACTGAAGTAAAAAAAAACCATACATTCAACATTTGTTTTATTATTCTTTTGGCAGTAAAACTAATCTGTGAACTAGCTTCATCAAAATCTTGTCTTTAGATGAAGCTAAATTAATAATCCCTTCAACTGCTTTGTTATCTGAAACAAACCGTGTGGTTTGTAAGAGCATTGTCCGAAATTTCAGCCGCCAAACTATTGCATATCACTCCTTATATAAACCTTCATTTCTACAAAATACATTGTATTTTCCTACAAACCATTTACACTCCAATGTAATTAAATTAATTTTTGACACACTGGTGACATAAGTTGACGAAGAAATTAATACATGTCCGTGCACGTGAAATATTACGGGTATAAACATGTTTTGTAAACAATAGCCTTTCTGCGCATCGTTTCTTGTAAATTGATTTTGAATAAAATAATGACCTCCATTATTGCATCAACTTTGAAAACAACAGACAAAATAACAGTTCAAAGTTGTTGAATATCTTTCATTTTAGAACATATTTTATAACTGTCTCGACTTGATATTTGTCATTAACAAAATGATACTGATATTCCACAATATAAACAAATATTCCTGTACTAAAATTTTATGAGAATCCGCATAGACCTTCGTCTTCATAAAGGATGATGTGAAATACGCCCCCTTCCCCAGTAAATTGACAAAAATAATATTTCGAAATTGTTTTAATTTTCATGTACCTTTTCTTTGATATATGTTACCCTATATAATTCCCTTTTTATCTGAGATAAAACAATCACATGGAAGATATACATCATTATCTATGGTAGGGGTACACTGTTTACATTCATTCCCCGTAGACGTTTAGCTCCGCCCCACATTTGAGGGTGTTTTAAATACTCGAGCGCAATTAGGTACATTTTTCTCCTTAAGCTGATCAGTGCATTCTCTCTCTCTCTCTCTCTCTCTCTCTCTCTCTCTCTCTCTCTCTCTCTATATATATATATATTCATCGATGAATCTTCAATTATTAAATTATAAAGCGATCAAAGCTATTTACACCAATCCAGATGTGTCACTTTTTTCACACATTTAAAATATATCAAGATCATGGTAGATTTTTCTATAATTCGACGTACAAAAAGGGGCCGGTGACATATGTTTAGGAATATCATCCTTTGTACAACTTCTCTAATATCGTGATGTGAAAAATGTTGTAATTATTTTAAGAGAGGCATAAACCAATAAGAAAATATTTGTAACGGTAAATCAACTTTCTTGATAAAAAAAGTTTTTAGTAAGATCTTTATAGCCTATCAAAAAGAAGAAAATATATTTAAAGTCTTATTTCAATTACTATAGATTGATTTGCGCCAAATTGCCTTGATTATTTTTGTATATGTTTTTGTTTATGTAAGAAACTGACCCTGATTAATTCTATCAAGCAGGACAAGGCGACAGTATCGTAATGCCATGCATCAAACCGCGGCATTTATTTGACGAACTCTTTTAAAGTGATAAAGGTCAAGGTAATGACCGTTGTCGTTTAATGTTAACCCGGGACGTCATTGAATACAGTACTGAGTGTTCATCGGGTAACAGTTGACCCTAGGTGTTTATCAAGGAGTCATTTTGACTGTTTATCGAGGTACGGTACAGTCTACATGTTGATAGGGTTACAGTTTAGCCTGAGTGTTGATTAAGTTACAGTTCAGCATTAGTGTTGATCATGGTTAGGTTACAGATTAGCATTAGTGTTGATTATGGTTACAGTTCAGCATTAGTGTTGATTATGGTTACAGTTCAGCATTAGTTTTGATTATGGTTACAGTTCAGCATAAGTATTGTAAGATTACAGTTCAGCATGATTGTTTTATAAAATTGATTATTCCCTTTTCCCAAATAAACGGTATCTTAATGTTATAGTATTTCCCAGACTACCGTTTCCGCCACGTTTTGGCTTAACTAAAATACACATATCTGTCAAATAATTAGAATTGAAATTGATATAAGGGGGAAATTCAATATGTTTTTTAATTGACATGTCATCTATTTTACACAATGGAATTCACAGGAATTAAAACAGATTTATAATTGGAAAATTTCTCTATCCATTGTTTTCTTCTTTTCTTAATTAAGCAAATGGTGTTGCAATGATATCTTGGGATAAAGTATAGTTGGACTGACTGACCCTTATGGTGGATGCACGAGTATATACATGTACATTGTCTAATAAAATTTTATTGTTTATCCTACAAAATAATAATAACAATGTCGAAAAAACTATTTAAACAAAGAGACCTCAGTGGATACATAAAATGATTTGGGTGAGTTGGCACTGTGACTGTGTTTAAGATTATCGATTAAGAATCTTAGCCTCCTTCGTCATTCTATAGGCCTAAATTTATTTGTAAATTACAAATTCATTAAGTACACGAAGCATAGGATTTTATATAAATTAATATTCACAATAAAAATTGTTTATTATAATTCCGACAAAAATGCATGTAGTTATAGCGTGTTTAGGATTTATTCCCGCGTCTCACTTTGAGAATGTCATATTGC
Organism: Magallana hongkongensis; assembly: GCA_016163765.1. NCBI lineage: Eukaryota > Metazoa > Mollusca > Bivalvia > Ostreida > Ostreidae > Magallana > Magallana hongkongensis. The sequence goes on from WFKH01010931.1 coordinate 58,723,028, forward strand.
TACTTTTCCAAACAACATTTTACTCCAACTAGCATTAATAATACTCAATGTATTTTACATCTAGCAAATCAAAAGCTTTACCCATACCAAAATAAAATGTTTGCTGCAAGTTTGCCGCACGTTTGCCGCAAGTTTGCTGCAAACAAACTTGTGTACCAACAGTAAACCAGAAGTGTACAGTAAATGCAGCTAACAGCACACAGTATGCCACTTGCGGTTCATTGTGTGCCTCTAGAGGCACTGTATGTATTTCTAGCGGCACATCAAATGATCTGAGGTACATGTGTGCCAGAAATACACCACAAATTTTCCTTAGATTTCTTTCATTTATACAGTGTGCCAGAAGTGTACCAGAAATGTTTCTTATAGACTTTAAAAATGATTGTGTGCCATAATAACACCACAAATTTTCCCAAGATTTCTTTCTTTCGATATACAATAAATGTTCTGATTATATATTAAGTATTTGAAATTATTTAAGTTTTCTCTAAAATTACATTTTACATGAAGACTTAATTATGTGAGAAAACTTAAATAATTTCAAATACTTATAATATAATCATTACATTTATAGTTTACATAGTTACATATATTGAATGAAACAACATTTTCATGAACATTCATGAATATTCAAACATCAATGTAATGTCCAAACATTTAGAACCGACCCCTAGATATGTTTATTTATGTGTTTATATTCAAGCTATTAAGCTTTCTCTGACTGCCCATGTTCTCACGGGTAAATCTATGTACAATCCCAACATCTGTTATCATATGAAAATATCGCGACACTTAATAAATAGTTATCAAACCATACAGACGTGTTTCTTACTCTCTCTCCAATACATTACAATGGCGACGAGGATGCCTTGGTGATACTTGGACATTTAGTACTACCGTGTAGAACACTTGTGGTATATTCATCATGTCATCATTACCAAGTTTCCCACCGTTTTCTGTGCATGAAAATGCACCTGACATTCGTTGGAAAAAGTGGAAGTTAAGACTAGACAATCTTATTCTCGCAATGGGCGTTAAAAACGACAAACCGAGACAAAGAGCGTTACTTCTACACTATGCTGGAGAGGAAGTGAATGAAATTTTTTGAAACTCTACCGACACCGGAACACAAATGCAGAATTCGAAATTTATAAGTTTAGACAGGCGAAACAGGAAGCAGGGGAGAGCATAGATACGTTTCACACTAGGCTTAGGCAATTATCATTAACATGCGAGTTCGCCGCAAATGACAAGGAGTTAAAGTCTCAAATCATTCAGGGATGCAACTCAACGAGGTTGAGGAGACGTGCTTGAGGGAAGAAATGAGTCTGAACGATTTACTGAAGCTAGCGCGATCTATGGAAATCTCAGACAGACAAGCAAGCGAAATTGAGAAATCGGACAAATCCACAAATAATGTCAATGCGATAAGGAAACGCAGAAACGCTAAAAATTCCTGGAGAAGAAACACAGAACTCCGCATCACAAGGACGCACGACCAAATGACAAGTGCTATTTTTGTGGAGGATCATATCCTCACCGGAATGGAAGATGCCCCGCCCGAGGTAAAACATGCAATTCATGTCATAAGCCTGATCACTTTGCTTCAGTGTGTCAATCAAAGAAGAAACCGTATTCTACTTCTAAGTTAATCAAACAACTCGATAAAGCCGCCAAGTACAGTGACTCCGAAAGTGAATCTGAAGAATACGTTTTTGGTCTGGGTCAGATTAACTCTGTATATAAGCAACCACAAATAAAAGTTGAAATCAACGGAATCCCCGTGACAGTACTTGTTGACATAGGCTCAAGCATCAACGCAATTGACGAGAAAACATTTGAGCAAATAAGAAGTAAAGTAAAACTGAGGAAAGCCAATACTCCTGTTTTTGCGTATGGCTCAAATACAAAGCTTGAAATGATTGGAAAATTCACAGCAACGATTGAAAATGAAAAGAAAATCGGAACAGCTGAAGTTTATGTGGCCAAAGGAAATTATGGTTGCATACTAGGATACGATACGTGCATTGAGATGCAGATTGTACCAAGAATTGCGACCACCGTATGCGAAAACAAAATTGAGAAATTGTGTAAAAAGTACCCATCCGTGTATGATGGAATCGGAAAATTGAAGAATAAACAAATTCAACTCCACATCAACAAAAACATACAACCAGTAACGCAACCACATAGACGAATATCGATCCATGTTCGAAAACAGGTGGAACAGGAACTAAAGAAGTTAGAAGCGCTTGACATAATCGAAAAAGTAGATGGACCAACACCGTGGGTGTCACCAATCGTTGTCGCACCAAAACCCAAAAAGCCTAGTGAAATTAGACTTTGTGTTGACATGCGTAAAGCGAACACAGCCATTCAGCGGGAAAGGCACGTAACCCCAACAATTGACGACATGATCTTGGATCTTAACGGTGCTAAAGTGTTTTTCAAGCTTGATCTTAATGCAGGCTATCATCAACTCGAGTTACATCCGGAATCACGCAATATCGCAACAGTCTCTACTCATGTAGGATGGCGTAGATACAAGCGACTCAGCTTTGGAATTTCGTCCGCTGCCGAAGTATTTCAGAATACACTCAGTACTGCGTTGGAAGGACTGCGGGGTGTCCGCAACATCAGTGATGATATAATTGTGTTTGGAGAAAATCAGCTCGAGCATGACAAAAACCTGGAAGCTGTATTCAAGAGGATATCTGAAAGAAATCTAACATTGAATAAGGATAAGTGTGAGTTCAACAAGTCACAGCTTGAGTTCTATGGATACGTGTTTGGTGCCAATGGAATATCAGCAGATCCACGGAAGGTTGATGCTATAAAGACAGCGGAAATTCCCAAGAATGTAAGCGAGGTAAGAAGTTTCCTTGGCATGACAAACTATGTCGGGAGATTCATACCAAATTATTCAACCATTACAGCACCATTGAGGGACCTCACCAAAAACAATGTAAATTTTGAGTGGGGAAAGAATCAACAGGAATCGTTTGAGACACTCAAACGTGATCTCACAAGTGACAAAGTAATGGCTTACTTTGATGCAACAAAACAAACTGTAATGATTGTAGACGCTAGTCCCTTAGGATTAGGAGCGTTATTAACTCAAGATGGGAAAGTCATATCGTACGGAAGCCGAGCGCTAAATGATGTTGAAACCAGATACTCCCAAACTGAAAGAGCAGCATTAGCTGTTGTTTGGGGCTGTGAGCATTTTCATTTATACCTGTTTGGAAACCAATTTAAAACCATTAGTGACCATAAACCGCTAGAGTCCATCTTCAACAACCCAAATTCAAAACCCCCAGCAAGGATCGAACGATGGAGACTAAAGCTTCAACCATACAGCTTTACAGTTCAGTATAAACCGGGGAAATCAAATGCAGCAGATTACATGTCGAGACATCCATGTAAACGATCGACACCAGAACTATCAAACATTGCAGAAGAGTATGTAAACTACGTTACAGAAAATGCAGTCCCAAAAGCACTCACTTTAGAGAAAATCGGCGAAGAAACACGTAAGGATTCGGCACTTCAACATGTTATTGATGCGATCAAAAATAAAAAACAAATGTCACCATGTTTATTCAAAAACAAAGTAATTAACACTTTAATACGCAGAAAAAACGAGATGACCATTTATCAAGATGGGAACGATTGTGTCCTACTGGTCGAAAACAGGATCATCATCCCAGAAACATTACAACATACCGTAATACAATTACCGCATGAGGGTCATCAGGGAATCGTGAGAACCAAACAACTCCTCCGCGAAAAGGTTTGGTTTGTCAACATAGACAAAAAGGTTGAAGAATTTTGTAAGCGATGTATCCCGTGCCAAGCAACTGTTCCTGGAAGGCATTGCGAGCCACTGAAAATGTCACCGCTACCAACACGACCGTGGTCAGAAGTGAGTATGGACTTCTGTGGACCATTTCCGAATGGATCGTACCTGATGGTTGTGATCGACGATTACTCAAGATATCCTGTCATAGAAATTCTGTCAAAAATCTTGGCAAAAGCAGTGTTACCAAAACTCGATAGCGTATTTGCTTTATTTGGAATCCCAGACGTCGTTAAAACCGACAATGGTCCACCGTTCAATGGATCCGAATTTAAAGAATTTGCTAACCATCTAGGATTCAAGCATCGAAAAATAACCCCGCTGTGGCCTCAAGCGAACGGAGAAGCAGAGAGGTTTATGAAGACTATAGGAAAGGCAATAAGAGCAGCACATAGCGAACATCGGAGCTGGAAACTTTACAACTTCCTAAGAAATTATAGAGCCACGCCTCATTCGACTACCAACGCGACTCCAGCAGAATTGCTGCTAGGACGAAAATTAAAAACTCGTGTTCCAGAGATCATCCCGCCAGCAGTGAATAAGAAAGTAATCCAAGACAATGACTGGAAACGAAAAGAACAAATGAAACAATATGCTGATGAAAAACGAAAGGCAACACAACATAAATTAAAGATAGGAGATCAAGTCCTGGTCAAACAACAGAAAACGGATAAATTATCAACTCCGTACAATCCACAGCCGTACACAGTAATTAAACAACATGGGTCCATGATTACTGCGAAAACAGAAGATAAAGAAATAACCAGAGACGCGTCGTTCTATAAGAAAATTAAAACGGAATGCGATAAGCCAGCTGAGACCTCAGATGACCTGTGTGAAGACTTCATTAACCCGCAGCCGCCGGCACAGCAGGAACCTAGACGGTCAACACGCGTACGCAAACCACCATCGTACCTAGAAGATTACGTGTGTAAATAGTGTTCTAATTAATGTAAAGGGGCATAATAATCCCCTCAATTATAAACATACTTAGATATGTATTAGTTTTAGTGTAGTATTTAGAAAGGACGGTGATATTCTGAATAAACTTTTTGAAATTTGTGTCTCAATCAAACAAGAAAAAAATTGCAATACTGAATTAGGTCTAATGAATTTTATTTTAAACATGTGTTCCATTCTGAAGAAAGGGAGGGATGTAATGTCCAAACACTTAGAACCGACTCCTGAGATGTGTTTATTTATGTGTTTATATTCAAGCTATTAAGCGCTCTCTGACTGCCCATGTTCTCACGGGTAAATCTATGTACAATCCCAACATCTGTTATCATATGAAAATATCACGACACTTAATAAATAGTTAGCAAACCATACAGACGTGTTTCTTACTCTCTCTCCAATACATTACAATCAATTATTAAATGTGTCACTTTTAATTTAATAAAAAGAAGAAGATGCGATGTATTATAGGTCAATTATTTATTTAATTCCAAGAAGCATGCAAATTCATGACAAAAACAAAGGGCTCAGGCATTAAATAGTTATTACTAGATCCCAAATTTGACGCTTAAATTCATTACTGTTAAATTTGTTTTCACAAGATTACATCTATTTTATCAATAAATATTCAGTCTTTGCAGACGATCCATTATACTCGTATTATGATGATAAACGTTTAGTAAACAAGTGGCTAAAGTGATATACATGTAATAAAATTAGGTTGTTTCTGGGGGGAAAATTATAGTATACATTGATTTCTCACTTGTTTGAAATGCATTTTAGTAAATACATGGTCAGTTATGTCTATCATGGTAGCATATGTATACAAAAGTGCTTGTGTTCCCGCGAGAATGAAAGATGTAAGCAAAAGACGCAGTCAGTTTAAGTTTGAACCCCGTCGATTTCAAAACCTTTGTTGTTTATATGTAAAAGGCATCACTGTAGCACACATTGCATAGCAATTCATTTAAAGCTGTTTCGTGAATATTCCCTTGAGAACTGTCACTAATGCATTAGCTTAGAAGTTGTTAAAACTCCGACAGTTACGCTAGACTTTCGAAGAGTCCGCTATTGTTTATGAGGTGTCTAATGAATTCGTCGCCGTTATAAAATGCATACTGAACTTTAATATGTCAGAAACTTAATGTTGAGTTAAAATGAAAACATTACTTACAATAATTAATGCAAAATTATTCTATAAAAAGTATGATGTTATATTTTTAAAATTTGAATCATTAAATAAGTTCCAAAGCCCGAGGGTTAAAAAACGGAGGGGGTTAAAATTCAACAGACACAACTCGTATAAACTGAACAATTAACTCGTACCTTGATTCAATTTTAGTGGCTAAACTCTGAATAGAAAATAATAAAAACTTTAGCGCCTTAAATTCAGTCTTTTAAAAGTAATTTCATTATGTTTAACTTATGTTTAAAATTTTTTTTATATTTATTTAAACCAAATACAATAGTCTTAGAATAAACAGCCATCGTTTTGCTTTGATCATATACGTCTCTTCCGCCTAATGGTTATGCACTTTTGAAGCAGACAGATCTTCAACATGTGCTAGCTATGGAACATTCAAGAGTCAAGATAATGCAGCAGATGTAGTTCAGAGTAATGATAAAAATGTAAAAAATATATGTTGAAATCACCTTAAAATATGAAGAGCTTTGTTAAAAGAAGATGTAATATGCATGTAAATTCAAAGATTTATATTCTTTTAAAAATATTATTTATAGCACAAGAGGAAAATGGCGGTGAGATGAGGAATTGATCACTGCACCACCAAATAAGGCATCTTCGTAGACTGGTCAGACTATGAAGTAGATTAAATAAAACAATATTAAATTGAATGTAGTTTTATGCAGAAGTGTCCATTTTTTTAAACTTGTATATCAAATCTACAGATACAAATATGGGATTACTATTGGTGAACATAGGGGTTTTTTTCAAGAAACATTATCTAAATACTTATTTCAATGAATTCTATGCAAGTAATTTATCTTTTGAAAAGTTACTTGCTGATATTGCAAAAGTGGCCCCACTCATTTATGAGAGTTTGGTGGACAAATGTAAATTGATACCTGAGGTAAAATAAGCGAGACCGACCGTGGGTTTCCGACGATGTCATTTTATATGATATAGAAATATAATATGTGTAATTGTGTGAAAATTTTATATTTGGTTAATCATGGGTTTCTAACTGTATTTAAGAAATAAACTAATGTCTTATCGGGTTTAAATATAGGGTTATATTAGTTCTTTATTTTCATAAGACAACCATACGTTTCATAGGTTTACTTATAAGTAGTGGAAGCATGGGTAATTTGCATAATCGTAAAAACGTTTTTAGTTTGTTAAAACAGCTGCAGTGAATATGATTGACCTGTGATGTCAAACTTTTTTTGAGAAATATTAACAATCTTATAATTTTAAAAGTGAAAACATTTGCAAATGTACAATCATATAAATATTTTTAAATTGTACTATTTAACCCCGTGAGATGAAAATCGTTATTTTGCTACCTATGGAAAATGCATTGCCAGCAGAGCGTTTTTAAATTGCTCTCTGTATAGAAGATTCACTATTGCATTGATATATGCTGTTGAAATTCATTGTTAGAGGTGAATTTTCTATTCTTTGTTGTAAAATATTTAATGGTTGTTGTTTACCAAAACCCTGCCTATATTCATTTTGCAGGAAGATCAATTTAAAGTGTTATAATACTCGGTGATATTTTTGCGCCAATGGTTGTAAATGTAATATTTTTGGTCTGTCTCATTGTTTGATATATGCAATATAAGTATTCCACAAACAAATTTTGTTCTAATCATTTTTTAACGTTGATTTTCTAGTTAGTTTAAATTTTGTTCTAGTGCTGTTCTAGTCATTTTTATTACCCCACTCAGAAGGAGAGGGGACATACTGATTAATCCTTGTGTGTCTGTCTGTCTGTCCATAAAACAATTCTGTAGCATTTCTCATCAACTATTAATCGTAGATGGTTGAAATTTCAACACATGTACTCTTTGTTTAGACATGCCGTATGGTGGGATTCATTTTTGAACAGCTTTCTGTTAATTGTCGACTTTGCTTACTTTGTATATTCACATCAGAGCCGGGGTATCACTAGTGAGCATCGGCCTAGAAATTGTATAGTTTGTGTAAACTTTGTTCATATAGTGCTGATCTATTCATTTTTTAAACATTGATTTTACAGTTAGTGTAATATACTTTTATCTTGAAACTTTCATAAATAATTTTTGAAAAATGCTCTATATTTTTATATAGTCACCGTGTTTAGTTTAATTTGTATATATAAGTATTAATTGATTTTGGATCTACTAGTATGTGCCAATAATGTGCCACAATAGTGTGCCACAAACTTGCAATTTACTTAATGTCAGAAATGTGCCATAAAAGTGTACCACAAACTTGCAATTAACTATATGCCAGAAATATGCCACATATATGCTACAAATGTGCCAGAACATTGCCGCAAATATGCAGCAAACTAAGTGCCAGATAAAAAAAATTGAATATACAAAATTTATATGCAGCAAGCTTGCTGCAAACAATTGGCGCAAGGTTGCCGCATCTTTGCAGTAAATTTGCTGCAACAGTGATCAGAAGAGTTTCATTTTGGTAAGAGTAGATATAACCGAAACAACTTTTATTAAAATATGGATTTTTGTCAACAACAATTTGCCTGATAAAATTACATAACAAAAATGTTCCAGTATAACATATTACTCATCACTGATAAAAATAAAAATTTAGATAATCAACATTTTGAAAAAAGAAAATTAATAATTTCCTCAGTGTTAATGAATTCTTTAAGATAAACCAATGCAGGTGACGTGCCTATGGGGCATTGTGTTGTTTAAGATAGCAGGATGAACACTGGAATTTTGTTTTTTAAACAACACTGAATAATCAGTATTTATAAGCTTTTGAAAATCATAAGGGAATATTTAAGATTTGTTTTCTTCCAAGAGAATTCGTGTTATTTTGAAAGTAAGATTCATTCTTGTAGAAATTAAGTCAACCAGGGTGAAAATGTCTACTTAATTAAAATTTTGCTGAAAATTTCATCGAAAGGAACACAATTTCTTTTTTGGGCGTGTTAAGAAAATTGATTTTTCTTGTTATCTGTCAATGATGTTGTCATCAGAATAGAACCTTATACCGGACTGCTTTCCTACAGGGGTATGTCAAATATAGGGATCAATGCGTAACGTGCATGTTTGAACAAGGGACCTCTAAATTATCAACACGAAATAAGTAGGTAAAGGTAAAGATATTTTGAAACCCAATTGAACGTCAACTCCATCGATCAAAATTGAATTTTACTATCTCTATTCATATCAAATGGTGGTCTGATTTCAAAAAAATAGTAAAACATCTACTAGCTGTCTTACATATATCAGAAAACTGCTATGGTCCACATTTGACACAATAATAATTATTTTTTACATATCAAAATTATAACTACAATCTAAATTAAAGTGTAAATGAACCATTTGGTTTCAGTTTCACAAAATCCTCGCCGTGTTTCATCAACAGAATGTCTTTGTAAAACAGACTCCTTACTATCGTCTCTACATTATTTATCATAAGTCCGGTACTAGTTAAAAATACACAATCATAGCTTCAAAGTTCATACATGTATATCAGAAGTACATATCAAAATAAAAGAATATCATACTTACGATATCTATGTAAACGAAATATAAAATACGGGGTCCATGTAACGAAGTCATATATATAAGGACCATAATTAAGGTCTCAAAACAACAAATTTGGCTGTATTGACCATTTATTAGAAAATCAAGTCTTTAACAGAAGCATAACTGACTTAACTATGACCTTATATGTAGGAGAATCATAACAAAGTATCTACATGTATATAACAGGATAATTTAGTCGATAACATGTAAGAAATCTATTCAGTAGGATTGTTCGCTGTTAATGCTCACAAAAGAATCCTTAGTACGTTCCCCATTTGAGGAATTGACATCCTTACTTATCATATCCAAACGCTTAGCTATGAAATATCTTTTTAAAAGTTTTTTTGTCAGCGGAATTATTGGAATGTTAAGAGCTGCACACCACACATGAAATATGAGTGTTATAGCTAATATATGTTCTCCAGGTACCCAAATCACATCATCACATCATCTTTGATTCGGGTATGCAGTTAAATTACAACAATAATCTTTAATGATCTCTGTATAACAGATACTACAGACGTAACTGATCTTTTACACACATTTTTATTGCCTGTGTTTAATAGAATAACACTCATGCTATACATAATGGTTTACACTTGCAATACAAATCAGACAATATACAATAGAAATCTAAATAATGCAAAACAACTGAAAAAGTTTACAACACAAATGGATAAGATCAAATATTTCAACGTTTGGGATGTCTTAAGTTTATCGACAGTGATGTCTTATTACAATGTAGCTTTTGGTTATCAAAGGAAGTCTAGAATATCTTGAATAAATAAAGGAATCACTGAAAAACCATTGCAAAACCAAGAATTCTTTTTCATATCAATTATTTAAATATATTTTGGTGTTTTAATTATTTGAAGAGGGGATTTTAAAATAATGAGAAAAAAACTAATTTGTCTCGTCGAAAATGTACTATAGGGATCGAATGAAAAATCCATCAACTTAAAGATCTTTTGAAGTTTTGAGTCAAGTAAATAAAGGTTCTTAAAACGATTTGTCTGGTATTTTCCAGTATTATATACAAAGAACTAAGTGGACTGGTCGCACCACAGAAACCTCGAAACATTAAATATCTGAATCGTAACTCATTCGTAAATCATCATGGGGTACAGATAAACGTGCGCCCGAACTTGCCCCTGGAATAAAGAAAAGCGCTAGTCTATAAAAAGACAAAAACACTTGTAGCTTATCTGGAGACACAGTTTGAATGATATTTTCTTTTACCTTTTAGCGGTTATTTTTAAAATTCTGTCATTCTTTGGCCTCTCTGTTGTGGATGTTTTGTGGCGTACACAATTGCAATTAAGCAGCATATTCTTACTAAATCCATACATTGAAATATGCTTAATAATTTATTCTCGTTTCCTATAAACCAGTGAAAACTTCTTTTTATTAACTTTTTTATTTCACGATGCAAAAGACAATACTAAAAAATTGTTTGATCATGTGCCTAGTTGCAGATGAAGCACTTGAAAAAATTCTCGTTTTTATTTGTTTTGCAAATTGCATACATAATTGAAATACTCACAACTAAAGCACTTCGTGTAAAATACTTTTTTTCTGGTTCGTTTCTCTGGGGTGTTTAAAACTAAGAACATTGTTTTATCTTTGGTGAGGTCGCACCAAATTGTACATACGGATTTGTTGTGATTGAGTTATGTTACAATAAAAGTGTTATCATGCACTGTGCAAACTGTTACTTTCAGGTGACCTAATGGACAAATAAATGAAGGAGAAAATATATACTTCCTGAGAGAAAAATTAATGCATGGTACTAAGTTTAATAAAACAATTTTACCTGTGTACTACAAATAAGATGTGTAGAGAGAACCCCTTTCGAAATGTGTTCTTTTTTGTGTTCTGACTTGTTCAGTTTGACACTTCACCACTTTCTCCAGCGGCCCAGCTTGCATTGTTCAGCACCCACCTATGATGATGATCACCCACCTTTGAAGCAATAAGACAAATCAGACACCAAGGTCATAGACTACCCGAGCTAACTTAAAATCAATAGTTTTATTTGCAATAAATAGGGAAAACGTTTAAAAAAAATTTCCGAAGAAATACATCGCTATGAGGAAGTTGTCATGTTGTAAATGTTGTATTTACTGCCACCCGGAAATCCTCATATCAAGATCACAGTGACATTCTTTCACTTTTTATATTTAATTATAAATAGTTTATTTTCCATTATTATTATTTTTGATACGTCGAGGCCAAGGATAATAATAATAATGGTCATTTGATGCATCTTAGATTTTCGGATATAATGTCGAAGAAAGTACATGTAGGTTTCTTTTTTATATATTGTTTTTATGTATTGTTCAATTTTGGAACATATGAGAATTTTTTGATTTTACTTAAACAGGGATTAAACATTCAAAAAAAATATTTAATCACTTTGTGTTTTCCCAATACTTCCTAGAACGGTTAGACAAGTTAAATTTTATGAAATCAAAGTATGTCATACGATGTCATTGTATTTATCTTATTTTATATCACTCTGAGTACCATGAAAGTAGAAATCTTCTAGTTTGTAGATGGACCTTAGGATAAGGATAAATGTATTGGTTCATTTCTTCTGCCTTGGTTTTATTCACTTTAAAAAAATTAACGATATCTGAATAAAACACAAATACCGTAGGATTTGTTATCTGAAGAAAACAAATGAAAGCACGTGTACAGGTAACTTTCTAGAATAGTAAACCACTCGAAATGACTATCAGGTAAATTGATGGTTAGGGTTTCGGGGGTTTTGTTCGTAACTTTATTTAATTATTTTAATTAACATGTTACATCCATTGTTAATCTTATTTTAGAAACTCTTAAACCGATTTAGGTAAATCATATTATATTACATACTATATTATATTACATACCATATTTTATTTTTACTTGTATCTCTTATGAAATCGGATGATTTTATGAAACAAAATCTTGTAAAAATATCAAACAAGAAAAAGAATTACTAATATAAACACTTAACAGTATGCATTTACTGCATGGCGTTTCGCCATAATCAGAAGACCCTGGCAGGTTAGTGAGGTCTGGGATCGAGAGTGGGTATATGGGTAGCCAAGGAACGTCAACACACGGACAGGGCATATAAAAGTGACAGTCTAGCAGCATGACGACCAGACGTGAACCGGATAAGAGATAAAAAGGTAAGACCTTTTCTATAGATTGAGAATGACATTATCTTTTCAATATTTGATTTTTGTTGTAATCCTCAAGGTTTTTGTATCCTTAGAATGAAGCACACTGGAGGTCTCGCTGTTTTGTTGGTGGCTTTGATTCTTGTCCATGAAGGTAATAAATGATGAATAAGGAGCCTGGGTGGTCAACAAACTATCCATCAGATAAATCTCGAATTTTTATACATTATTTCATAAGCTAAAAACTATCATTTAAAAAAGAAAATTTAATAATATCTTAGTTTTAAAATTTGAATATTTTTCTATATCTTTATACCGAGTTCTTCATCATAAGTTCTCAAGGAGATCAATATACATTTAGTCTAAAATGGTCACGACCATCCAGCCCTTTTAAGAAAAAATGTACAACTTTTTAAAAATGTTTTAATTTTTTTTAATCTGTTCACTTTTTCATACGACGAACCTCACTCAGTATTAGATTACCGGGTATTGTTAATGACAGGGTACAGGGGTCACAGGAACCTTGGCAATACGATGTCGTCAAAACTTTAAAAAATATTAGTGTATTTATGTGGTGTTAAACCTGTCATTTCCATTTTATACAATTGTATATAGTAATTTTATAGGGTAAATATTGCATGTTTTCATGTTTATACTAGAACTAGAAGCGTTACGATATTATATTTTTACGCAGTGATGTACTTGGTCTTTCATCTCAAGTAAAATATGAGGAAAAAACAAATGAAATAAAATGTATAGTTTATTTATAATTTTCCGGGTTTAATAAAACTTTAAAATACGGTTTCTGCCATGAGTTAATTCATAACACTAGAGTTTGAATATTTTGTCCTTTTTTTGTGGATATGTCCAATTAGAATATCTCTATGGTACAGGTAGTACTTTAGATTTTCTACACATAATGATGAATTACTGCAAGTAGAATTCATAAGATCTACTATAAACATTGAAATATCAGTACTGAAAGTCAAAATGTTCAGTTTGATTCTAGTTATTATGGGTTTCAAAGCTATAATTTTTTAATCTTAAGTATATAATATACGCCCTTTTCAAGAAATTCAAAATTTCATATTTTTTTTCTTTGTATAACTTGACATGAAAGTATTTAACTGATTTTAAAATCTAACAAGGTCTATATTTTCGAGAGAATATCACCAAAGAATAATGTCTCATTTCTTTTGCTTTTTAAAAGGTATGATCTTTAAAAAAATTATTTTTTTTTAATGATTTTACAGTCGTTTCTTACTTTCTTAAGCTTTCAGTTTGGTTCGCAAACTTTAAATTTGAATAAAAATCGGTGAAATAATTTGTTTTCTCTTATCAAACGATCAATATTTTCTTTCTGTCTTTCTGTTTTACGATCTTTTTAATCGCATGTTAAGAAAAAAACTTCTGAATATAGAAGCATAGAAAGCAAAGAAAATCACTTATATACAATACAGCTTAAAATTGGGCAAGTCAATAAAAAATCAGAAACAATTATGTGATCAAAACTGATTGAGGCATATTAGGTACGGTCTTTCGTCTTGACCACTCTATGATGTTTTGCCTTTTTCTTATTTTTTGTCAAGATCATAATCATTTCATATCTAATAATATAATTCTATTGTGTAATTTCAAGGACTGTGTTCATCAAGTGTTGCTCCTTCGGGCGGGGGTAGTGGAGCTGGTGGGGCAGGAGCCGGAACCGGTGGGTCAGGAAGCAGTGGTGGTACTGGACACGGTGGTGGTGGTGGAGGAGGCTCGGGAGGAAGTGGTTCGGGTGGTGGGGCGTCTGGAATTACCGGAAGTGTGTTACTGACTGCGCTTTCATTTGGCTTTTTATACTTTATGAAATTAAAGTAGAAAACATTCGACATTTTTTGTTGAACCATTATTAACAATGGACCTCATATAACTGACAGTTATGATTGATTGTAAACATATGACATCATCTATTGAAACCTAAATATTGCTTATCATAATACAAAAGGAAATATCTTGTGCTGCAGAAGAAGAAATGACTCCATTGGTATTGTTTTGTACGAGTATCTCTTCTGCATTTAGTTAAGATATAGTATCAGGAGCGTGGGACGTAATTTGTAACATTGCAAATCTGAAATAAAGGACAAGTAATTTTGATTTGGTCTTTTAATTCTATATGAAAAGTCATGTCCTTCTTTGCTCAAGTACATGCTAAAATTGTCAATGAATTATTCAAAAACGATCAATTAACAATCAATGAATTCAGCCGGATCAAATAGAGAGGTTTACCCACAAACCCACACTCATCCATAGGTATATTATTTTATTGTGTTAATAATTTTTTAGATGAGATCTGAAGTTTTATTCAAACAAATATACCTGCCATTTTATGTATTTAGAAGTTTCTCACAAACATTTTAGGTTTACAATATCCAGTGTATAAATGAAGTTGATATGTACATGTATTTTTAAAATATCATAAACTGGTCATGCCGGGACGCTTGACTTTACATCATCATCATCTCTCTCTCTCTCTCTCTCTCTCTCTCTCTCTCTCTCTCTCTCTCTCTCT
>WFKH01010931.1:58738398-58753829 GCA_016163765.1 Magallana hongkongensis
AAATCTGACAAAAAATAACAACAAAAACCGTTTTATATCTAAGTCTTTTTTCAATTAAATATATAAGGACAAAAGAAAAGTTGACATATTTTTGGTACGTTAGTGTATATATATAAGGACCGAGGATTATAAATCGTGTTTGTATAACGGAATGCTGTTTTGACTTAAAGTAATGGAGCGTGCACCTAACGGAATAGAGAATTGGCTTAATGTAAAGATTTATTCACATCACGTAATAAAGTAAGACAAAATGTCAAGATATGTTTGCATCACGTAATGTACTTTAGACATCAAGTTATAAAGTGTTGACATAATGAAAGGATGTGTTAACACCATGTATTAAAGTGTTGATAAAATGTAAGAATATATTGATAGCATGTAATAAAATGCTGACATAATGTAAGGATAGAATCGCGATATGTATTGCAGTGTTGATATAATGTAAGGATATATTGATAGCATGTAATAAAGTGTTGACATAATGTAAGGATACATTTGCCCCCATGTAATACAGTGTCGAAATAATGTCATGATGTATTGACCTTCAGTTGTACAATTTTGGCATAACGTAAGGATGATTTTACATCACAGCGTAAAAAGTTGACATCATGTAAAGACATGTTTACTTCACCTAAGGTACTTTTGACATGACGTAATAAAGATTTGACCAAGTGTAAAGATATGTTCACACCACGTAATGGACTTTGACATCATGTAATGATAAGTTGACATATTGTATCTATAGTTTTATGCTATAAGGCAGCATTGGCGTTCCATAAGTATCAATTTTTTTCTTCTCAGATATAGCAGCATATACGTTTTAAATACGTCGTATGTTTCACAAAGGTACATGTACATGTATGTCCAACACATATACGTATGTACGGTGTACGTCTCTTTGATCAAAACTTTGATTAAAATACTTTACCAGGTAAAATAAAAATGGGAAGAGTCTATACACTTAAAAAATAACAATGTAAACACGTAAAAAAAAAAATAACAATAACCCCGGACATTAATATCATTTAAAAGAACAGCGCAGGCGCAATATCTTCCCATCCTGAGCACGATATTTCCAACCTAGAAGACGCAAGTGACAGCTCAAGGTAGGCAGAATTTAATAGCGTTTATATAATAATAATAATAATATTTCAATGCTATATGTATTAATAAAGATTTATTATGTAAATGTTTATTCATGTCAGCATATTCATTTATATATTAACATATCAATAATTTCTAACGTTTTTAAGATTGTGTGAAAGCGTTGGGTTTTCCCCCTTTTTTTCATTTTTCACTTTTAACAGATGAAAGGAACATATCTATATTTATTAATTTTGCATATATATGTTTGATAAAGGTTTTTTTCTTATTCAAACCATAATATAATTATGCTTTTTAGATGAAGAAATTTCTTTCGCTATTTGCCTCAGCTGTTCTGCTCGTAAACATGTTTTACCTCGGAGAAGCAGGTTTGTCTCAATTAATATATTCAAATTCTAATAAATTTCATAAACTTTGATTTATTATTTAAATCTAGGAAATGTTTTTTTTTTTAAATATCGCATTTTTTCATTTTAAAGCATCTACGTCTACCGTACCAACCACAACCACGCCTCAGACGACGACCACAATGCCTCAGCAGACGACAACTGCCGCCTCAGGGGGTGGGACTCTCCTCGTCTCTCACGTGGTCTTTTTGGCTCTCCTCCAGCTACTGATTTAATAACTGATAAATGAAACTGTCGCAGATTAAGAATCAACATTTTTGAAAGGACATTTTTGTTGAAGAATTTTTTTTTACATAGATACAAATTAAATGTTCCAATGTTAACTTTATCCACTGTGTAAGAAGAAGTGGAATTCAAACGGTTTTATATAAATAAATGTACTTTTGTGAGGAAACATTAATTGATCAATTGAAATCTGAATAAACAGTGACAAACGGTATCTTCTAAATGTGTCCTTAGTCTATAGTAATTGTTTCCTCAATATACAAAGCTGTGTATTTTTGTATCTTAATATGCTCATTTTTCACATAAAATAAATATTACCGCTTTATACGGAAATTTTTTTCACTAAATATCCCAAAATTTGTATATTTTTTTTCTTAGCTGATCCACAGATAACATTATATAGCATTATAATAGTTCGGTGGACATATAAGTGTTTTTCTTTGCACATCTGTTCAGTATGAACTCAAAGAAAACATGAGAACTTCTATTAGACGGGTTCTAAGACTATAAACAGAGAAGACACTTAGATCTAAGTCATGATGAAGATTCTTTCAAACAAGATGTGCTGACAGATGTCCTCAAACCTAGCCAATTACTTCCTGATTATATAAAGGAATGTTATAAACAGAGATATTATTTGTAATGTACACATTAATGTAAACTGTTAAACATACATCTCTTATTGAACCGTATTTATTATTTTCAATAACAAAATGCATTCAATTTGTTTATTTCATTTAATAGCAAACCCATTTCAATACTTTTCATCATGATATTTCGCTAATCTTTGGTCATCGTTATATGCATAAATATTTCGCCAATGCAAAAAATATGATTACAGTGCACAAATTTGATTTACGACAATATTGTGGACTAGAGCTTGATCAATGCCATATGAGTTAACCCTGACCTTGAGGAAATTAGCATTACACACTCTAAGAAAATGAATCCTATTTGTAGCAAGTTTGCATTCTGAAAGATTTTTTTTTTTATGAAAGGTAGTGGAAGAAAGGGTGCATAGATAGATGGCCATGTAATCCTCCAACAAACAAGTAACAACCCCCTCCCCCCCCCAACCCTCAACCGAATTTGATAAAGACAAAATGCAATACATTCATTTCAGTAATATTGATTTATAATTAACTTTCAGTTGTGTTTACATTTATATCATCTTTACACATAAAACTATACAGTACTTTCAAATCAGACACAGCTACTCACACAATATAAAATACATAAACAGAGTCTTGGTCAAGATATACAACACAATTCCCCAGTCAACAGACATTCCCTAACAGTCAGTCTAAGATCCTGTTTCTCCCATGTGTCTCCTACTTTGTTCAGATGAGTCTCTTTTCGTGCTTCAATGAATTCGGGAAGTGGAGCTGACCAGTTTTCTGGGGGTGAGGAACGATACTCCCACACATCGTTAGCTTGCATCATTTTCTTTTCATTGTCCATTTTCTGTTTTTCATAAGCTATAAGGTCATTCTATGAAAATAAAATTCAAAAAAAAGATATCTCAACATATTATTATTATATAAATTTGAAATATTTCAGAAAAACATGTTCTTGTTTACAAAATTACAGTCAAAGTGAAATTGTGAAGTATAAACTTAATAAAATGCCCATTAATAGCCACACCATTCACTAGAGTACGGTAATAGTTCTCAAGTCAATTCTGAATTTAATTTTTCTCTTCCTTCAGTAACATTACATGTCAGGGGATCATAGTTTGAACAATTTAGAATTATTAGGATGCTTTCATAATGATATTACAAACCTTTTCATTGTAGCCCTTAAGAAGAAGATTTAATGGGTTTTTCCCCAATATTTTCTTATGTTGTTCTTTGCATCTCTTTTTGGGCCTTTTCGATAGATTTTGCTATATTGGTCAGGGGTCTTGGTTTGAACACTTAATAAGCATTTAGAAGCTTTGTTGTAGATATTGTTACTTTTAATCCACTGGTTCTTGAGAAGATGATTTTTTTGTTTATTTAAAAATACCCATCCTATTTTTTGGAGTTATCATTAAGCTTTATGCAAAGTTTGTGGTTCTAGCGAAGAAGTCGATCCTGCGAAAAATTGACAAAAAAACCTATAGACTGACAGACAGTGAAACGCAGGACAATGGGTGATCAAAAAAGCTCACTTGAGCTTACAACTTTGGTAAACTAAAAATAAGCCACAGCTTTCAATTTCAAGTATGAAATACAAATGTATAATGATATTGTAAATTTCACATACTCATCTACTTCATAGAATAAATCATGAAACAATGTTCATTGTAAAAAGAACATGAAAATTTCAATGAACCCGATCATAAATTTAAAAATAATGTAAAAATCATGTATTAAATGCCGAAACTCATTTTAATTCTAGCAATGTGAATCAATCATAATGAAAGTAGACCTAAATGGTAGTTTGCAAGTAAGTAGCTTCCAAGCAAAATACAAATGATGTCAAATCTGTTCTAAAAAGCATACAGAAAAAGAAATTTGAAAAACCACAAAAGGGGACTAACGTTAACAAACTAAAGAAATTATTCAAAAGTCAGTGATAGGGAAACTCTTTGGGCACTATCATGATTCTTAACTTTGATGACAAGATAGTGATGTGAATATGATAACCATTGATAATAAACCAGTGGCATATCATTGTACAAACCATTGCATCCACCGAGTCCTCTCCCCCTCTCTCCATAGCATTACATTTTTCAAAGACATTCAGAAGGGGAGTGCAGTCCGTGTCCTTGCCATTGACATAGCGCTGTCTGATACGTGATGGTGCAGCTGTGTAAAATACATGTACATTGTAAAATACATGACATTGTACATTGTATAATACATGGACATAACATGGACATATAATGCACTGCTCTGAGAATATAGCAATAACTCTGTAAAAATTACTCTTCCATTAACAATGACATTATAAAGAAATAAATTAAATGCAAGGCATTGCGATCTTCTGATATGAGGCATATAAGTCCTAGATGCTAAAAATGTGAGGGCAGTATTATGGTGGAATCCAATCATACGAAATTTCAGGGGAAATATACCAATATTTGCTTTTCTTTTGCTACAAAGCAAGGAGAACAATATTTCATTGAAAGAACATTCTAGGAATAAAAAAGGAAATGTGCTGACAATGGGTGATCTGAAATAAAATGAATTCACTAACTATCACAGCTAGTATAATCCCATAAACCATAAAGTTTTTGAAATTCAAATGTATTCCAGTTCCGCTTTAATCATAAATATACATACCAAAGCATGATTCACATTCTCTCCAGTATGTAGCGCAAGGTCTTATCTGGAATCATTCAATAGAAACTAAATCTGATAGTCAAAAGCGACGATAATGGTGAAGAGAAATCATGTGATAAAATACACGTTTACCTTAACGTTAACCTTGCGTTCATTGATAACTGTATACAGTTTGTGATACGTTCGAAAATCCTCTGTTGATAATTTTGTCAATGTGCTGATTTCATAATATAAAGGAAATAACACAAGTTAATACAAAATAGAAACATACTAAATTTGCATCGGGGTGATTCTTTATGTATTCTTTTCTACTTCTCACTGTTTCTGGCGAGTTTCCGTTAAAAGACTCCTTGAAGTCGGTAACGGGCGCTGACATTTTGTTTTTTATAAAGTTAACTCTTACCACGGAAATTCACGAAGAATAATGAATATTGTGTTTTTAATTCAATAGTTGGATACTACACTTTTCTAGATAATCAAAATAACTTAGTTTTGTCATAAAGTAAAGAAAATACCAAGAAACTAACAATCTTTATAACAGAACGAAATAGTTTACTCTCGATCTAACAAATATGATTACTACTTTCTCTTTGATTCAATAATGACATACTACGTTTGCCAGTGTTTTTTCTCAAATAATATATTTTTGAAACAATACAATTTGCATGTGACATACAAGGATGAAGAACAGTTCAAGCACGACTATTTACAGGTAAAATTAAAGTACGGGAAGTTTTGAACCATTTTAAATCAAGTTTCTGCAAAGCCTAACTTCACAATCTTAGGTCCTAAGATTGTGTACTTGCTCATTATCATTCAGGCACTTAGGTACTTGTGTGTGGGCATGAAATAATATTAATTACTCGTATGGATAAACCAAATTATATACTTTTTTCATGACTGTAGATATGCATAAAAACTTGCTTGCTAAAGGTGTTGCTCTTTGTACATTTATGCCGATTTATTTATTTATTTTTTCACTTTAAAGTTATATCGGAGCATATGTATATGATGTCACGATAAGTTTAAGACAAGCATGGGTTTTATCAAGTTTATTTGCAAAGTGTGCAATGCCTTCCTCTACCAATAACGTTTCCCTTCATTTGTTCTTCTTACTACTGTATATTTTTCAATATAATTCCGCCTTGGGTACCTCTTTCTGGGTTGGGTAGAATCTCAAATTGTGCCATGTATTTAGACAATTTTGGTCTTTCCTTTATGTTGAAGATATTGAGGAAACGCGGTTGTAATACAGAAGAAAAAATCCAGGAAGCATGTGGAGAGGTACATTTTCAGAAAATTTTTTAAAAAAAGGTGCTTTTATTACACAAGATCTACGTCATTCCTTTGGAATATGTATGGAATCTGAATCATAACTGAATTTATCTTGTTCGCAATTAGTCCAGTACTATGCTTGTTCGATTCAATCGATTGGAAACAAGATATGGTATTGAATATAAGGTGTTAAGGTCAGACGCGACCTATCTTTCATTATTTTCGATTTTTTTTCCTATCTCCGCAATGTGAAGATTTATATTTTCGTGTTATATAATATTTTTTTTATATATTTGGATACATAGTTTCAATTGAAAATATATACTTTGACTTTATTAATAAGCATTCAAATGCATTTTGCATGCTATTAAAAGAACAGTTCAAAATATTCTAACTCCAAAAATAGCCCGGTAATGCACCTTGAATTTTTGGGTATAAATGCAAATAAAGAAGAAATAATCTATCACGGAAAATTATCTAAAACTGAGGAACGTCGCGTGTGTCCTTAACTATTTTTGTAAGATAGCTATTCAAACACAACAACCGGCAGGCCAATAAATACCAATACCAGATGGAAACAACTACATGTATAACATTAATGGGTGTTACTGTGTATAAAGTATGTGAACATTTAAACATAGATTCAGAGAGAAATCAGCAGAAGGCGACTCCTGGGAGAGGAGAGTCTGAGAAGAAGGGATGTAATCTCCACTCATTACACTCCCCTGCATCCCGAAATCTATCATCTGAAGGTTGTCACCAACTTAGAAGAATGCAATTGTTAGGACTGTAATTTAACGGTATTACAAAGTTTAAGGTACCTTTACTATAAACTCTTTTCTTCTATAGGAAGAGTACCTATCATCTGAATTTTTAGATCTAGTCCAGTCATGTAAAACTATTAAATCGGCATCACTTGAGAAGATCATTGACAGAATTAGAGTGGAGAATGGTAAGTGTCTAGTATAAATGTATCACTATTAACATTGACAGTTAACATTTATACTTTCTTAACTTTCAATTGGTTTTTGTGATATTCATTTAATCAATAAAAGTTAATGAATATTGTTAGTATTAATGTTAGGCAATTCACAGTTGATAAAAATATTTCATTGCTATTTTAATCAGCGGAGAGAGTGTATACCTTTCCTATTTTTACGGAAGAGTTCTGCCGCCTGTTTGTTGAGGAACTATCACACTTTGAGGATAGTGACTGTCCTAAAGGCAGGCCAAACACCATGAATAAATATGGGGTTAGGAAGATTTATAAATTAATTTACATGTATTTAAAAATAACTATTATGTAATTCAAATTTGCATACTTTAGTAGTGTTTAAATTACAGGATTTTTTGGTTGATAAATCGTAGAGGTACCGAATTCAATATGTTACGTTTCAAAATTTTAAAAACATAAAAAAATATGAACATTTAACATATTCTTTTTACCAGGAACGTATATACTAACAAATGTCTTTGTTTTATGTTACAAACTACCGAAATGCGTTTTCTTATTCATCACCTTGTCTTCTTCTGTCTTCAAGACTTTTAATGTAGTTGTGTCATTATTATAGCGTATCTTCATACAAAAATACCAATACTGTAAATTCCTTATTTTACGCGAGTACTTAATTCCGTGATTCCGCTGTTTTTATCAAATCACGAGAATATAAAATCTCGTAACTGTCTGAAAAATAAAAGCGAGGATGGTTGCTTCTCGCGATTTTCCGCGGATATTAATTCCTTGCGTTTTATAAGGAATCTACAGTAAGCCAGGGATTTAGAATAGTGAGAAGTTGACAAAGGTGATAAAAGAGTACATCACTACATGTATACAGAAACAGCTTTTAGAATAGTTATCGAGTAAAAATTTGAACAGTTAAAAGTAAACACATATCTGTACACGAAGCCGCAAACTAACTCATATGTTGCCATTCAACAATCCCTAGGAGCAATCGCAGCTTCTCGGACCTTTCGGGTAGAGCTCGGAAAAACCCTCGAATGTATTAACATTACCCAATCGCAAAGGCCCGAGAAGTTGCGATTGAACATTACCGGATGTTAGAATTTTATACAAAATGGAGTTTCTTCCCATCAATTTAAGTATTGGCTAGACAGTCTTGTATGTCGCTTCTGTGGTATATTTTAGAGTATATCATTGAGTTTAATGAAGTCTAGCTCACATCTCAACAGACCGTAAAATGTGTTGTATTTACATCAAGTTTTATAAAAAGGGGGTTGTCATGGACGCCATTGTAATATATTCGAGGTGTTTTTCCGAGCTCTGCCGGAAAGGTCCGAGAAGTTGCGATTGTCCCTTGGAGCTATCTACAATTCACGTAGAAAGGCAAAACATGTTTGGGATATTCACTATTCTCTGTTCCTGCAATGTATGCATGTTGTAATACTTCGATTTCTTTGAATTATCCAGGTGTTGCTGAATGAGCTGGGGTTTGACGAGGACTTTCTGACGCCATTACGTGAGCACTATATTGCCGCCATCACCTCCCTGCTGTACCCTGACTGGGGAGGGGCTTCCCTGGACTCCCACAAAGCGTTCGTAGTCAAGTACAAACTAGGTCAAGACACGGACCTGAATTATCACTATGACAACGCGGAGATTACTTTGAATGTGTCACTAGGGAAAACTTTCACTGGCGGCGAGTTGTACATCGGTGACATGTTTAGGCCTCGTGAGACTTCCAACCAAATTGAGAGATTTACTGAGATCTCGCACGTGCCATCTATAGCCCTGCTGCATAGAGGACAACACAGACACGGGGCCTCACCGATAACTAGCGGTGAACGGTATAACTTAATTATTTGGATGCGATCTTCGGCAGTTAGAAACGCTTGCTGTCCCATGTGTTTCGAGGAACCAGATCTAATTCCGACTGTCGGATTTGGGGACGGATTTACAAAACAGACAGAAACAGTAGATGTTTGTGCTGTTTGATTTCATAAATAATATGTTAAAGTATGTATCACACCCACATCTAATATGTCTTTTAATATATTAAATAAGAAAACGATGTGTCCAACACAGGAAACGTCTCTTTTTTATTCCCCTCGTTGTCAATGCAGTGATATACCGTAATATGTACCACATGTTTTTCTGTCCTTTCATTGAACTTTTTTTCTGCTTGACTTAAACTTTATATAATTATGTCCATCATTTCCAACATTATTTGTCTTTAAAATGATTGTTTCATTTTTATTTTTTTAAGTTGGATGATATATAGCTGAAACAGTTATCTCTCCTTTTAAATAGTATATCCTTCTTTCCCGGTCCTCAACAGCAAAGTCGATATTAATTGCTCATTGAATCATTGGAACTGTTTCAGTATCATGAAAACTACATGCATTTTTAAGATTATTTCATTTTTTTCAATTTTATTAAATTTTATTTATTTTTCACCAATTCGGATTTTTTTTATTGTTAAAGCAATAATAAATGTATGACCCATTATTTTGTTGATTATAAATTCTAGTTCAACTCATGCTGGCTTTATGGGTAAAGCTTAAAACATGTATGCAATATTTATGGTCAAAGTAAGACAATTGGAAAACCTAAACCATCTTCAAGATGCACTGAAATTGTAGACACTGGTTAATTTTTTGTTCTAGAAAATTGATTGTTGGAAATAATAAACTAGTTCCTTACATACCTGACCTCCCGCCTTCAATGGATGAACATATTCACTTACATTCAGCACGCAAGGCAAGATCGTATTCATTCTCCATGTTTTATTAAAGTTTTAAAATTCATAGAATTTTAAATGGTTATAGATAATTTTAAATTCTATGAATTTTAATAAAACTTTAACATCAGTGTTTTATATTATACAAGATACGTGTGGATTTGAAGATAACAGAGAAGAAACACCACAGCATTTTCAGAATTGTTTATTAAAAGTATTGCATGGTTTTCCGTAAATATGGTAATCGTAGATCAAAATTAGTTGTTTTAATATCAAATGCAATTTCTATGGTCGCCTAATTTTTTTTATCTTTACAAGATATAAATTTTCGTAATATAATTAACATTAAATTTTTATATCATACTTCATTATACATACGGCAGTGAGGGGGAGAAATGCATAAAATGTACATGAACTTTATATGTAAAAGGAAACCCAGAAAACAAGTAACCAACAAATTAAAATTTACAGTACAAGTAATTTGAAAAAGTGATAAAAGTTTGTAAAATATAAACAATGCATCAATAACGTCATCAAAAAGGAAAATAATGAATAGAAATTGACTAATTAAACAACAAGCAATATATATTTAAATTATCCAATGTCTATGACGTGGTCGGTTGATATATTTGACCAGTCAGTGCTCGGGGGACAGGGAGTCCGAGCTGTCGTACAGCTGCACCCCCTCCGAGTACACGTTGTGGGACCGGCTCCTAGAGGGCGGTCGGCGCTTCCGGTTCTGTATTAGGATTTCCTGTAATGTAAACGTGTCAAATTTTTTTTTTAATATGGTCGTATGATATTTATATTTTAAAACCTTTAAGGTCATGAGAAAAAGAAAACCCACACAGTTTCAAAGGTGATTTGGATATTTAAGATTTTTATCAATTCACAACATAAACTAAGAATCTAGTATACCGTCAGGCAGTTTATATATACAGCATCAAAATATAAGGGAATTAAAATAAATGTAAAGAAAATATAGAATTCTAAAAAAAGATAAAAGTTTCTAGCCGTAAGTGTAAATTAGTGGCTGATATTGACATGCAAAGGTTTAGGAATAATGAATATCAACTGATCATAAAACAGAAGAGGATAATTATAACAAAACTTCAGGAAAATGAATAACATTAAATATTCTTCTGTAAGTCTAAGAAGAGTAGTACCAGTATAACTAATTACCTATTTTTCCTCGGACGACTTCAATAGATTGACATAGAAGTGGTTTGAATAACGATGATCACATAGGACATTTTGCACAAAATTTTACTATTAGAATTTAAAGAACACTTGGCATGTAAATTGATCAAATCTTGCATACCGCTGAAGGAATTCTGGTGACCACTTCGTCAGTCCGCGTGGATTTGTTGGTAGAGTTGATGTACTTCCATGCTTTCTTTGCCTGATCACGTGCCTTATCCGTCACTTCCGCTTTGACTGTTACACCAAAGATGTCTTCATGGAAACGATTTGACTCCTATGAAATAATGAACAGGAACAATACAAATCAAAGAAGTTTTGATTTCTAGAAACATATTTCCAAGAGAATCGCAAAGTGAAATGGGGAAATTACAAAAAAATTTAATAATTCAAGGTATTATAACTTGAATTCAGTAGAAGATTTTACCCTTAGTTTCAGAAGGTACGACTGGGCCTGCTCCGAGGTCATCTTCCCGTGCTCCTGGATTATTTTGGACAAAGTTGTCGTCACATCTGACGCCATGCCTACGTCACCACAGACATAAAAATGGCCACCTTTCTTCATTATGCTTTCAAAAATTTGTTGACTGTTTTTCTTCAATAGATCTTGAACATATTCCTAAAACAGATACATGTCCATGTGAAGTGTTAGTTGTACATGTTTATGAATATTCCCAACCTTCTCATATCGAACCTAATCTATATGTAGAAAGAAATCCTAATTTATGTGTTATAATAGAAGAAACAAACCTTTTTCTTTCCGGGCTCCCGCGATAAAGCAACATTGACCTGAGATAAAACACCTTCCTTTGCGCATGCGTTTAATTCAGACTCATAGATATGGTCCACGGTAGACTGTCTACAGCCGAAGTACAGACTTATCTCACCCCATCCTTGCTTCTCTCCATCTAAATAACGAAAATACATTTAAAATTAATGAAATATTTGTGTTTTTTGCATTCATTATAGCATGTACATGTATGAAAAATTCCCACACAATATCGTACTCACGCGATGGAGGAGGAAGCATTTCTCTCTCGATTTTACGATGCTGCCAGAAGCTTCTGAATGGCGCAATTCCGGTTCCTGGACCGACCATGACCACGGGGAGAGTGGAATCGTCCGGAAGATGAAAACTAGGTGCCCTGAAAATTAAAAATATTCAGTTAGAGATTTCCACCTTTTATTTAGTCTGCCATAAAGTTACACGGTACATTCAAGCTTCTTTACCACACTGCTACTTACATTCTAACCACACAAGGAATGGTTTCTCCGATATCACATTTATTTAACCAGGAAGAGCACACGCCTTCATGCACTGGCCCCACGCCACCTGCGAAAATAAATTACACCGTATGTATTAAATTGTATATACTTGTACTTACTTTCAGTGATTACCCTAAAAGTAACCATTGCCAGATGTTTCTTTTAAGATGTTTTAAAGATTTTGAAAGATCCTACCCATCGTGTTGTATTTCACGACGGCGACCGTGGCATGAATTTCCCCAGGATATGCTTTTGGTGAGGAACTGATGCTGTAGAATCTTTGTTGCAACAGCGGAAGTTGTGTCATCAGAAGCGTGGGATTTACACGCAGTGAAGGGAACTCCTCAAAGACTTCCACCAAGTTCGGGTTCCTCTCATGCTTCCAGTCTTCATAGGCGTGTATATCCTGGTAAGAAGGCATTAAATTATTAATGATTAAAAAAAGGAATACCTGGTAGGTTGACTTTATCCATTCTTAGACCGATAGACAGAGAGTTAAACTCAACACCATAAAAAGTATATCAAATGATGTCATAATCCAAGTACATTTGCAAGGTTTTCCAGCCTATCTTTATCACTTTCCCAAGTAGCTTGAGACGCCAGCTGCTTCAGCATGTTGATACTAGGGGGCGTAGTGATATCTAGGTAGCGGGAGAAAGCCGTGCGCAGTGAACAAATCGGAATTTTCTCCACCTGTTCCCAAATCTTTGACGAACCTAAATAAAGCAAAATTTTGGCCAATAACAGTCATACGAGTTCGTTTATGGTTTAAAAAAAACATGCTTTAAACGGTACACCAAATGTAATATGTTACCAAGAGGTGTTGATTTTTCGTGAAGGATCTCTGTTTTTATTATTTGATCGGCTGGAGGGGCGTTTTGGAGTCTTGCTAGAATTGATTCTACCATATCGGGCGAGTTTTTAGGGAAAATGGCCACGTGATCACCAGGTACATAGGCCAGCTCCGAGGCGCCATAGGTGTCCAGTTTGATTAAGATTGTCTGTCGGCTGCAAAATTGTAACTAAAGGTTAAGTAAACCAGAACCATTATGTATGCTGTATAAATGTCTTCGGTTGTCTTTGCTTCGTTGACATGAATTCTTACCTTGAATTCTGTGATTGTAATTGTGTTCTCTCGATCAGCTTACAGGGTAGCACAGTTTTGTTATGTACTTTGGACAAAGCTATTCGAAGAAAAAAGAACCGATCATTACTGAAATATCTGATAAAATTGGTCAAACTGAGGAAGATCACTTTTTGAAAAGAGACAATAGAACAATCATGTGCGTGTAATTATTCATGTGTGTACCTTCTGTTATTTTCGGCTCTTTGTCTGCCGGGGTAAGTCTGAATTTGCCTGGAGACCAGGTGAAGTCCGTCTTGGACAGAGAACTGGTCGCCTCACTGATGCTGCTATCGTCCCCAACACAGAAGGTTTCACAAGCAGTCTGATGATGGGGAAAAAGTCAATAATCAAATATTCACATCCACTGAGTAATTTCTCCCTTATTTTTTCTAAAAGACTAGCTTGTGAACAGAACTGACACTAAAAATGACGATCTTCAGTGCCATTTACTCGCTTATGAACAACCGATTGAATCAGCCACGGGCAAAATAAACCTCCGCCATACAATAAGTCGTTTGTTAAAAATATGTTTTCTACTTAATGGTTCATGGTGCAAATATAAAGTTTAAACTTTAATGAACTATTTTGTTCGTGTTTGATTGGTATAGTTTTAGCTTTATTTAAAATTTTAAAATAACAGTAAGCACAGACTAACGGCCAAGTTAAGGTTCTTCTGTCTGTTACTTTCTGGTCATTAATACAGCGTTTTAAAGTTACTTTTACTTGTTTAATATATATATATATATATATGGGATGGCAATTGCTAACCGGTTAACCGATTAATCGGTCGGAACAATGGTAACCGGTTACAAATTCTGTAATCGGTTAGACGGAATAAAATCGGACAAAATTTCATAAAAATTCAACATTTAGAACTATGAACGTTCATAATTTGATATTTTCATACATCGCTTAGAGCTTTAATTTGGGGATAATTGATTTACTCCTTGCTTATTAACGGGATAAGTTCCGGATTGTTAGGTGCTAATTACTGTTTAAACACCTCAACACTGCCCTAACCATCCTAACTGTCCACTGTTTCTTGAATCATGCGTGAATAACAATGAAATCGCAATTGATTACTACATGTATTTACATTTTTTCTGTCGCCGTTCTGTCAATCTTGGATTCCAGTGTCAGTGAACATGCCGCCTCAAACGCCATCGCAAGCATGGCGATCTCTCAAGATAGAACTATATGGCAAAATCGTAAAATGCACACTCTGCTCAATGGAACTCGCACAAATGCGCGCGGTCCGAGACCATAAGAGAGAACAACCCCATTAAAAAACGCAAAGCGTTTCAAGACGAGCCGAACAAACCGGAAAGTGAAGTGTCGAAATATTTAAATAGAAAAGGAATGCGAAACGTTGATCCTCTCAAATGGTATGTCTGAAAATGAAGTACTCAGTCTGTTTCCAAATCTCGCTGGTTTAATTAGAAAATTTTTATCAATCAATCTAAAAAAACATTTTCAACGGCAGGCATCATTGTCAGATTACTCAGAAGCCGATTATCATCTGTCGTTATAGATCAGATCGTACTTTTGAACAAAAACTGTAACGAAAGAGCTGATTATGGTGAGGGTGATAATGTAGCATGACTATCGGAATATATTTGTCCATGATATTTAATGCATGTTCATTCGTTACATGTGCATAACTATTTTTTCTTGCTTTTTTGAGATATGTTCTCATTAAACTCGAACGGATTAATAAATTACGTATCTCGAGTCTTCTTGCACGTATGAATAAAGTTTATTTGAAATAAACAAATATGTCACCAAAAAAGTAGTTTTTGCTACGATTAACCGGTTAATCGGTCGGAACGTCATACGGTTAACCGATTAGCAATTTTGTAAC
>WFKH01010931.1:58753929-58781429 GCA_016163765.1 Magallana hongkongensis
ATATATATATATATATATATATATATATATATATATAAATGATTTAAGAAATATTCAAAGAGAGATGTAAATAGAAATGGTAAAATTATTTCTTTGGTGGTTCATTATGGTTCTGTAGCAATCATTGCAGTTAAAAATAACACATTTCGCTAACTTTAGGTTTTGATATTTTTTCATTGCCCACTGCCTTCATACATCAATGAACCACAAAGGAATAAACAAATTCTTTGATAGGAGATATACAGTTATATACATATATGTAATCCCTACTGGATACCTTAAACGTTTCCTCTGCCCATTGCCGGAAAGACTCCTCTTGTCCACAAAGTTCATCTCCCTCCATCATCTTATTAATTCTCATTCCTCCTAAAGAGTTGATCATGTTGTCTACAAAGTGGGCGAAGGCACAGAAATTCGGATATGCTCTGGAGCCGAGGCCAAATACCGAATAGTGAACATTGGCCAGAGGCCCAACGTCTGCGTCCAGATTTCCCGTCGTATCTGGTGACGTATCACCTTTGTCGTCTGACTCACTCGGGGTGCTCATCTTGAAGTAGGACATAGACAAAGGTTCCCCACTGCATTAACAAAGATATGTCAGACTCAATTATTTATGAAATTATACACAAGACTCACAAAGAGAGAGAGAGAGAGAGAGAGAGAGAGAGAGAGAGAGAGAACTTTCCAAAAGACATAAAGTCATGAGATAAATTTGCATAATTATACTCAACAATATTTTTAAGTTCGTTATTAGTGCATTCTATCCGCTAAGTATTTCTAATGATACCCTAATATTTGATAACAAATGATTAGAGAAATAATTAGTATAATCGGCCTATTGGTCTTAAAGGTTCATGCACCGAGATATGAATTACTGCGTGTTGCCATGCACTACTTACTTTTGAGTGTTGTGTGGAGTTTTCATCTCATGTAGACTCTTTGCAAATGCCTGAAATGGAAAAATTCTTAATATTAAAGATATACTGGCAAATGGGATGTAATACCAACGCACACATAAGTATATTTTCTTTGAATAAAAAAGAAAACAAGATAAAATTTTGCAAACATATTCCACCACAAGACCTAAACTCATATCCCCTGTGCAATAGAAATGTATTTCAACGATAATAAAGGGTTTAAATTCATTTGCGCGAAAGTCAAACACGAATACAACTTTGATGTTCAGTAAAGTTCAGTGTAGGTTCAGTGGTCGTTGAGATTCATACCTCGCCATTTTCCGGAGGATCTCCGTTTCCAAAGGTACTGGTCACCACCAGGAGGAGCTGTTCGTGCTCTAGGTAAATAGGGTCATAGTCCTCCATGTTCAGCACCTGTAGGTCAAGGTTGACTTGTATTTATAACTATGTTAATGACAAGGTGTTTTTATCTTTTTGTTTGTTTCTTCAATCAGAGCATCAAATATTGTCAATAAAATCTCTATCACTAATAAAAATCTACTGATTTTGTGAAATAAGTCAAGCTCAAGATTTCACCTTGGTATAAAATGCGTGATTGAATGTATGAAATGAGTGATATGAGTGAATAGTTCTCACCTTGGCATCGAAGGCGTGTTTGAATATTTCACATAGAGATCGAGCGAACCTCTCGGATTTTCCAGTCTCCGTAGCATAGAGTATCGTACACTTCACTCGCCTTGCCAGAGCTTTTCCCATCAGCTTAGCCGAAAATTTCACTGCCCTGGAAAGTAGTAATGAGATAAGTAAAATTAAGAATTTTAGTACATATATTGAGTATACATCTATGCTTATTTCATATGGTCAAAAATAAAAATAAAACAAAAGTATACCGGGCGAGTTCCCGGAATCCAAACTTGCGCTTGGGTCTGTCGGCGGAGATCTTCCTGTCTCGGTCTTTCTTCCAAATGTGTGTCTTCCACGGATCGTCCTATCAAAGGGAGAAATGACATTTAAAATTAAGAGTTAGAATTTGAGATAATTAATGTAAAAACATTATCATTTATTGAATGAAAACCTTGTCGCACATTTTACAAATTTAAAATGTTTTGATACGGATCGACACCGCTTGATAATAGCATCATGGACGTTTTCTTTACTAATCATCATGGGGGTGGGGGTTTATGGGGCTTTATGGAGAGTTGTAAGCAGCTGACCATGTATTCATAGGAAGGTTTCAGTTTGTAGAGAAGCATTTCCTGGTGGAACACCTCGGTGAGGGAGCCACTCATAGGCGGCACTATCCAGACCCAGTCCGCGGGGCACCCTCCGCGCGCCTTCTGCTCGTTCTCCATGTGCTTCATGAACGACTCGGACGCCGCGTGGTGGTCCGTGATTGTCACGCCCATTTGCTAAAAAAAAAAAAACGGTAATAAACGATGTATAAAGAAGGTGGATCTCAATAAAGATAGCAATGTATAAAGATGGCCGATCTGAATAAAAATACTGCCGATCTGAATAAGATCACAAACGATGTAATGACAAATATGAACAAGTAAACAATGTAAATAGATTATGGAGCTGAATAAAAGGATCATAAACAGTGTTTAAAGATGGCGGAGCCATCCGTTCCAGTTACTTTTTTTTCATTTGAATAATGCAAGGAATGTTTTTCAGATATCAATTCAACAAAATATCAAAACAGAACTAAAAGTGGTTTAATCTATACTCAAAGGGTTTTTATGACTTTAACGAGGATTATAGAATCCTTTGAGAGTTATCAAAGTCGCTTCTGGCAAAAGATATCCGAATTGTTGTTTGTTTGGGAGGATTTTGTTAAATTTCCGTCTTCATCAATCAAACTATGTCAAATAAACAATATTTTTTTACACTCAAGATAATATACTGCTTTACAGAGCTGTTGACTTTCTTACGGACCATTAACTCACATTAAAAACATAAATCACACAAAAAGGCATAAGGACCCGACACAACACAGGTGAATGGTTAGCAATTTAACTGAGTGGGGTGGTAAGTATTTGGGACAATTAGGTTACAACACCTGATAACTATACAGCACGGCTATGTTAATTTCCACCAGCGCTCGGTCCTTCCACAACGAAGAGCTCTTCTTGGTATCCAAACCCATCTTTTCAGCAATAGGCTTTAAATTATTATGAAATTATTACGTCATTTCTTTCTAAAACTGCAAATTATAAGTGGTTTTATATCATTTTTTCACCTGAGCTTTTCTTAACAATAAACCCTACGTGTACATATAAATCAAAAAACAGAATGATACCATGATTTTCAATTTATAAATCCATGTACATTCATTTTAAATTCACTTTGATGAAGCTAATGTAGTCGATTACCTGACAAATACATGATTTTTTTCTTCAATATTTGATAAGCCCATTCCATTTAAAAGCAATTGTATTGAGTTCGTAGTTAAGTAACATAACCTTAAGTAACATGACTTTTGTATTACGCCAATGTAAAAAATGACACAATTTTAAACCAAGATAGATAAACCATTAAATTAAATGTATTGCAACGGTAAGTTAATTCACATTCAATCATGCAATGAACGTAACATTGATATTAATATTGATAATGTTATAACAGATCCGGTTATAGAAAGACGTCAATAACTTAATAACGACTAGATCTTATAAGCCTGCCTTGAGGAGATTGTATCTCTGTACGTCGCAGAGATCCCGGGCCCCTATCTCTGTCCCCATGAACCAGCCGTTAAAAGGGGCCGCCGTGAACTCCAGCCCTCCACAGTCAAACATGATGCACGACACGGCGGGCAGACCGTACCAACGAATCCCCATCTCTGCCAGCCAGGGAAACCTATTGAAACATTCAAACAGTATTGGATTTGTCTCGGATGTACAAAATGATTCGTGCATTATGATACAGAACCTCAAGACTTAATAAATTGTCAAATATATCTTTTGTTGTAGATTGCAAAGAGTTTTTCTGTAAAATGTGTAGACTATTTAATGATTTGCAATTTAAAACTGATAAGTGACACTAGTTTGACTAAAGGTTATTATTTCTTTGTTTAGAAATTATGTAAATTGACAAAAAATGGATATTCTCAACCTTTTGTAAATTTTCTGTGATAATATTATCGATATTGTTGACGTTATAAGTTTTGTTTCTGTATCTTCTCTGTGTAATTTTTTGTCACATAACTTGTCATGCTATGACATGTCTTACTTTGGGTGTTTAATAGGAATCTCCAGGATTAAATCTTGAGGGATTTCAAACATTTCTGGGTCCATTCCATTAGCCTGTAGAATCAGTGGCAACACGTCCCACATACCCTCTTTTCCTTTCCAGCCCATCTTCTGACAAACCTGCAAAGCACAACACTTGCCTTAATAGGCCAATTTTGCCCATTTTATGCTTAGTAAAATAGTCTTCTGGCAAGCTATACATTAAGGGTTATCTTTGTTTGGAGTTATCTTCCCTTGAATTTTACCTCTGTAAACTCCACATTGGCGGGGTCTCCAATGACGGAACCGTCTGGCTGTTTGTACCCGGCGTACCGAATCAACTGCGCATTCCAAACCCGGAAGTCATGTTTTCCGTCAGTTCTTGGAGGGAAGATAGTTATTGCAGACCTTTAAAAGATATATAAGTAATCTATTATCACTTCTGTCGGGGAAGACCATTATTGCAGCTTATTGTAAGCCCCTTAAGGACTAAACGAGGATTCAAAATACCAACCTAATGTTGCCTTTATTGGTTCCGTATTTTATGTGATTGCATATGGCTTCAAACATTCCTCTGGCAGTAGTTATATGCCTGGCATCAAAGACCTGATACACGGAATGAAGAATATGTGTTCAAATTAATTGATTATTCTTTAAGACTATATGGTAGTAACTATGCTAGTAGTAAATGGAATAGTCACGCAGTACACCCTTGCTAACGAAGTTGTCACTTTACCTGTAATTTATTCCACTGAATTCGCCCTATACATCTAGGAGCGTTTCGCCAAGCAGTTTTAGCGCCATATGTCAATTCACTGGACGTAAGCTCATATGTGCCCGTCTTTTCAATAGAGGCTACTACCTCTTCAAGTCTTTTGTGATACATTTGGGAATTAACTCTAAAAAAAAATTATAGAATTTTTTGTACCTTATGCAAATATCTGAAGACGAAAAATACGTTTTGTACCATTTTTATTCTTTTATGATGCAGATCTAAAGTTTTAGAAAATTTTTATTTATGTATGTATTTTAATGAATAACTAAATTGATCTAATTCATAAAACGAAACAGGTAATCAAAGATTCTAGGACTCACCAAGACAAGCATTATCTTTATGAGACCACCTTTATCATATTATATGAAAATCATAGTTAATGATCTTTATTGAAATACTGTATATTATAGTGTGGTTTGACACAATATCGTATGATATCATACGATACAATTTTGTATCATATTATACGTAAATTTCATACTGTATTGTATAATACAATATTTGTCAATACACTACTATACAATACGATTTTGTACATATGATGCAATATAATATTGACAATATGGCATTGTATCATATGATATGACATTCTATCAAGTTATGATATTGTATCATTACTAGTATATTGTATCATATGCTATGATATTGTATCATATGATATGATGTCGTATCATATAATATGAGCTGAAAAAGTAAGCAAAAAAGTCGGTTGTCACGCAACCCATCGACTGTATCTTCAGAAGTTTTATTAACACTGCCATATTGACAATAATTGTATTGGTACATTATCTTATTTCGTCCCACGTCCTATATATAGGAATAAATGATATGAAACAGGTAAGACAAAAGATTCAGCCATATATACCAATGCCCCTAAAAGTGTTTTACAAAAATAAAAGAGGCTGTAAAGATATGTGCAATATACTTATTAGAGTAAAGAAAGAGGTAATTACTTCTGTAATAAAGTAGAGAGAAAAAGGATGTGATATAAATGAATTTGACTGGAGAAGTATTTTTGAACTCCCATTCAAAGTTACTCTTGAATCTTAACTCCAATTGATATAATATCAAATATTTACATCTACCGAATATGATTCCCTCTTTTTCTTACGGAAACTTATTGTAATTCATAATTCGGTAGAAACTGACAGGACTGAAATCTACACGCCCCGTTTATCCATTGGTCGAAACCTACAGCGACATATTAAGAAAAATCACGGACTGCACGAAATAATCATGATGATGTCAGACTCAAATTCCCATAGGAGATGATTTGGCTGTTTCTTTTAGCTAACGTACTGATGTACATTAACAATAATTTAGTTAATTTTACTTACTTTTTACAATAAATTTATTAATTTGTTAAAAGAAAGATGTAAATATGAACAATAAAATGCTTTCTTTGATGATTCATGCGGGTTATGAAGGTAGCGATCATTGCAGAAAAAATTTACATAACCCGCTAACGCGGGTTATGTATTTTTTTCTGCAATGTCGCCACCTTCATATCCCGCATAAATCACCAAAGAAAGCATTTTATTGTTTAAATATTCAAAGAATAGTTCCCACAAAAAATTATCTATTTAAAATTAAGCTTACAGACTCTCCTTTGTGTAACTTCTGTAAATTGCACATAGAAACAATAGAACATTTATTTACATGTCCTGAAGTTAAGGATATATGGTATAGAATTGTTAACAAAATACAATGTTTCTATTGTTTTCGATAAAAGTAGCATACTTTTTGGTAAATATAACAATAGAAATTTATACAGAGTTCAGAACCTGTTGATACTTATTGTGTAACAGTACATTTTTCATGTAAATTCAAATCTTTAAGTAGAATAATTACTGACAGATTCCTTATTCATATGCTGTTAAAAAATTGCGAATGTTCAGAATATGAAAGGGATTGGAAAACAATCCGTGAATTACTGTAGGTAGCATATACATTAGCTATTGTGGTGCCTATGAACCCAATATACTGTACATTACAACTATAATGATATGTATAAATCTACATAGCTGTTTTATGTATGATGTACATGATGTGATTGCCTGTCTGTCTTTCTCTCTTTTTCTTTCTGTCTCTTATAGATAACTGATTTATTTGTACCATACGTGTGAAATTGTAAAAATGTTTCAAAATTAAAAAAAATCCTCCCACGTCAAATATGTTACATATTCTATGTGTCATAAACAATATAATTCTTTTTGGTAGGTGTTCAACAATTCTATTCAATTTCTACCATTGTTAATCTGTTATGATGCAGATCTAAATTTTTAGAAAATTTGTATTTATGAATGTATTTTAATGAATAACTAAATTGATCTAATTCATAAAATCGAAAAAATTGGTTGCCACACAATCCCATCGACCGATCTTAAGAAGTTGTTTTACATGAAAGGCTGCCATCTTTACAATAATTGTTTTGATACATTATCTTAGTCTTCCCACGTCAAATATGTTACATATTTTATGCCTCATAAACAATAACATTCTTTTCGACAGGTGTTCAACAATTATAAATTATCAATAAGAAACGCCGATTTGACTTTGTTAAGAGATCTGTTTTCAAAGATCGATTTATTTTATGTTGGATGTTTTCTTGCTTTTTTATTTGAACGCTTTTCAGGTTGAATCTCGGAGCACGAAATTGTTAAGGAGGCTGGGGGGTCAAAAAAAAATTTCTCCAAAATTCACAAAATTTGCAGAAATGTTTCACATAATCTTAATTTACATTTTAATGTGAAAGACAACATCACAATCATCGTTAATTTCATCATGTATTGCATCTGAAGAAATTGCATGTTATGTAAAAAAAAAAAATTATGAAAACTATATGAAATATAAATAAAGGCAAAAAAATATACCAATAACATCACAAAAAATCATCACAATAATAAAAACTTAACATTATTTGTTATAAAGAAAAATATCACAATTTTACCAAAAATATATATGTCACAGAAATGCAAATATGTAAAACAAAAAAAAAGTAGCCACAAGATTATTTTCAAATTTTAACATAATAAAAATCAATACATGTGTAATATAGATTAATGATTAAAAAAAATTTTCGATGGTGAAATTTAGAAAAAATAAAAATAAAAGGAAAATATTTGAACAAACTATTTGGAGTTTTACGAGTTGCCTCCCTTTGAAAAGATAGAAAATGCTGAAAAACAGCCGATATTATTTTTTTGCATCTTGTAACCCTTGGTTTACCATCAATTGACTCTTTATAATGTTTCAATACCATCATATCCATTTCTTTCAAAAGACAAATTCAGTACATTGTAAGAGTTATAGAACATTAAAGTGAAAATCTTTTTTGTGTAGAGATAAAAACGCTTTAAACTGGCAGCCACCCCCCAGCCTCGTTAATGGGCGAGGAAAACACGATGCTTGATTTCCTTGCATCATTGTCTTTACATAGGTATCACGCAAAATCAAGCACCATATGTTACCGGACCTTTTATACTACCATTGTCCTTTACAAAGTTTAAGATTCTTGATAATCAAAATTGTTTTGTACAAATTTTAATTGGCAAGAATCTGTAACGGACATTATGAATTAAATTTGTTTTGAGGCACCATCTTGGCCATTTGCTGTTAAAACCATTGAAGCGTAATACAATTAGGTAAAACCTTTTTTAATTATGTTGAACAAAAAATTGCTCTTTCAAGTCAATGTATATAGCAGATGCCAAAGTGAAACATGGAATTTGAAATGGCATTTGAAACAAATCGTCTTAGCGTTGCTTGAATAAAATTGAATTTAATAGCATTAGAATTTACAACATAAATGCAAGCACCAAAAAATAGTTATTTTGAAAAACATGGGAGGTATTGGAGAAATTATTGAATGATATTCAAACTGAAACTAATTTAAATCTACCGCTGGATATCTATCATTCAGACGCTGGGGTTTTTTTTTACAATGTTCACAGGAACCTCTTTGTCGCGAATACTTCTCAATAAGCTCTGTTGCGACAATTAGTCGCTGTAAACCAATTAAGGTGGATCCATACTCAGCAACTTTTCGGTTAAAGTGTTGTTTTTTTCTTGAAATTGTTAGTTTGACACCGTATTTATTTAAAAAGTCGAAAAAAATAATGTCTTAACTTGTTATTTTTTTAACAGAATCTAACCCCTTTTTCATATCAAGTTTTCAGCCAATTTCTATTTTTTGCAGTTTTATTTACATTGTTCAAGTATAACAAGTTTAAATATATATTTTAAATCAAGCATTATGTGAGAAACACCTTACAGTGGTCATTTCATTCATACACTGTTAAAAAGAGACATTTTTTAGGGAAAGAATACCAAAAAAGTAAATAAAAATTATTACAAAATCTGAAATATTTTGGTGATACATTTGACATTTACTCGAAAACGTGATAATGTCTATTCCCCCAAAAATGATATCAACAACAAGAGCTGAATAGCTGATATATATCACGAACACAAGTTAATATTTTACTCACATTTACCAAATTTTATTTAGAAATTCATATGTCATATTAAATTGGTTTATAACAAAAGCAAGTCAAATTAAGTGTTCGTCTAATGAAGACTTTACTGAATTACAATGCAGCACAATTGCAAAGCATTGCTGAAATGTTTTACCGAATACTTAATACTAATAAAACAAGCTGTTATCTTGTCTATATGATACGGGTATTGCACTGAAATATAATCTTTGTCATAACATGAAGCAAGTCTTTATGTCGTAACGGAAGCTGGCAATAAACTTACAGAGGCTTATTTAACATCAACAGGTTTTCTAAACAAAACCCTGCAGCTGCCGGTATATAGATATATTATAAAGCTATTGGACCTGAAACTGTATCTTTCTTTTCCTTACAGTCTTTTTATGCTAATAGACAGACTACCAAATCGTCTCAAATTCTGAATCCGGGTGTCATTTTGTAGAATTCTCGGACGTTTAAACTGATGAGAAAAAACCTTTTAGATAATTTTGACTAGTTTCAAGACATATTCAACTTCATGTACTTTGTATATCATGCATTTATCATATTTCGCAATGACACTTAAAACCTAAA
Source organism: Magallana hongkongensis (assembly GCA_016163765.1). Classification (NCBI taxonomy): domain Eukaryota; kingdom Metazoa; phylum Mollusca; class Bivalvia; order Ostreida; family Ostreidae; genus Magallana; species Magallana hongkongensis. Next base: position 58,763,918 of record WFKH01010931.1, read on the forward strand.
ACTATGATGTATGGTGTAAACAATGCAGTATAGGAGACATCACATGGCCCTAACATTAGATAAAAGCACGTGGATATAGCGAGGCATCGGCCGAATATAGCTTTAGTTAATTGGGTTAAGTTAACCTCCGTAAACACCCAGTGTCCGAAATACCCGGATTTCCCTAACCCAATAAACCAAAGCTATATTCAACAAATTTTGCATTGTATTACTCCTCATTTTGTATTATGATATAAAGATTTTGCAATATACGCTTTCTTCCTTATGTATTTTGAGTGTGCTCATTGAAGTATTAAATAAAAAACCTACATTTGGAAATTAATATGCTAGAATTGTAAACTGAAGGACGAATATAAACGTTGAAATTGATATTAAAAAGAAATATGTAATATATTGGTAAACAATTCGTCATAAGAGAAGTTATTCTTTACCTCGACGCGGCTCAAAATCTGGGGCCCGTTTCATAAAAGTATCTTATGACTAAGATCTATCTTAAGACCAAAATTTGTCATAAGATCTCACCATAACTGTTTCACAAAACTGTCACATCTTATGATTATCTTAAGATCTGTCATAATCTTAAGACAACCAAATACATGTCTCAAGTCCTACTCTAACATGGCGAGAACCCAACCAAAGGCCGAGTGTAATTCGAGTGCGCGCGATTTTCCACAGTCTTTTATTTTAGTGCTGCCGTTGGTGCAACGTTAAAAATTTCTTTAGTATTGTGTTTTTTATCAAAATAAACATTATCCGTAACATTTATGTGTTAAATTAATTTATTTTTAGACATTAATCGAGTAAAATGCTAAAGTGGTACTAGCTTTTAAAGACAGCATTTATTAATGATTGCAATATACTGTAAACCAACTTGTATTCACGACTACTTCATTTAACGATTTACTTCCGATAAACTGGTTTGCGACGACTAATGTTTGCGACCAAGCCCTATCCAGACCCGTTTTGTTTTAACAACCATACGACAAGGACTGGTTCGCGGCGAGAAATATTCGCGACGACGAGGTTCTCGCAAACCTCGCGGTAATATCTCGCACGCGAATAAAAGATTGTTTACAGTATACTGCACTACTCCAAATTAAGAGTGATAGGGCGCTGAAAAAATTAACTTTGATATAATCAAAGTTTTAGCCAGATGATCGACATTTAAAAAAAAAATCCATTTTGGACTTTTTACAATAGTTTTCATTCATGTGAAAGAAAAAACAGAACCCTTGGACAGAAATACAAAAACTAATAATTTATTTGTAGATGATAGTAACGCCTTTTTGACCGTGTTCGAGTTTAAGACTTCAGTGCACCGCTCCCCTCTCAATTCCTGATGCTTTCTTTTTCATGTCTTCTGTCTTCTTCTTCAAAGCATTTGCAACAGAAATATTCTGCATTGAAACTAAATTTCAACTGCGTCTGTAGACATTTTCACATGGATGTTTCTGAGTCCACTTTCATGTCCGTACCTGCTTTACAGTCACAACTGCGTGCATTCAAACAACATCTATTGTTTGTACAGGCGCAAATGCAGCGGTGAATCAAATTAAAAATTTCTAGGACTACAATATACTTCATAAAAATACCTTTTATTCCGTAAGTTATATGTACAATTTTATTAATAAATAGTTTTATATCAATGTGTCAGTAACCAAATTTTATCATACTTTAGAGAGCTCAGTTAAGCAATAACACCCCCCCCCCCCTTGTAAAAGATATTCAGTTGATGAGGTTTCAGAGCAAAAAAAGCTAAAATGTAAAATATAAGCAAAATACAGCCTCCGCGCAAATACAGTATTTTTGGTACAAATAACAATTTTATTTTGGTATATTCAAGAATGAAGTTTGTCTTAAGAACTGTCTTAAGATTTCTAACACTTAAGATAGTTTTGTGAAACGGAACTGATTTATCTTATGATTTTCATAAGTCAGATCTTATGACAATTTTAAGATAGGTCTTATGATAAATCTTACGATAGTTTTGTGAAACCCAGCCCTGTTCGCTTTATATCTATGAATTCGTTTTATCGAAGTTCGCTTTAATTGTCTTTTACAAGGAATAATATCCATTTATTGTTAACCGGTATGCTTCACACTTGATTATGCTACAACCATGTTTGTGCTAAATGAGTTTTACTGTAATGTTATATGAAAAAAATAGATGAGAGATAAATCAAAAAAGGGACATGGACAAAATCTGACAATTTTATGTTTCATATTTAATGCCTTTCATGATTTGTGTGGATGCAATATTGCAGGCTACATTCAATAATTATTTTAACATTCCAACTCGTGAAATGAAAACTGTTTTGTATCTCGGCCTTATATCGGCTAGGCGTGATCCCCTTGTTGGATCTCAGACTTTGCAAGTACACTTTTATTACATTCAACGTCAGATTACAAGTATCCAAATTCTAAAAATATGAGACGCAGTCATAAGCGTCCCTATTTTTTTGTTTACATTTTAATGAAAAAAGATTATATCAAGAATCCGGGATCATTGGAGAAGAAAAGCTGCAAAGGGAGGGGACTTTTACCTTTTGATTGAAGTGTAGTATTGCTCAATGAAATCTTTTGCCTGTACCAACACTTCCTCTTTGGGGCGGGGTTCCCCGGGGGCTCGTTTGTTTGTTGTGTATCCCATGATGGAGCCCAGACATCGATTGCTGTTACACGGGACATTCTACAAAGGTCACCGACAATCGGACAAATTGATTACAATCAAAAGAAAAATATATCATATACAAATACAATGTTTACCTACATTCTAGGAAAGTAGAAAGAAAAGTAGTATTATGTGAAGTTTCATCTTCTCAATAATTGTTTTGAGTAAATATATCATGAATTATCAAAGCTTTTCTAGAATGGGTTTGTTTGTTTTTTTGGTATAGTTCTCTTTTTTGTGTAAGTAAAAGCGTATTGAACTTCATCAATAGTCTTTATTAACCAAACGTTTTATGTACTTTAAAGCTACATTTATAGAATCAAAGCCAGGCAATTATCAGGAGAAGTCAAGTGTTTACTCAATGACGCTTCGATTTACTAATTGGCATCAGTGACATTCGTAGAAATTAATTGCAAACAAATACAATTAGCAAGACTTCCCTTGGTTTGAAGGAACAATTTTCAATAAATTCATTTCGACAAGGCAATTTTTGTATCTTTGCTGATTGGAGTCACTTTTTTATACAGACGGGCAAACAGAAAAACCATACACGTTGTTTACGTTGCATGAATAATTTTGAAAATTATGATCAAAACTGATTCTGAGTGATATTGGCAATTTTTTGCAGCATCAGTTCGTTAGGTGAAAAATGACAAACAGACAACGGCAAAATTGGCAGGCCTACAAGTAAACTTTGTTAATGATTAAATTATCCGAAGAATTTCGAATAGAAAATAGATTGAATGATTTACGACGTAAATTAAGTTAACGCGCTACGAAAAGGTTATACTGTATATAGGTAAAATACAACAGTGAATTAGGAAAAACAAATTGAAAGGAACACCAATCAAAGAGAGCGGACTTACCTCCAAGGACTTGTTGTGTAGTGTGTCAGTATACACGATCTTCTCATCAGCTACATTTTTAATTTTCACAAACTTTTTGGCAGAATTGGCCGACACTGGCCTTTTCCTGCGGGTGGACGGGCTGTGGGCCTCGTCATCAGACAGGTGTCCGTTACTGTGTCCGTTCTGCGTAGTGCTGCTGCCGTTAACCATTAAGGTCTTTGCAGGACTTCCCGGGGGTCTGGATGTCATGTTTTGTTGCGCATCTTTGCTTACAGTTTCTTCTTTAGTGTTAGAAATGGTCGTCTGCTCGTTGTTTTGCAACACTTTGTCTTCGTCTTTTGTAGAGCCTTGTTTAGGTTTGTCTGTCTGTGTTACGACAATTGCAGGAGATCCCCCGTTACACTGCGGGGTCACGGCCTCTGTTGCTGAGTTTACGGACGTCTGCACTCCGGCGTCAGTCACTGGGGCCCTAACGGATGATTTTGTGGAACTCATAGGAAAATGTCTCTCAATTGGACACATGAAACAATTTTCTTCAACGGTTGTTGTCTCATTTAGACACTTCTCCGCATGAGAACTCGAGGATAGTTTATTGCTATTGCGGTTTAATTTGTTCCTGTTGTAATTAGAAGGTGACTGTGATCTGGAGCGGCTGAATGTACGCCTAATACGTCCTACGAGAGAGTCAGTCGAAGGTAACACTTTTGTTATTCTTATAGTCTTGGGTACTCCGTTCTCTTGAAAGGTGGTTTCAAGGTGTGTGGAGTATCCTTCAGGACCTCGTAATAGAAGGGCAACAGGGGCGTCAGTTGGCAAAGCCTTCAACAGCTCTACGGCATTTTCATAGCTCGACTCTGATATGTCAATCTCATTGACACGGGTGATGACGTCACCGACGTGAACCAGCCCACATTGCTCCGCCATCCCGCCGGCCACCAAGGCAGAAACACTGACAAATGGAGGGGTTTTCCGAGGACGAATGAGAAACCCCAATCCATCTTGTCTTCGCTTGATTAGTTTGACCCGTATCAAGTTATTGTCTTCCATGACAAATTAACCAAAGATGACGCTTTGGCAACAACAGTATCTCATGTAAGGCACAAGAGAACTATGCGCAGGTAATAACACACCCTTACACTCAGTTTTTTGTTTTAATTCTTAGATCTCATCCGTTTCGAACAGTCATGTATATATCACAGGTGATGTAGCGTGTAATTTCCTTGAGATAAAGATCTGAAAAGGAAAAATAATATATAAGATTAAGAGCAATAGTTATCAAAGTTTGAAATGAAGTGATCCGCTATTTGGGCGTGATCGTTTCATAAGAGCACTGACTGCGCCTTTATGACATAATTCGTAAATAATGCAGTGATGGTCTTTATCATCCTGTGATAATATGTGTATAGTATGGAACTATATAGTTTAAAGTAAAACGTTACCCAAATAGGATTAAGTTGTATTTTCAGTAGGCCAGAACATGAAACAATTTACGTTACGTCAATTTGTCTGTTTTAATCAAGTTAAATGAAATTAATCTTTCTTTAAAGTGTTAGCAATTCATTTCCGAAGTTTCAAGCATTCAAATATTTCTTCATCTTTCAGAAGTTGCATAAAAAGAATAGGATTTCAATAATTCGCCCTATGCGCCATCTTACATACCAGTGTAAAATATTTTGTTAAAAAAGGGGTCAAGATAAATTAATGAAGCAAAAATTATCACCTACATACTTGTATTTGGATGAACGATACTTGATCGATTATTAAAAAATACTAAAGTTAAAAAACTTGTGGTCTTTATCAAGATCTGGATGAATTAAGGAAATAATTGAGATAAATTCACAAGATTAGCTGTTTGAGGTTATGATTTTTTATTGCATGCGATTATAAGAAAAAAAACATTCCAATAGATGGTCAAAAAACTCAACTCTAAGGTACGATAAAAAAACGTCTACAGGTAAAATCACTTTGTGAATCATTAACCAAACGAAACCTTGAAATAATTTAATGGGTTTTTTTCTGACAATGGGAGTCTGCACGTGATGTTTCCATTCCACTGACTGATACTGTTGACTGAACCTCAGGTTAGTCGATTCGTAAAAATGATGTCTCCTCTGATTGACACACTACTGTGTGTTTAGTAGGCCCACTCCTGTTGAAGTACATGTGGGAGTGATTATGAGTTAACACACTATATATTACTCCAAAATCAACAACTATTAGCCAGGTCTTGTTTAAATGCTTTTGGTTTATTTTGAGTTGCTATTTCCTATTTCTAACTAATAGGGGAAGTTGAAGGGTGTGGTAGAAATAAAAATGTTGTGGTAAATAACAATGTTATTCACAAAGCTTACTGAACTCTTTTTTTTTAATTATCAAGAAAAAATGAGTACTAACGGCAATATGTTGTTTATCGTCAAGAGAGAACTAAGTTCAGCGCCATTGATTTTCCGCGCACTGTGCACAACCTTACAGCGTTGCAACAAACACATGATGGCATAGTTAAATATTGGGCAATGTTTAATGATGCAGTTTTCAACACGTAAATTCTTATCGTTTAATCTACAATGCTTTGCTGGCTAAAATCAAACAAAATCTTTTCTTTTAATAAAAGTATATGTTTACAAGATCAATATAATTACTTTTCTACCACTGATTAAAAATTATTTATTCATTAGTCAGAAAACTCTTCAAATAACACTTTCATTATTCATAGCTATTTGCTGTGACATTATACTCAAATATTATGTCAGCTCTGTAGAATAATGTCATATTCTATCAACAAGAACTAGTTTTCTTTGTTTTATCGTAAGTAATGACCCGTTTGATTAAAAGGAATTCCAAAGTCTGTGATTTTTCAAAATTCATTTAAGGAATAAGGAATCATTCTTTGAGTATTATGAGGTGATAATTTTGGTCGGGGCGTGATCAAATCCAATATGTTTATATCTTTATGTTAAGACTTAAGATTGCACTGGTCAGTTTTGGGAGCAATTTAAGCTGTAATAAAATTGAGAATATGCAACATGAAAATGCAAAGACGTTGTGTGTTGATCAGTTGGAGAAAAACCTACCCCGCCCCCGTTCATGAAACAACAAACATTTAGCTAGGTAATATTTGCAATTGCTTCGCAGAAGGCGCAAAATCCTCAAGAAGGCGTGGATGAAATGAACTTGTGTATTACGAACAATAGTTTGACGTTATATTAATGCGAGTTGTGTTACAGATAAACAATCAATATAACAATTTATATTTCGTTATATACATGTACTCAGGTAAACATTTCTGTTAATAGCTTCACAGAGTTTTTAGTTACATTAACATGTACAATATCTTTTTTTTTTTTAAACAGTCAGAAGGGGGTCGCCTATTTCAGTGGGAAGTACTAGTCACAAATCAATATGAAATGCAAATGTTATCCGTTTTCGATTGACAAAAAGCAGAGCTATATTTTTCTAGTTTCGCGTGTAACATTTTTTTCTTTTTCCGTAAAGGTAGGGGTGTGTGGGTAAGTTGTTAACAGCATCCGAATATTTAGCAAGCCTCGATATTCGAACGTAACTTACTATTTTCGACAAACACCTGGCGGAAAGTCATTACTGTGGTTGGTGAAACATATAACCTCAATTAACAAAGACAACCTCGTAAAAAAAAATGTGTGTCGCTATACAATCAACTTCACATAAATTTTGATAAAATAGAGTGTCGATTCCATTGTCCACTGCAGTGTAAAATTCTAATCCTACTTAAAAAGTTCAATTTGCTCAAAAGGCTGTTATTCCACAAAGGCGCTTTAAATAGTGTTGCCTAAAAGGCCAGTCAAAATCCAATCTGGGCAAGCACGAAGTTCGGCGTAGGAAAAACAAATTAGCTCACTCTATTTCCGGAACCAAAATGTTCACAATATGATGAATTTTGACATTAATGTATTGATTGCAAATACCAATCAATTTCTAGAATTTTATTATCCGGTTTGCACCTAATTTCAATGGCACTGTAGATTAATTGTATCTCGACACGTTAATACCTTTGCTTTTTTAAACAGGACTGAGGTAAACTCGTCAAAGGTAGACAACTCCTACTGATCGTAGGTAAATTGGTCGTAGCGACATTTTTCAGTGTGATTTTTGATTTTTACACCGAGAACAGTATAGGCACGTATCATCTCTTTCTAGTAACAGACATTTTTCTAAAATATACATATAGGACATTGAATATTGAAGTTGCTTCCCCCATCCCCATTTGGGAGCATGTAAAAAAGTTTTAGGCTAATTATAAAAAATAACATTAACATTTAGGTAAATACCCCCCCCCTCCTCACGTATTAGGATTTTGAAGATTAACGATTAGGTTTGGGGTTTTGGGGGTTTTTGGTTTGGTTTTTTTGGGTCATGATTTAGGATAAGTCTGGCTCCCCCACTTTCAAAAACGACGCTACATATATAGCTGCTGGCAGTTGTTCCAAAAATTACAGTCTGATGTTACGTATGTTGTATCTCAACATTTTCACGACAAATTTTGATATCTTTAAGACCCACTATCCATGAATGCTGCGGTCGTGCTCTCTTAAAGTCGTGATCAAATACTTTCAAGTGATTACTTGCTTCACATAATGATCAACTCACATTTTGAAGATATAATAAAAACGTTAAACAATAAATTGTTCTTTGTGATAAATCGCGGCTATCTTGTCATTCATTTTTTCTTTAAAAAAGAAAAAAGAAGGTGCTTGGGAATCACAGTAATGAGAATACAAGTTTTAGTATTCTTTAGTCTGGTACGACAATATAATAACATTATTCCGTACTACCATTTATGATCAATCAGAACAAAACAGGTGAAAGAAGTATAACTTAAAACATAAATAATAATATACATTTTTTTCGATTTAAAGTACAATTGTTTATAAGATAATGTTACGATTTTTTTTCTTCATACAATGTGCAAGAACAATTATTGCACGCATTGCTTTTGATTTTACACGTAGATAACACTTATGATTCCTTAATTTAAAAAAAAATTACCAAAAACGCACCTTATATTCAGACTCCTCTACACTGAACCCAACGCACACCGAGTTTTCCTCATGTCAAACTTGCAACACAATTTGATTAAGTATAAAGACATTCTTTTCAGGTATTTTCTCCTGGTGTTAGTGACAATTTATCAAACTTAACTTACCTAAATCATATTAAAGTTTGTCCCTCTATCGGAAAAGAAGGAAACCAGTGGCATGCAAAAAGCAATGATTACAGAGAGGGAATTGAGGGAGATGGTCTGAATGTAATGAAGATAAAGGTGATTAAATACAATTTGATTTCCGTCGAAGCCTTGTATTGTGCGCCATCGATGTGTATGGTATTTGGGCGGTCACAACGAACCGGGCTCAGAGAGGCCGCCGACTCCGGCTTTTTTACTAGACTACTCTAATCAAATTGTCTCTCAATAATAAGATCTGGGCTGGAACTTTGTTTATTATCTCCATTACTGAATAATACGAGAAAAGACTAATTAAATTGTATGTGTAGACCATGAACAATAGAGATGAGCAATTACCTATCCGGGGATACATGTAGTTGTTGAAACCCACACTACCAAACAAATGAGGAAAGGTCCTATGGGTAAAGATTGATTCTAAATATATAGTTGCGATATATTTGATATCACATGATAAAACTTGAGAAAATTAATAGTTTGCGTAATAATGAAAACAATAGTATGTATTTTCGATTTCTACGTTATAAGAGTATTCGAAATTGATTATGTTTGAACAGAGAGTTATCGTCCAAATAATATGTCAACGACGAACTTTCTCTTTTAATTCTACTCATTGGTTCATTTTGTTAGACAGAGTTACAATAGATGTATAATCGAATGAAAGACTCTATAAACTAGTAATACTAGTATAACAATTCATATACATAAGTCTAATTATGGCAAATTACGTGTAAGGGGTTCTGGAATCGAAATTCCGTCCGAAAAATATTTCACAAAAGACACAAAATGGGCAAAACAAGGTAATGCAATTTCAAAGAGGCGAATATAGTCACAGTCTGTCAATTTATCAGGGGAAACTGTAAAATATTTCAACTACATGATAAAAACAAAATGCGTTTGTCCTTAAACGTGGCTAAATATTAATGCATGAACAATTGCTGCAGTTTCTTCACATAATATTTATGTAATAATACGATATTTTGGTGAACAGATAGATGCTGTTGAATGCAAAGTGATGTGCCAGCTGATTTTTTTAATCGTTCACATCTACCGCAATCTCAACTTCTCGGGCCTTTCCGGCAGAGCTCAGAATGTTTTCCGCTTGTTGGAAGGTCCGAGAAGTTGTAAAAATTCCATCTATGGATGCTGATCCCAATAGAGTACATTATATTAACCCGAACCAGAAGTCCTTAATACCGGTATATATTTTATATCTGACCTTGGACCAATTCTCACCCAGTACCATTTCTTGCAATTGCAATGTTACGTCATTTTTGCATAGAATAATGGCGTAACAATGCACTGGCGAGAAATGGTACTTCGCAAGAATTGGTATTAGGCCAGTAAAGTTTTCGCAGACAGAAAGACAGACGGGACACAGGAAAATAACAATATGCAGGTTTAACAACCGACACACAGGTAGTAAAAGAACTGTGTTCAATGAATTATATCCAATTTCTTTAGAATCACATGTAATTTTTAACATATTTTAGAAACAATCTCCTCGTATCTGAAGGTTTGTCCATGAAAATAGTCAACCGGGGGATGTCTCAGACAAGAGATTACATAACGATAAATCCAGTTACGTTTTCAATAAAGAAATCAAGCTACATTAATCTGGGTGTGTCTTTCATTAACAAACGAGTAAAAGGCTGGCTTCATTGTAATTAGTAATTCATTTATGGGAGATGGCGATACATACATTAAAAATTACCTATGTACTCAAGATGATCCAGGGTTTCTTGTAATCCGCACATAGAACGTCAATTCCAATGAAACAGTGAACACAATTAAAACACCGTCATCAATCTGAGGATAGACGATAAATGGATCAAGAACAGAACGAAACAAGTCAATGTGTTGTTTAGATCTTAATTCCAGTATCAAAGTATTATGTGCAGGAAAATCTATATCTGCACCCCGAAAGAAAACCCGGGACATCACTTACAACATTAAAAAGGAGGAGGGGTCTAAAAATAAATTAAGAAACTATACTGCACCACACTGTTTACATACAAACTTACCTAACACTGACGGGGATTTGTACTAACTAAAGTGTCGGATTTAAGATTATGATGGTATTAACATTGGTCAGGTGTTAAGTTCTCGTCACTGTATTTTCACATGAAATAATCTTTAAGTATTGACACCTGTCAAAGAATCAGTTAAAACCAGTGCTGGGGTTGACCCGGTGGGTCCATTTCCAGGTAGTTCCAGGTAGGTTAGACCATCTGGTCAGTACAGGTAAGAATTACCCGTGTCGGAAGCGGCGGTATACTCATTGATTAATCCACGTCACGGCCTATTGGGACCGTTCATCAACTTCTTCTCTCAAAAAGGATATAATTTTCGTTTAAATTACATGTAACATAAATGAAAACCGTTAATTGGCGCCGATGACCGTGATTTACGAAGGCTGTTCAGCGAACGATGAAGGGCCTAGTTGGCCAATTATCGTAATGCGATTGACAAGTGAAGAATAGCACATCGCTAGAAAGTGAAACGTTTCGATTATAATCTTGAAAAATGGGTATTGAATTTTATAGTGCACAATGTAATACAATTTGCCCCTTTTCTGTTATGTAAAGATGGGGGTTTTATAATGTTAAACCAACAAAACAGAACCTTGTATTTAATCCAGAAAACACATTCATCACAACTTCCCCTTTCTGCCCACTTAATTTTTATTGTTTAAATCTATACTCAATATCAATTATGTTTTCGTTGGCTTATTCAAAATCGACCTTCTTCCGATGCCGTAAAAATAAATCAGCATGACGCAAAAGGTCGAAAAAAATTCTATGACTTTGATATACTCCTATAGTTCCAGAGGCTACAGAAAGTTGTAGAACGGTCTTCTTGGTGCATAATTGTCCCTTAAATCATCGACTCACATAAGTTATAATTATGTTGTATGTTATAACATATAGTTTCCATTCAAATCAAAAACCTTTTAAAGCACGTGACAAAATGAAGCAAAATGGCATTTTCTTTCATATGAAACACTATAAAATCGTTTAGTCCTTTTTATAAATTGATTGTGATACGCCCCAGATTGTTCTGTTTATCAAAATTGAATACCTAATCATTTTCTTATCACATTCTGACTTCCGATCAAGTGTGTCTCACAGTTATTTGGCCGGATTTAAACCCGCATACGTAAGAACTATGACGGTAGGACCCTGACTATCCAGGGCTTCCCGGGTAGCGTGGTAATCGTGGAGGGGATCCCACTGCGAGTTGTCAGGAACAAATGTCTGCCAGAGACGCCCCAAGTCACGAAAACTGTCCAGGGTTAAGAGGAAGACCCATCGCATGGAGATTTGATGACGAAACATACTCCGTAGGATTCTTAGGAGGAGGGTCTTCGGCGGAATGTCCAACAGTGAAAGATGAAAAGTTGATTAAAAGTTGTCATTGGTACCAGCGAAGTTTTCAAATGTTCCTCGGGTCCTTCGACCCTAGCTTACAAATTTCTATTCTGAAGTATAAGATTATTGTCCAACAAACGATTAAATCAAATTATACTGAGTCCTGTGAAGTGAGATGGACGTCTTTTAAAAATTGGTAATGCATACCAAAATAAGAACGGTTGATCCAGCTTTTGAAGAGGGTAAAAATGTAAAAGTAGCCCCCGCATCACAAACAAACAAAGAAACAAAATCACAGCAAAATGAAAAAGATAAAAATGAAACAACCCAAACCTTAGAAAAACGCATTAATCCAGACAAGGGTTTTCTTTTGATTAGTGGTGGCCCGCAAGCAATCCCAAGCAAACCATTCCAAATACACATTTATGTACAATTATGTATTTTTTTTTTAAAAAGGTCCGTATTATATATTAAATATTTTTTGCATTTCATTCCACCATGACGTCAACTGGTTACCCATGAGGAAGTCACCATCCTAAGGTGTAAATCTCCATCCGTCAGTGTAATTCACGCGCAGTCTGCCGCTACAGAAACCGAACGTCGGCCGCTGTAAATTCGGACATGAGTGTAATAAATACTTTGATTCCTTGTTTGGAGCAACAGATGCCCATGTTTACTTCTGGATCTGTAACGACATATTAAGTGAAAACCTACGATAAATTTGTTCACTTTTTATTACTATCCCATCACTGAAGTCCCACATCCGCGGCTTGTTGGCACGTACATGATGTCGCACAGGAAATGGACGTGTTTAGTTGATTAGATGGGTACTTACATGGTGAAGTGAAACCTCTGAGTATCTGAAGGTTTATTATACCCGTATATCGATTAAGGAATCGACTTACGCATAGTACGATGTATTCTCAATCCAAAAATCTCCACTGAACGAACCATATCGCTACAATAAGCATTTCATCCTCAATTGATATCTTAAGTTTTATTGAAATATGGTGTTCTCTATACTCAATATCGAATGCTGTAAGTAGTTAATAGTATGAAAATATGATATGGATATGTTAGGCATGCGGCTAATTCAATGGAAGCAACTGAATTCATAGCAATACTTCTATACTATATACATGTACAAATGTATATTTACTAGCACCATTCACACCAATTTACGCAGTCATATTCCAATAGATTATTGTTTAAATCAAATGTCTTGTAGCATTTATTAGAATCAGAAGCTTTAACACTAACGCTTTTCATTGCAAATGGTGAATTAAATGTACATGTAGGAATGTGACATAGAATAGATAAACAGACTCCAGGATCAATCGTTTTCAAAATGCTGTCGAGTATGCAGCTTTTTCCAGAAAATTGGTTGCAAAGATACTTTTTAATGGGTACTTGACTGTTTGTTTCACAATATGTCACCCAAGACCTGCAAAATATGCACCCTTTTGTATTATGTACAATAAAAGCACTGACCAATACATGGTACATCGCTTTCGTTTATTTTCACTGTATCGAATTAATGTACATGTACTTTACTTTGTCCTATTTTCCAAGAACCTTATTTTTTGGCGTTTTCTAAAAAAAAAAAAATTAACTTACCACATCTATATCACAGAAGAACAGTAGAAATCGATCCGAGAAAAAAATCCAAGATTTCTTCAGCGGTACGTCTCGCCTTTAACCCACAGACATTGAAATTAAAAAAAATCCTCACGGGGATTTATAATTGAAACATCTGGCAACTTTCATTCATTAGGAACTTTTCTGATCATCTTTTTATAATTTTCCAACATTTTATCCTGCATGGTAATATCAGGGATTCCCTTAGACATTTTCCTCTTAAACCTAACGAAATATCGGGGGCTTTTCAAGGCTTCTTGTACTGTTTTCTTATTTCGATTAACTTTTGAAACAAGAGGTATGTGCATTTTTTAAGGAAAAAGTACCTAACATAAAAAACAGGGTTCATCTGAAATGGACCATAATTTAGTATTCTATCGTCGAAAACCTCGTTTATTATATTTTCAATGTACACCATCATCGTTTGTATATCAAATTAATATCTAATCGAGGTTTTTTTTTTCAATGGCGTTCTTCGATTTATGTTCTCCCGACAAAAGCCAGACTTTAAATAAGAAAAGAACCAATTAACCCGAGAACAAGCCCCGATTTTCCTGGTTTTAAGACGGACATACGAAGTAAATTCTTAATAATGCCAGACTAATCTTATTGAGCAACCAGCTAGGTGTGCGATGTGTGTATGACATTTAGATGATTGGGAAAAAAAGTTAGTATCATATTTACTTTATACTGCATAAAACACAAACCGAAATGTCAGACACTTAGAACTGTACGACGTCTGCCTGTTTTGTGTTATTTCGGTGACACTATACCAAAGAAATAATATCGTTACGTACCATATTACCAGAAATCAACAGAAATACAATATAGCTGTAAATGCTTGACACAAAGAGCTGGTATTATTTTATCAACGCATGTCTAGTCTTTGACAATTTGGCTGTTATTATCTAAGCATTCGAACCACACCCCCCCCCTACCCCCCGGGACACCCACCATACACAATAGATTATAAAAATTGTCCTTCAGAAAACTTATTGTAAAGCATCAGTAAAAGTAAAAGTGAAAAATTGGATTGAGATATTAAGAAGAAACCTTTGAATCATTTAACCATTGAGGAGGCTGGGTGATCAACAAATTACTCACCAGATCGTCCTTAAATTTTTTAAAATGGTTTGTTTATAAATAAACTATTATTTAGGAAAGAAAAATTCCATATGTTTTAACTTAAAGTTTGAATGTTTTCCGACATCTTTATATAGAGCTCTTCTTTTTAAGGAGATTTGTATAGTCTAACAATGGCCACGACCAACCCTCTTAATAAAGCATAGCAGCACGGTGTGACCAGGGCGAGGGGTGAGGTCAATTACTTGGGAAAACACTGTATGGTCAGCATTGAAATGAAAAAACATTTTTCTTTCATGCAGTTTCTGCTTCTCGTGTATATCACGCAGTGTCGGGGCACCTTTGAACTGTCAGATAGGCACATTTGACAAATGTTTGTTCTAAAAAAAAAAGACGTAGGTGTGTAAACAATGAGAATAGTATTATGAGCTTTTCATAATCGAACTTGGGGAGTAAAAAAAAATAAAAATCAAATCACGTAATGCCAATAATTTTTAATTGAAAGTAAGCACGGTTATTTTGATAAAATAACGAACAGATGTATTAATTCGGACGAGGGGTTATTTACAAAATTACCCTGGATTCTTTTATTCGAGAGAAATTCAATAGTTAACAAACAATGGTTTGCATAGGTAAACGGTAGCATTGGACATTTTCAAGACACACCTTCGATTTCTGATAAATTACACGAAATTTCTTTAATTAGCCCTCTAGAAATACGATTTTGTCGCATTCTCTGGCAGTGCTGGTAAATATAATTTACGGATTTATTTGATTTATACAGTCATTCAATAGCGTTAGTGAAACAGAGAGAGAGAGAGAGAGAGAGAGAGAGAGAGAGAGAGAGAGACTGATTAACGAATCACTTCTTTACAATGCGGTTTTAATTAACAAATACACCATAGCCTTGAGGGAAAGGATTGTAGATTACACTACGGTTCACATACCCAAGAAAACATCCTGATTTTACTCTTTAAAGGGTAAATAAACAAAAACTTAACTTATTTGCTTTTGTTTAATTTTTAGTAATGGGAAGGATCCTTCCCTTGTATTTCATGTTTTTGTGATTAAGATAGATAAATGTAGATGGATGGATGGATGGATGGATGGATGGATGAATGGATGGATGGAGGGAGGGTGGATGGATGGTGGAGGGTGGATAGATAGATAGATAGATAGATAGATAGATAGATAGATAGATAGATCATTTAAAATCAGGGCCCTTTCAAGCATCACACAATTAACAAACATGATCGATACGATAACATACAAGCACATACATAATTAGTTGTATATATGCACGTATATACGATAAACAGTTGTGTTTTGTATATAATGAAAGATGAGTAATTATAAAACTGTATAAATAACATTGATAATCGAAAAAGGACAGTAATATGTACTCAATAGGGCCATTTGATCTTAATGATATGTTGGTTAGCTCCCACTGTTTTCAATGATCAGTTTATTTCAACGTCATTTTTAATAAATGACAATTTATATGGAAACAATTTTATTGTCAGTTATTTCGGGGCAAAAAACTAGCTGCATTGACGGCGGTAACTAGTTTTACCTCAAAAGATGGAACACTAATATGTGTTAATATGTACTTACAAGACAGTAATTTAATGAAAAAGGCCTCGCAGAGAATAATAACTAATTAAACCCGCCAGTTCCCATAGATTTGATAAGTAAACACATTTTGTTTGACTATAACAAATGAAGTGCCCAGTAATTGGTCTCACATTTGTTATTTTTAGGCTAAGGTTCGTCATTTCTGATTCCTATTCCTGGACTTTATACTACAATTTGTTTAATCGGCTAATTAATTTGATAAAATCCGTTTGAGATATTCATAAAATCTAAAAAGTATCTTCAATTACTTACTACGTCAAAGTCACGTAAGATTCCAAAAACAGTTTACTTAAGATTTTATAACAAAGGTTACAGGTTTGTGGTGTACATTTTGTGTCCTTCCTGATGCATTGTTGATATCGATATTTGCAAGTCAAAAATTTTAAATTTACATGACTGATTAAGGTGAATATTAAAGGGGATTTTAGGTACATGATCTTGTATGATTTTTGTCGTCAATTCACTCTTCATTTAGATATACGAACAAATGATAGATATCTAGAAATAAAAACTCATTATGTTCATAAAAATAAAAAAATATATATAAATTGAATTTAAGCAATATTGGATTGTATTCCACCCACCCAAAGTTTAAAAAAAAAAAAAAAACAACGTTGTATGACACTCAAACTTACTAATTTGAATCAAAATTGTATTTATTTTGAAAAACATCATGAAATCTTCAGTCATGTTTAATTAATATGAATAATGGGTATACATGTATATAGAATTTTTTAATAAATACATACCAATTTGAACAACGTTTTTTCTCTTCAAATTTAAAGTGCATGAAGAAAAGGCCATTGGTTGCCAAAAAGAAAAAAAAAGAAAAGCCGAAAAAAGTTAAATTTGCTAAATTAAACTCTCTTTAAAAGGTCAAAGTGTAAATTTACTCACCTATATTCCGAAGTTAGGTAATTTCCTTGTCGAAGAAAAGAGCAATTAAGATACTTTTACCCCAATAGCTGGCCCTTGTAAACTCAAAACAAAATTTTAAAGAAATTTTATCACACCACGAGTACTAAGAAATGGGATGCAAAGTGAAAAATGC
>WFKH01010931.1:58782592-58804756 GCA_016163765.1 Magallana hongkongensis
ATTGGACTGTATAGTACAAAATCGATACGTAGTGTTATCACATGCAAAGACACTGAAAAATGTAAATATTATATAATAATGCGTACGGGAATAGATAGATGACCATAAAGTTTACACTTGTCTCCGCCTTTTACTCATTGAGAACAATTTTCAATTGGCAATTCCGTTTATTTTCATATTATGTTTATTAGCTTTCAACAGGAGTGAAAATTTTTTAAGTTGTTACATTTCAAAACTTTTTTTTAAAGTATTGGAAGGAACAAGTCTTCCCTGTAGCTTATGAATAGATGAAAGATGCACCAATTAAGTTATATGTTGTGCTTGAGTTTGATCACCTTAGATTAATATTTTGTTTGTTTCCGTTCAGTTGAAGGTTTTTCAAAACTCATCAATGTTTAAAATGATATGGCAATAAATGGAAGTTATGAATTTGTCTGAGACACATTAACAATACAGTGTGTTTTCGATTTCAGAGGAACGTGGTAAGAAGACTGACAGAGGGGATGCATTCTATTAATGAAGTTCCAGTTTTATCATTGAGAACCTACGTGTCTAATCTCCAAAAAGAGACGCCACTGAAGGGTATGTCTGGTCAAATGGTATCTTGTTGTTAATATCTACGTAATCTCCCTTCAAAATGATTACAAAACGGTCAGATGTTACTAGTTGTTCGATTTGCGGTATCATAAACTGGAAATTTCCCTCACCTGTATTTTATGAACATAATCTTTTAACCAAAAATATCTAAAAAAAAGAATTCAAACTGTTGCCTTTGACATTAAATTGAGCACAAATAAAATAAGTTTAATAATTTTCGCCAGTATACAAAGTATCTATAGAAAACACATATAAACGAAAACTAGTCTTTTAATAGAATCTATCTTTAAGAATAAACGTTACATAAATATGAAGGTTGGCTCCACAGAATTGATGTAAATTGATATGTAAATTATTTGAATAAACACCCTCCCCCTCTTTTTGACTATTTAAAACAAATCTTACAATACTTGATCGATGATCAATAGAACTGACGCGGGCTGTCTGTATTTTGAAAGTCAAACTTAGCTACTTACAGAAATATTGTAATATTGAGTCATTCTAATGATTCTTCTGAAGTCTTGTATTCAAGGTAAATCTATGAAAGGGTCGAGGTTAACCAAGGTGTAATCTTTCCAATATCTGTTCTCACACTGTAGAGATCACTTCAATCTTGTCGTTTTAGATTATACTTTACTTGGACGTAAATTATAGTTTATTGTGCTCTTAAAACCAAAACAGGTTGGAGATTGTTTGTCTTCATTTTGAAACGCGTTATGTTACATGAAAATTATAATAAAATCCACAATGTCACCTTATTTATAGACCACCAGCGAGCTCTTGAATAACACAGCTTTTTACCGAATTCTGCTGTGTTTGTATCCATGCGTAATTAACAGAAATATGAACAGAATGGACAAGTATTGTATGAACAAGCTGTGCACAGAACGAATACTGAGTACTTGTACCTATACGCGACTAGAGATTCTTAATTTTATACAATAAAATAAGCTTGCAAGTGCGTAACGGACTGAACCAATCATATCATACATGTAAGTTACCAAATCGTACTGAAGTCATTGGACGCTGTGCGATTTTGTCGATATATAATACGGCCCTGACCCTAAACAAGATGGAGAATGGTTTTCATGAGAGGCTGTGGGGTTGATTGAATAATTGGGTGTTAACAAGGCGTTAACTGTTCCGGGTAAGAGACCTGCACGATCACCACACTCTGAAATGGCGTCACAAAATGTGCTTTGATGCTCACGGGGATGTGTTCTAAGCACAAGGAAACCAACTAACTCACTTCACAAGAAAATGGTGTGCTGTCTTTTTCTCTAGAATAAGACGACCATTTCTACAATCCAATAAAAGCTCCCTAAAGCCCTTATTGTTAAATTATTAAGATCATTTCACTCTATCCATAAGTTCCTGTTATTAGTTCCACTTTTAAAATTCGGATTTTGTTACCGTATTCATTGTGAGACAATTAAACTTGTTCTTAGAACAAATCAAAACAATTAGGTCTGTGTGAGATGAAAAGTAAAATTAGTTCAATTATTTTTATGTATGATTTAATTCGGGTGCTGTTAAGCGGGTGGAGGGGTGGATGAATTTAAGTACTTGTATTTCTTGTCCATCTTTGTTCCGTTAACTAATTTTTCTGTTTACGGGCTTGATTTTGAAATTATACAGAGATGATTTAAAAGGAAGAAAATACGTAAATAATTTATGACATATGAATATAATTATATTATCTTCTACCACAAAGATATCGTTTTACTTTACATCTCCCAAAAAACCTCCACATTTGTTTCGAAATGATGAGGGCATCAGTGCTAACTGGTCTGCGATTTTTTCTGTGATCGAAAACTACTTTGATTGACATCAATCAAACATATCATTAAACTGTAAAGAGTATGAAAGTTCTGTAAACAATCTTACCTTTTCGGCCATGCTTAGAGGCTGATCCACGGATGCTGTGTGGAAGCACTTTGCTACCAGTTTGTCAACAGAAACGTGACGTCACAATCCTTTCTTAAATGGTAGCCAATGTACATGTATGGAATCAGGCCAGCATTACACAAGCATGGGAACCTGGAATTTATGAACAACATTACAGAACATATCCTCCGCTATTACCTCATTGGTACAAATCATCAGTGAACTAGCTGAAGGGGGTGTCAAAGGGGACTTTTAGTCCACCCAAACCGGAAACAAGTTTGATAGAATCGTCAAACATATTATCATCGTGTATCAGAACCTTATCTGCGCTGTCAGATCATTTGTTTTTTTTGAGTTTCGCATTAGCCGGTTGACATTACAAATCTGATATTGCGGAAAAACTCTGAGGGCCCCTCATTTCTATCCACCCTCTCCCTAAAGCTTAAGGAGTCTAACCTCAGAGTAATCACCACCAAAATGTTGTTTATTCAGGACTACTTCAAAAGTTGATAAGGGAATCATGCCCATGTTTAGGCCCCGCTTAGTTTGCATAGTATTAAAATTACAATCAGTTCAAAACTTCACACACTTACATTAAACTGTGAACCAATTTATCGATAAATTGATTTATTGACAGCCGCTGATTCCTCTGTTTGGAATGTTCAGTTAATGCGTACTAACATTTTCCATTTTTGCCATTTTGTCTTTGTTTATTGTTTGCGTTGAATAATTAAGTTGACGAATACACCTTTAAATCGGTGCTCAAATATATGCTGTATGATAAATGGTTTCACAAATACTCGGTTTAAATAAAAAGGCAAATCCACACCCCTTTGATTTCCCATTAATCTATTTTTGGAATGCGGGGTGCGCTGATATTGAAATAATTAAAATAACTTCAGATTTTCAAGTCACAAAATGGTATATTTTATTTCACGTTTGTTAATGTTTTTTAACCTTCTTTTGAAGCTACAAAGTATTTTGATTGATATAACATTTAGAATATATAAAGTTACTGAGACATAAATATAAGCTGCATACATGCATTTTATCATGCTGTACGTTTTACCATCTATATTTAGAGTTGTATTGGATTGAAACCGACACGCACTTTGTTGACATGATTGTTGCTGTAATATTACTCATGTCACACAAATTTTCAAACTAGCCTTCGATTCGTTTATCAGACCATATTTTGAACAGTGTGTTAATGTGGTGTGGACGAGAGATACTCTAAAGTACTTGACAGAAAGGGGATTTTATTAGTTTTTCCTTTTAAAAGAATCGCTATGATCGTATAGTGACCAGTAAGGAACACTGGTTTTTATTGGCCGTAACAATAAATAAAATGTTGACTTCTCGCAAATCTAGTCCTCCCCAATCAATGATAGAGGCGTCGTTACCGTATTGGAAAGTCATTGCTCACAGTGACTACGCCACATCTTAATCGAACAAAACCTAGGTAGAACAAGTGCCCGGCAAGTGCCCGACGACCCCGACCAGGAGTTGGCCGATGTCTTTTTGTTTCCTTTGTTATCTGTGAGATATTATATGGGCCTGAATTTAACTTAGTTCTGTAATCTTGGTATCAATCATTTGGCTTCCCTCTCGTCAGATCCGGAGATCTGGGGCTCTTTGAGAACGATTCCTTGGGCCCATTTATTCCACTTTATTTCGGGTGTGATCAAAGCGGGAAATCAAACAGAACCCCCGCCATATGTTTAGGAACTGCTTCTTTGTTTGAT
Organism: Magallana hongkongensis; assembly: GCA_016163765.1. NCBI lineage: Eukaryota > Metazoa > Mollusca > Bivalvia > Ostreida > Ostreidae > Magallana > Magallana hongkongensis. Next base: position 58,786,822 of record WFKH01010931.1, read on the forward strand.
TTAATTTATTGTAACCATGTTATGGACATCTAAAGCCGCAATCAGATAGACGAACTTACTCGGGTTGTACTATCTTATGATATAATTATATCATTATTGACTTGTAAAAGATCGGGCTAACTCTCATCCACGGTAAATAGCGAACGAGGTTTATTGCTACCTGCTAGGGCTAGTTAGCAGTTTATTGGTCTGTGTAAGCTACAGTAACTGTCAGAGACCACATGTCATACAGCAGGTAAAAGCTCCCCTTGATCCGGACTTATGGAGTTCATACCAGTCAGGCACATACTATTTCTTTATAGTTCATTCTGAACACTGGTCTAGAGCTAAAATGTTTGCATGCTGCATAATATACAATCAAATGTCTGATCAGTCTCATAGAGCTGTTCCCAACACTAAGGGGAAAATGTTTTTGTCTTTTGACTGATTAGATATAAAGTAACTGTTTAAACACTGTTTTATTACTGGATTATAAATGTACTAGTACATGTACAGAGAATTTTGAAACGGATCTGTATGAATATAGCATGAAAACATTACACATTGGTTTTCTATCAAATAATTGACTTTTCAAAACAATTTAGATGCATGCAGCCCAGAATGATATACCAATTTAGATTAAATCTAATGACGTTGATATAAGAAACAGCTGAAGTCATAGTGTGACGTTGCATCTTTCTGATACGCTAATGTTATCCCGTAAACTTGAAGACTTTCTCCTCGAAAAATTCTTTTCCAACAAGTGTATATATATACCGGTACTATATATAATCCTTCCTGATCAGATTATTTGGTTTACTCAGACGTCAGTCGGTGGCAGACAAACGGTGAAGCAGAGTAACTTTGTTAGGGGCCCCGACAGACACATTACCCGTCACCGAGCTCGACACCTACCGATATGTTTACCGCGATCAGAGATTACGCACACATTACACCAGTACGCAGACAATACGAAATTCAGTTCTTAAATGCTTCCTCGAAACCCCGTGACTTTTACTTTTTATGACAGTACGTCACAACATGGCGATTTTAACCCAGTGTATCACCATTCTTGGGTGTCTAACACTGCATTAGGTATTGATTCGGTGTGCTGATTTGCAGGTCCCGAGTTCGAATACCGGAGGGACTTTCGTTTTTATGAATAGCAGTAAATTTTTAATAGTTGATTTTTTTCCCGAAAATTTAACATTTTTTCTCTGTCATTTTGAAGTGGAACGCATGCTAAAAAATTATATCTTTAAGGAATATAGAAGTTCAGGTTTGTATGAGAAACTTTTCTCTAAGGTGTGGAGGACCCTTAAGTTTACTACGGTCGAGTTTTTCCTCTTCGATTTTAAAAGCGATTTTATAATTTTTCTAGAGACAAGTTTAAAAACTTATTGCATTGGTAATTTCAAAAGCTACTTTTACATGGGGTTTGTAAAATGAATTTGATTAATTATTAATAGAATCACATATCTTCAAATTCAAATTTACACATTTTTTCGAAATTAATATTGAGACAAATCTATCAGAGAGAGAGAGAGAGAGAGAGAGAGAGAGAGAGAGAGAGAGATACTGTTGCTAAATTGAAACTGGAGTTTACTGTTATTAACAATACTTTATCCGAATTAAGACTTCTGTTTTCACATATTTCAAGGTCTCATTCGAACCCGTGACCGACAATGAGATCAAACCTGCCATTCAAATGCATTCCTGTACTATTGTAATGATTTTAATAATCCGACCTAACTCATGTTAAGTCATGCTATGGAAATGAATAGATCAACCATTGCACTAATTTATACATCGAAAGAAAGATAACTCCCCAGTATAAGGTTCTCGCCAACTTTTCATACGGTCCCATTTGGGTCCTTATATTTACAGATGCGCTTATTTATCGCCCTTTCTCAAATTCATCCTGGAAAAATTCAATAGTGAATTAATATATAATATTTATACTTCATTAATCATTATTGTAACCTCGGAAAGAAAATAACAAGCTCGTGTTAGTGTGTTTATGTGTGTGTTGTTTGTGTGTTTGTGTGTTGTTTGTGTGTTGTGTGTTGTGTAACTATGAACTATGCATACTTCAATAGCCGATAGCACCGAGAAAAGATCCACATTTGAAGTAATCGCATTCATCAATGTCGCCGATGACGTCAGTTTGAGTGAATGCACCATACTCGAACGGATACGAATCAACAAGGAACAAAAACAAAACGACACACTCTTTGAAGTTTGGAAGTGGAAAGAAAACCATTCCAAATCTTACTTTTTCTATTGATTTTATAATTTTCTCAACATGATCCATACATAGATTTTAGTTCTAAAAAAGCCTCGAAATTTTAAGATTTTTCAAAGTCAATTTTAATTTCAATGTCACTTTTCACACACGCTTAACTGATATTTTTAAACAAAAACCCTTCGAGCACAATTAACACAAAATATTTATCTCGTTTACGGATTACTGCAAAGATTTTGAACGTTTTTTTTAAATGATCTTAAATTTGATTTCTTCTTACTTAATGTTTTATAAAACTGCATAAGTTTAGTTATGGAAAAACAAAATTATACTTTAAATATTTGTTCATTACGTACATTGTATACGACTTAAATGTTAAAAATGTCCCTACCTTGTCTTGTGTAAAAATTACATCCACACAATTGAAAAATCAGTCTTGACCCTACCTATAATTACCGTACTCTGAATCTCAATGCGAAATGACAGGAGATAAGTATATCATTTTCAGATTCCTGAGAAAAAACCCACATTATCGGATCAGGCAATCTATAGGAGTTACCTTAGTGCTGTTACTACCGGCTGACTCGTCTTGGGCAAAGTGAGCCATTAGCGATACAGTTTTATCGTAAACTTGGTCTTTTCCTGAAATAATCATACCTTTAGATCCCTCTTCGGAATACAAATTAATCGACAACTTTAAGAGTCACCCGTTAACCTTAAGTCTTTATTTCTCTATCAAACTTCGCCTCTCGTTATATCCTTTATTCCTCAACAGATTTCATATTTCGTTAAGCTAAGTCTGCAATTAGAAATCTTTCAGATTTAATATTTCTTAAACATGTTTTAAACAAATTGAGTTGGCGTAAGAGAAGCGTGAGCGTAATGAAGGTTTTCTAAACTTAATCAGGAAACTATAATAAGGGCTTATTACGAAAGATACTTTTTTATTTCTTGAAAAGTCAACTTAGATATGCGCATGTAGGATCCTTTTGTATCAGAAGGGGTCAAATCAAGGTAGGCGTCAGTACAACCCACTGGCTTGCATTAACATACATGTAGTATATTTATTTTCGCTTGTTCATCTATCGATATCTGTGTAAGTGTGGCCTGTCTATCTATATAGCTGTAGTCTATCTGTATATCTATAGTCTGTCTTTCTGAATAGCTATAATCTGTCTATCGGTATAGTTTGTAATTGTATATCAGTATTTTTGTTTTCTGTCTATCAGTATAACTGCCGTCTATCTATCAGTTTAGTTGCCGTCTATCTATCAGTTTAGTTGCTGTCTATCTATCAGGCATTTTGTTGTCTGTCTATCAGTATAGTTGCTGCATGTCTTTTCATCATTAACGTTGCTGCAGGTTGTCTATTTATAATATTGTATTTTGTTTGCCAATTTAGCTTTTATGCGTATCACTTTAGTTGTAATTTGTCTATAATCTAGCTTTAGTATGTTTATCTGTACCTTTTTTTTAGTCTTGTTTTTGCCAGTTTTTAGTATTGTTGTAGTATGTCCATCAATATAGCTGATATCTATCAAAATATAATTGTAGTCTGTCTAGTAGTATAGAGTAATTCAAATCATCTATTAAAGTATTTTTAGAATCTCTTATAGAGTACTAGAAGCTTACAAACGTTGTATTTTAATGTCACATAGTATTTAATTTGCCTTCAATATATCAAATATGCTTATGAATCTTTATTTGCAAAACATAAATCAGTTATTATTTCCTTTACACGAGTAAATAATCTATGTACACTTTCCGTTTGTTTTGGCGATTACTGTAAGCATCAAAATGTAAGTGGTTTTTCTTAAAATAGCAATTAAGGAGCTTCAGGGCTTTTCGACAGAAAAAAAAGATGGCGGGTATTTCGGGGTTATCAGGTTCTTATTTCACTTCCTTGCTATATATTTTTCCACGTACTTTATATAATATTAGATAAAGATGTAAATATTGCAAAACATTATTGGTAGATACGTCAAAAGTCATTGGCAGAAATAATTTTCTTATTCTGCTGTTAAGCAACTTGATCGGCGGGGTATGATCGTTTCCAATTGCAAGCTGTCATCGCGGTAGCAAGAGGAACCATTCTTGGACAGCGTGAAATTCTCCATTACACATATATACGAAATTGCAAACAAGATTTATGGGGTTTTTTTAAAGTACTGATTTCATAACGTTGAACTTCAGAGCAATGCACATTTCCTATCATTTCTCGATTTTAATTCTACTAATTGCACCTAGAACCAACATACATTTAATCTATAAATCTATAAATCCCCTTAATATTAACACTCGAGTACATGCATTAACACGGTAACAATTAAATTTGCATCCTTAGTATTGTTAAGCAACAATAAGGCGAGCGATGGGATTTGTTCATCCATATGTTCTATGAGCTATTAACCATCATCCCACAAAACCATTGATATGGATCTATAATGAATAGTAGTCCGTTAGACAGAGATGCATATATGCCCCTCGTCATCCTCTGGAACATGTCACAGATATCTTATGTTTCCATCATCTTTCATCATGTCGCTCGATTGAGACATTTTTGTTTAAAGAACTCAATTTGACATTAATTTTTGAGTCTCGGGAGAGCCTCCGATTTAGATTAGCGATGATCTATACCATTCCCTGGACTCAGCCCTCCATTTATCCTTAAGATTGAGCCATAAAACACGAGGGGAAAGAATCAGAGATGAATGGCTCAGCCATCGATTAGCTAACTGAAACATGGAGAGGAAACCGACAAAAAAGGGGCTCCTCACCTTGAAGATTAGACATCCGATAGAGAAATTCCATTTAAATTGGGAATACGAAGGATAAAAAAGGATACATTTTTTAGCTTAAAGCCTTTAAAAATCTTCGATGTAGCTTCGTTGTTGTCAATTTGAACAGCTATCAAACCTGAACATATTTATGAGCATTGGGTTCTTGTTGCTAAGAAATAAGTTGCAGAGAGTTTTTGTTCAAATGAGAATCACCTTATTCACGGACAGGAACCGTAAGACCTCGATATGATTGTATTTATCTCTTCGGTGTTGTTAAAGGTCCATTAATTGCACCCACCTTGTGTCTCTTAGAGGTACTTATAAATTGGCGTATCAGTGGAATGCAGCCCTCAGTTCAAAGCGTTCGATGGAGTGGGGGCGGCGGGTCAGAAATATACACCTACCTGTACAGGTAGACAATAGCGCATACCTGCCCTTAATTCTACCTCCGCCCCTCTCTACAATCCTGACCTCCAAAGAAACCCCGTAAGAAAACATTTGAAGTCTCGACCTCTGACCCTCTCTTAATGAACATTGTAAATTTAGTTTTAAGTGTGGAACGCCTCGAGTCAATAGATACACAAGGGCTCTCCGGTGAACAGCATACAGACAGATATCAGCTTAAACTGGCACAGGAAAACACAAATCAGTGTTGACATGAGAGGCTTCTTGTTTACTTGTGGTTTGGCTGGTCAAGAGATTTCAATTTTGTAATAAATTCTTCAATATATGTTTACAAATAATCGTAAACCCCTTTTTTGTCTTTGCAATCCATCATTCTCTCCAAGCCTCATCGTAAAAGGCTGGTTGGATCTGAATCAAACAACTGTTACACAAGTTGAAGGATCAAACTTAGTCATTTAGAAAGAAAATAGTGTTTTACAGCTAGTCAATTATGAATTAATAAAATCATCTCTGAAAACCGTAGACTCACCCGTGAATTAATAAAGTAGTTGAATACCGTTTTTCTTATAGATACTAGTATATATATATATATATCAGTGGCCGTGCCTTGGGAAACTGGAGGGCGTAAGTTGAACAAGGCACAATCAAGTGTACAATTTAACCATGGGACAGTGTGTTTCATTCGTTTGATAAATGTTCAAATTATTTCGAGAGGTGAAAGCGTTCGAAAGAAGGGTTTAAGATTGTTACTCATCTTCCCTTCTTTCTTTTGGTGTATCTTCAGGTCTATGTAATTATTTTCATGGCCTATGAAATACACTGTTTTTGGTATTCATCTTATGCATTGGGATGATATTGATGTTTGAATCAATGATAATCCTTACATATTCATTAATATTGAAAGGCACTGTGAATGCTATGTTTAAAAACTTACCTTGGAGATGGTGCTTATGTATAAGATACTTTAATGAACTCTTCCTATTCTAAGACTAGGAAAGAGAATTGAGGTCTCTTCTCTGAATTATCGATAAAATAATCTTGTCTCTCGGATCATCATTTTGATTACACGGTAGTACATTTTGTCTTCAATAACCTTGATTTTATTAAAGCTAAATGTTTCTATCGATGACTATCACAATGTATCTACTATCAAGATGCCTTTTGATGATTAAATTTTGTTTATGAAATGTCCTAAAAATACAAAGCGCTGATGAGAAAACGGACATCATGTTCTGTAATGACTTTAACCTTTCTTTCATTTGTTTTTAGTTTTCTGTACAGTACCATCCTGCCACCGCATATACAACAAACACTTGACTAACAGTCCGTGAAATGACGAGGGATGTTTCCGTGATAGCTGATAAGAAAAACGGAATCGTCTAACTTTCTACACAGATTAATCTACTCGTGCATTGGATTAAAACATTAAATCTGTTTAATGACTTGGTGTCACGAAAAGTTAATAACATTATTGGTTACTCTTCGAGGACTTACGACCCAAGGGTCATGATCGAGAAAAAGTGCCGATAGTTGTTGACGTTATTGCATACATAAAACCTAAATTTATCAAAGCAACTATGTAATGTAATATAAATGCATAATAAAATGAATAGACCGTTAAAGACTCTTTGTTGTTTTGGTCGAACATGCATGAAAAAGAAAAGTTTTTGTCTTATCCATACTGACTGAAATGCAAATACAATTACGCTAAACTGAAACCTCTTTTGGTAATTTATCAAATAAGTCAACAATTCTTAACGTTATTGATGTCTATTTTTCACCGTATTACGTTTGACACTTGTGAAAATTGATTAAAAAATTAAAATAAATAATTAAGATTTACCTTCATAAAATGAGGACAGGTAGGCAGGCGAGCAGGTGGCGAGTGGTCATGACTTCCAGAATCTGGTAGCGGTTCGATGCCCCACGTGTTTCTCCTGTCCATTCTACCTGTACATAATGCTGTTTTGATCAAAACTCATTGAAACAGTAGGTGTAGTAAGCACACGCTGCTATACGTATGATGCACGAGTATAATGAGAGAAAGTCAACACAGGATTGACAGATGGTAGAGATTAGAGGAGGGTTTAAGATCAATATAGGTAACAACAGTTCTTCTTTATACCGAAGAAAATAGTTCACAATATCCGGTATAGAGAGCGTAGTTAATCATTTTCTTATCCATAGACAGTTGTATATGGTTCTACATCCACTTTAAGTTCGTTCAATGTATTCTAAAATTAGCTTTGGATTTTGATATTAATGATGGTTTGTAGTATGTAAATTAAAGAGGGTCTTTGATACAGATGCTCTCATGTCCTGTGGCTACAATGCACACACTGAATGGCAAATGCACCTGACAAAATGTAACACTTTTTATAAACATCCATCTCATACCTTGAGCTCATCTGGCCGCACAAACGATGGTTGCTATCATTATCATTTATATTGAGTAAAATGTATTAAATGTGGTTATGAGATCATTGCAAAATATGTCATGGTATCTAATGATTGATTCGTTTTCAGTGCATTTATTGAACGAAAATTCTATTGTAAAACCTTAAACAATCTTTGAAATATTTAAAAGTATCAGTTTTAAAAATTTATAAATACATATCTATACATGAAATGAAAATGCAATCGAAATGATAAAAGTAAGTAAAATTGATTGGTAATCTACTTTAAAATCTTTTTTTTCGTATTGCGTTTTTCGACTTCTTTCTCTTCAAAGAGACTGTTTTTTTAATTAACCACGTACATGTTACATGATGACCCGATTTGTCAAATCGAAAAAAAACAACACGATCTTCTTACTTTTAGCAAAAGCATGATGTATCACAGTTGTGAAAGAAAGCGGAGTGTCAAACACCGTAACACTATTACTTATGTTGCAACAGGTGCCCGTTTGATTCGAAGTGAACCTGTCTAAATATATGTTCGTCTGTGCGTATATGTATATCTGTATAGGTCTGTCTTATTCAGTAAGATCTCTATTGCAAATGACCTGTAAATAATCCCTCAAAATATAAATACTTTTTGTTATTTCTAGGAATAAATCCGAAATAGTTTATCAATTAAACACAAACACTATCATTTACGTGTCAACACTGGGATTTTTCTACCTAAATCTGAAATTATGCCAAAGTAGTTTTATTTCTTAATTGCTTCCTTTTCATAAAATCAATTTCGAAATTACCGTTTAATGACAGAGAGAAAATAGTCTTGTTATTGAGAATTTTTGTGTTCTTCGTTTACCGATATTTTATTAGGCCCAGTGCCTAGCTCTATCGATGGCCTTTCCCAAGTCTTGCCTCATGAAGGAGTTTGTCCACTTTTGATCAATTGTAAAATCAACAACTACTTAAACTTCAATGGATAAGACCTTAGTGATGCCGATTTCTTTAATTGTACGTCCTTGAGGTGATATGGTTATATTTATACGAATACTTCCATGAATTTTTCTCTTGTGTATGATCTGAAATATACTTTTAAAAAAGTGATCATGTGTGAGGGTGCTTGAAAATCCAAATGCAATACTAGTACTATTATTTATTTTTTAAATTCAGTATCAAAATCATTCTGTTAAGCCATTATTCAAAACTTCAAAGACATTATCAGATCTTTAAAAAACCCTTTTTTATCATATATAGAAGGGGAGGTTGCAAGAAATATGCCCATTAAGTTCTGTGCAAAGAGTTCCGCCCTGATGTGGATCATACATATGGGCTACTGTTTACCTGGCAAATCTCTGTAAATAGCATAAACCTGGCTTGTTTCGGTCCCAGAGAGTAACACAGTTGTTCGGTGGATTGAAGTTGTCGCCCAAACACTTCATATTTACCCAACATCTATCACGAAATTTGTCACAAAGCCCACTCCACTATAACAACTGTTTATCTAACCATTCCAACTGCACCAGGTATCAAGAATAGACCTGAGAACGAATCATAATCGGAATAAAAAGTCAGTAGCATTAAATGCAGCAAACAATTTGTAAACAATGTAAGCTGTTATATGAATATAAGTTTATAAAGTTTGTGTAAGCTACGTTCCATTATATACTTTATATGCTAGTATTTTTTCTTTTACCGTAATGCAATGGTTAATATTATTTTAATTGTAGCAATGTTGCATCAGAAAATGACACTGAATAAGTGAAATTAGGCGTGATGCATGTGATTTAATCAATTTCTTTGTAATTTTCAATGACAAGATAAGTACATGACAACACGCAAACATACGCACTCGTGCACACATATATATGTATATTGAAGAGAAAATATCGTTCATTTATCATCAGCATTTATCCCTAAACTGCAAAATTCTTTTTCAAAATCTTAGGTTCTTGATTTAATCAAAATTTTGTAAGACAATTCTTATGTACAAATTTTGGTTATCAAGAATTTAAATTTTTGTTAAGGGCAAAACACTAAGTACAAGGAAAACTAACAAATTTGCTTCACAAGAAAAGGTTATGCTGGGTTTTTTTCTTAGCATCTCTAGAATAAGACGACCATTTCTACAGTCCCATATGAGCTTTCTAAAACCCTCTTGTATTTAGCATCGGTAACTATTTTATCTAATTCTAATAAAGATCATTTCACGTTAGTTCCGCTTTTAAAATTCAGGTTTTGTCACTAACTGTAAGGCAATGATACGTTTTTGATAAGGTATCATACCAACGAGTTACATGTGTGTGTGTGTGTGTGTGTGTGTGTGTGTGTGTGTGTGTGTGTGTGATATTAAAATAAAAATAATTCAATCATTTTATGAAAGTTCTAAATCGGGATACATTGGTTATCTTTTCAAGCATTAAAAAGATTGAAAGTTCCTTGGGTCAAAATCTCAATGCAATAAGGCGGTTAGGTGATCAACAAATTACCAGTCATATCTGCCTTAAACTTTTAAATATGACATTTTTGGTCATAAACTTTTATTCAGTAAAAAACAATCCAAATATTTTGGCTTTAAAATTTGAACATTTTCTTTATCTTGATACGGAGCTTTTTGTCTTATGGAGGTAAATATACATGTAGCCTAAAATGGCCACGACCATCCAGCCCCTATTAACAATAGGAATGAAAGTACCAATGCACCGGATGTTGACATCAGAGACGTGTTAATACAAGATTGCGCCCGCCAGAAAAAAAGATAGGTTTTATGTGATTGCCTGAATTAATTGCTGAAATAATGATTTATTTAAAGTAAAATTATCACTGTTTAAATTCAGTGATGGAACGAAGAAGAACTGCAGAAAATAAAGAAATGAGAGGGGTTAAAATAGGAGGTGGGTGTCATTTTGGAGACTTGGATTCATTTGCTGCGGATCGCTGTAAGTTGTAAACAAGCTCAATTTTGACTTATAAACGCAATGGGACCTTATATATTTCTAGTGAATTTTTGTTAGTGCTTGGAATGAACTTTCAGATGTGACCAAGGATATGTCTGTAAGTAAAATAGCCTACTAGCCAGGGGTGTTTAGGTTAACATTGAGTTCTATGGGAAATGAATTGGTACTCTTTTCCCCATGTTAGCACCTCAGAAATGTTTGATAACTCTTACTAGTAAATCCGGAACTGATTAGGAAAATATGTAGTAATATTGGTGTGTTTCTACCGACACACGGCAATAAACGATGACGATCGAAGAACAGTTCAGTGGTAATATGAAGACGTCAATCGTTCATGTTACAGGAATGATGGTTCCATCTCGACATTGAAACTTTTACACATATCTGAACTTTTCTCAGCTGAGCTCACATGGTTTGTAAAACACTTAGAAAAAAATATCATAATTTATTTTGATTATGTAAAGTAAGAGCAATAGACAAGCAATCTGTTTACCCGAGCCAGCGAAAATCTGCTTATTTAAAATTAATGTAAAATAAATATTAAAAATACCCAAATCAACCATTCTAAACATTTAAATGAAAAAATAAAATTTGAAAATTTTGAGCTCGAATTGTGTCAAGATCCCTTTAAATTCAGAAGAAAACTTTTTTTAATGAACATTTTTTCTCTTACATAGACTCATTTAGAGGGAATATACAAAGTTCGACATGAATGTACTTTTTGTCACCAAGTAACTTTTCACCAAATAAATTTTTTAATGAAACTTTATGGATCATTTTGGCCATGATTCAGTGTTATTGTTCGAGAAGAAGTTACTGTCGATCGTGAATAAGTTTCAAACATGATGCTTATGATTTTTCATAATTTAACTTTATTATGTTATCTATTGCCCTAATACCAATTTGTTTCAGAGAAATTCCACGTGACAAGACGAGTTGTTTTTCTCGAGAAACCTATTAGTCTATGACTTAAAAAAAGGAAGTTTACACGGTAATTTTGTTAAAAATATAAATGTCATAGTACTCGTTTCGGGTTTTTTTTCTTCTTGAGAAAATTTAAATTTACATAGCTGATAAAGAAGATTCGGAGAGAGATAAAATAAAGAATAACAAATTTAAAATTCTTGATTTTGTGAAGTGTTAGATAAATTGTTAAACATTTTGAAATCCGAGAGGTCTGAACATTGGAGAAAGGAAATTTGGAAAGCAACCGACCTTTTGCGTTTGAAGCGTATTGAGTCTTGGCGGTTCTATTTGCCTGTGGAACACCTTCCCGAAGGAACTTTTTTATTCAATTGCGTTGGGGTCGTTTGTACGCTGAGATGTTTCATTGGGCTTTATCAAAATCTGCAAGGGAATGAGACTTACAAAAAATAGACTCCAGTAAAACAATATATTTCTTGAGATTTAATAAATTGTGTTCAAAGAAAGCCATAGAAAAAATGTTTTTGTTGTTTTTTTTTAAGATAGAATTTCAGCGTTTTAGAAAGCCTTTTAAAACTTATCATATACATGTATTTGGAGCAACATGTAAAAAGTATAAGATTAGGTAAGTTTGGATAATAGATATTCTGTATTTAGTTTTGATGAATTTTTGATGTGATGATTTGTTTATATTTCCCATAAGAATAACCTAAATATAACTAATCCTATTCGATAAATGATAAAAAGTTATGAAGTAAATCATTGTTGATGCTCTTCATAGTTTATTTTTGGCTCATGTTTGCCAGATTAACGTGATAGAAGGATCAAATCTAGGGTATCGATCGGTAGAATTTATTGTATCACAATATTTTCACAGTGTTCACTCTATTATTGAAACTTAGTTTCATGTTGTAGATTTATGCAAAATTATTTTTTTTTTTACAATACCAGGAGGAGAGAGTGAAGGTAAACTGTACAACTGAACAGTAAGAAAGTCATATCGTTTTGAATTACCATTACCATATTTCTTGATTGTTTCGTTGCGTTGATCGAAATACTTGTATATAATTATGTATACATGCGATGGAAGTTTGGGAAAAGAATTTAAATTCATGATCAGAATTTTAAAAATTGCAAAAAAAGAATATTTTTATTTCTTAAATCTTCTTAACATTTGAACTACTAGTACATTAGCCAGACATCTATTCATATCTGGAAATCTAACACGTATGTTTTCTATCTATCATATAACCCATTATAATTCAAGACATACTTTTCTTTTCTTCGCGCTCCATTCTTTTTTAAATATTACCTTCTTTATATTACACTCATATCATTTAAACATAGTATATCTGAGATTATTTCCGTTTGGTTCAGATTTGCATTAATGATCCAATACACAATACTTTTTATTGAGGTCAGTTACCTAGCAAGACAACTTCCGGCAACAAATATTTGTTGTCGTTAGTGATAGGAGAGCATAGTGGGTAACACCCCACACCATGGGGCGTTATACTACTGTCATCAATAAAATTTCAAAACAAAGACAAACGGCAAAAAATAAACTACCGGCATTTTATTTGGTTTCTATTTCAGGAATATGTGGGGGATTACTCACGAAAACCCTATTCTGTCAAATTAAAGAGTGAATTGTCAACATATTCATGTAGACATTAAACGCATAAAATCAAATAGAAGCTTGCCGGCTTGGCAATAATAAATTGATATAGATAAAAACACAACTGTCAAAAGTGCATGTATACCAGATAATACCGGTACCTGGCCTAATTATATATAGAGAAGAAAAGAAAAATCTTATTCAAAACTGTCACATTAATGTTGTATTGGAAATGCAATTATAAACATTTATAAATCTTTACCAAAAACATCTATGAAAATGATAATAACCAAAACAACAAGAATCCTACACATAGATATAGACATTTCTTTTCCTAACTTTCACTTCGAAATAGTACAAGATATTGCTCTCCGGACGGTTCAGTGATATGGGAATTCCATATGACAAGAAACTTAACTCGACTGACAACTTACTGTTCTGGAGTTATACATCTTGAAATAATAGAGTCTTTTCGTTAGAAGGAAGTTTTATAGGTAATAATTTTTAAAATATAGATAACTATAATATTTCATTATAAACATAGCTTATATAGAAGATAAAAGGTTAAAAGGACAGGTGCAAGAAAATGCGTTGGTTATTCTTCTAACATAGTATCTTTAAGCTGACAAATGGAATATTGATTACTGATACAAGCAAAGAGAAGCGACAAATTCGCAATGCCTATCAAAGACAACGCTATTATGAAACATTTGCCAAGCTTAATGTTGTCATTAAGCAAAATCCATTCAAAACCACTTATTTCATGAACATTTCAATTTCAATCAAGAATTTTTGAGCCCAAGAAACAGCTGAAATCTGTAAGCTGAAAAATGTTAATGATGTATATTAATAAATAATAGAAACGTTGATAATTTTCCGAAGATCTCAGAAATGAAAAACGCGGCCCAAATAAAATTACTGAATACCTTTGGAGCGAATATCTTATAGAAACTGCTCACAAAGAGGATATTGAAAAAATGCATAAGATTTCTTGTCTCTAATTATGTACATAAATTGCATACATAAAAACGTTATAACTATGTAGGTAAGTGCATTTGTATATAACTAATCCCCTACTTAAAAATAAAAGGACAAATTATGAAACAAGAACTAATCACCTATTTTGCCACTTCATCTTTTATGTATACTAAATAACCAAAAGTAAAGCAATCCATTTTATGATACTTTCGCATAAAAAGCAGACAATTCTAGTAATTTTTAAGTTTTCCTCTAAATGACTTGAATTTGCATTTTCAAGTCTGATCATGGTTTTTCTTGTTTGTCTGTTTGTTTTTACAATATTTTTTTCATAGCTTCATTCATGTTACGTTGCTTTTTTTCTTCTAAATTTAATATCAAATCAAACGAATAAAACGATTGAAATTGCACAAGTAAGCTATTTTATTTGAAGAATGTTTGGAATGTTGTCGAGGCTATGGGGATGAAAACGTCATAATTTAATTTTACAAGCGACGACCACTGAGTTGTGTGCTAAGTAGAACACACATTTTCTACTCGTCTGGGTTGCTTATTTCTACAGCCAAGAGCTGACATTGTTCCTGCTTTCATCGCCGACCCGTAGTTTCTCTGTTAACCCCTCATTGAATCTGCACTTAGCAAACCAGTAAGGATGAAACTTCCTCGCGGAAACATCCCATAATTTTTCAACCATTCACACTAAGCTCTATAATTAAATTTGATAAGAAAATGTAAAAGAATCTTTAGTTGTAAATCACTCATGGACTAAATAAACAGTACAGTAATCTATTTATGTATAAGCTATCTGTATGATGCACCTATGATCATTTTTTATTAGCTTTTTTTAATAGATTATCAATTTATTTTAATAATTATATTATCATTCATACCACTTACATGTATCTTTCGTAAAACCACGAAATATCATCGATTTATTTTAAAACATTTTGTATCAGGGATTAAAAATAGTTATGAATAGTCATGAAACACGAAAGTACATCTAAATAGCATGTACAAGCATACATGTATTATGCCCACATACTTCATCCAAATTAATCATTATTATATAAAAATGTTTTACTAATATATACATATGCATTCGTTTTTAAATTTGAGAAAAAAAATATCTCAGTGGTATATTTTGAAAGGATATCATATCCTTCATACACAATGCATTTGAATAAAACGTCTTGAAAAATATACACAATTCAAGGTCTACACCAAAAGAATAGGGATTAGTAATTTAATTGAAGGAGAATGTTAGTTTGTTTTTTTGTTTTCAATTGAAGGAGAATGTTTATTTTTGTTTTGTTTTCAAACCACTTAATAAGGGTATTTAAGTTAATGGCAATACATACATAGACAATGAAATTTATTTGAGTTTTGATATTTGAAATAAACATTGAACAATAAATTCTTATTCTTTATTTCAAAAACGTTTCGTATCATTTTACATTCTGTAATGTAAGAAATCCCTTTTATGTTTACGTTTTCCATAGTCAGGTTTTTTAAATGCCATGTAACAAATATTTTGTCCTGTATTATTTAAATGACATAGTTCAACTATTCTATGGTTCATGCATGTATGGGGGATCCTATATCTTATCGTAAACATTTAAGAAAACAACGACACTTACATTTTAGAATATGATAAGTGGAAATTCCAACAGTAATACACATTTGGTCATAGTAACAGTACAACTTCCGTCAACAAAGATTTTTGTCTGAGGCACTGGTGGAATAAATTGGGAGGGACGTATCAGGCGTTTTTATGCTTTTCTCATCTGTTTAAAATCAAAACAAAGACTAATGGCAGAAAAACCCCTTACCTTTTTGATTATATGTTTGGGGTTTTGAGGGAATTGGGTGTTTCTGGATTAAAAATGGTGATGCATGATTTCCAAAAACAAGAGTAAAAACTTTTGGGAAAAGTCATTCGGGAATTCAAATTGGCGATTTCTTTGTGCCCTGACATTTTATAAAACTTTAGTTTTCAATAAGTCGGGCAAAATAAAAAAAAAAGTATAATAGGGAGCATATAACCAAGTTTTACGAAAACGGCATTGACTGGACATCGGGAACTCCGGATCAGGACGGAAAAATTGACCGCTTGAAGTCGAGAATTCAAAATGGCTGACGCTATAAACCTATAGTGTTTATCACATCTTAAGCTATCACTCATTTAATATTTTTTTTGATATAACTTAGACATATAACGTCATGATTAAACACTACGTAGTTTAAGTTTGTTTATAACATTGAAGCAGAATTCTCTAATTTCGGTTTTTTGGGGGAAAGTCTGGAGTTAAAATTAATATATTGTTATAATTAATAAAGATTGTCCTTCATAAATTCATAAGAATATGTTCAAAAATGTTGTTTGTATGCTTTGCTTTGAAATTTGTTTTTCATGTGTAATATTGTTGACATTTTGTAGTAAATGCAGTGTGCGGCTCACAACGATAATGTACGGTATAGAAAAGATATAGAAAAACAGTTTTACTAAAAGTCGGGGTAAAACATGTGATAAAAAGAATCTCTCATGATTTGCGCTGGTATATGATTTTGTGTGTTTTATATCCTCTAGCCTTACCATCTCAAATCATAAGAGATCCTATATATAGTTTACGTGTATACTGTACAGTAAAATACATTTTCTTGCTATAATTTTCCGCTTGCTATCAATGTTGATCTTTGATAATTTTACCACTGTTGATGTAATGACACATGTCCGCAGCAATAAGTTTTATGTAATTTATTTGAATATTACGATTATTTTCGGACAACAAATGAGTTTTATTACTTTTGAATAATTTCATAATAATGTCAACTGAAATCTCCAAAGAGTTGATATAATTGCATAATCAGTGGTACCCGTAAAATAATTTCACATTTCGAAGAAGAATTAAACAACCGGACTTATGCAGTTTAACTGCGGCTAAAAATAGATTACATCCCCGGTAATTTACTACCTGGATCTCCAGAAAACTGTTTGCTAGCTTGTAACTTCCTTTTTTTTAATCTATAATTGGACAAAGTGACATCACTATATATCCAATTTTTACAATACAATCAGGTACTATATAAGAAACTACATATTTGTCGAGACTTTAATGAACAGCTTTGATCAAATATAACTCAAACTTGATTTTAGTAGCAAGGCAGCAAGCTTGAAATCAATTTTTAACATGTTTATGAAAAAGGTAAAAATGAATTTCAATGAAATCGCTTTTTTGATTTCACTTCGTAGTCAAACTTTACAAAAGTATACAACAAGATGGTCATTTAAATTTTTTTTATTTCTTTGAAATGAAAGATTTAGTTATTTTGATTTTATAATATTACACATTTTATCATTACAGATTTATTTTTTGCTGACTTTGTTTTGTTGTCAAGTTGAAAGTGGCAGGACAAATTGTCGCAATCCTGCATCCGTTCGTAAGATGGCGCGCGGCCTAAGCCGATACAAACTAAAAGACTTGCCGGAAAGTTTTTATTTAATGGATAAACTGCGCAGCAAAGTGACTGTTCCCTCTGAATACAGCAAAATTATCTATGTAAAGTTAGACAATGAGAGCTCTACGTGTCCAACAACTCTAGAGAACAAAGTAAACGTGTGTCCCGGGTATATGGTGATGGAGTATGATAGATTCAGG
>WFKH01010931.1:58809756-58844463 GCA_016163765.1 Magallana hongkongensis
TTTACATAAAATAACTATAAAGCACCTGGGCTAAGATACTGTTGATTTAAAACGCCGAAACTATTTTTAACTATGTTAAATTTTTCAGTGTGATAATGTTTTAGTTTATGACCTAGGTCTCTTCGCTAGTACAAGTTGTATTAAATATTTCTTTTTATTCTATTTTTTATGTTTTGCGAATCTGTACGAATTTAAAAAAAAAACCACGGTAGTCCTGATAGTGGATAAATTCTTTCGGTGTTAATGCATAAAAAATTTTCAGCTGTAAATGTCTCACAAATAAATATATAAGGGTATATGTGAAGAAACGAGATTTTTTTTTTTAATGTTTCTTTATAATGTTAATAAAAAAACGGCGGACGTGTAACCCAAGTTGATCTTGCTGATGTTCCGAACCTTTACTTGTGTAGTCATATCTTATGTTAGGAATTTTTTTTTTTTGGGGGGGGGGGGGGGGGTTAGGGGGGGGGGAGTAAAAATTTCTTTAAGATTACATTATTTTTTTTACACATAAAATCTTAACTTTCATGGAATATTTATTTCTTAAGGAAGGTCTGCTCATACTTCTAATACATGTATTCAGAAATACAGGAAATTTTTACATGGTCAAACAGACAATAATACCAAGTAACTAGATACGATCTCGTTACGAGTAACGAGTAGGTCTTCCGTCCGATTTTTTTTAATGAATCGATGAAAATTGATACCATTTCAGAATTACCCCCCCCCCCCCCCCCACACACACACACACTTTCAGGGAATGAATAAAAAATTCCTAATTACGTCATAAATGGTCGTGGCAATGATTTTTTCAAACAGATATTATTACGTATACGAGTTTTTAAACATATTTGCTTCTATAACGTATTACAAAATATTCCTCAGTAAAGCGCCATAGATGAAATACTTAAGACCCATCTGGGTCCCTAATTTTAGTCAGCCCCTTTCCTTGATATGAAATGAAAGGTCATTTAATTTTAAAGACATTGTGTTCAATAAGTGTTTGGAAATTCGTTACCGTTCTTGAGATATCTGAGAAAGAACGTTTTAGGGACCGATCCCTTATCGGGACCGTTTAACGAAATTTTGATGGTTGCATATTGTTCAGTGTATAATTATGGGCATCTTTTCTTCTATACTGCATTTCAAAATATGTTTCCTTTTTGAGATATAGGTGATCATAGTTTATGACGTCTGACCCCTTAAAACCACGAATAACGTAACACGAGAAAATTATTACGTTATTTGGGTACATAACTGTAAGATAAACATTTTTGCTTCTATAACGCGTTACAAAATATCCCTCAGTAAAGGGCTATAGATAAAAGACTTTAGACCCATATTGTTCCCTAATTTAAAGGGCAAGCTCTTTTTTCTTGATATCAGACGAAAGCTCTTATAAATGTTAACTTTTTGTACGTTACATGTCTTAACAAAATATTTTTCAGAAAAGAAATAAACAAAGAAAACCATGAAAAATTACGACGTTTTTTTAGTCTCAATTTTCGGGACCAGGCGAGCTTTAACGCTTTTAAGCATGACAAATGTAATTGCCAAATGACACATTTACAATCTCTTGTCTACAATCCCTGAAAGTTTGAACTGAAAATCTTTTACCGTTTAGGAGGAGATCCCTGGGCAAGCCGACCCTCTGAAAATCGCTAAAACTCATTATCTCAAGAAGGGAAATGACGTCATCAAAACAAAAAATGTATATTAAGTTTAGATTAATATCTATCAGATCTAAAAGTTTCATGAAAATCGGCCGAGCCATTTCCGAGAAATCGCGTGCACAAAATTTGTAAGAAAAATAATAATAATAGGGAAAAAGAAACCGAACGAAAACAATAAGGTCTTCCGTTGGATACGGAAGACCTTAATGATATCAGTTAAATCAAATTTGACCATCTTGTTTAGAACAAGGTTTTCTTCCCTTGGTGTAATGGGCAATGGGATTACTGCCTGTATTCCCCCGCAGGTCCGTACTCGAGATAGATTCAGATAGCCCTGATTGCTGCCAGGATGCACAAGTGCAGATTTGATCTCCGCGCCGTCATCTACATAGGGACTTTGCCTTACACAGGAAAGGAAGTCCGCACACCTGCGGAACTCAACAGGTACCAGAACCGTAAACGCGAGCAGTGATGACAGCACACCTGGGTCAACAACGTGAACCTGACGCAAGCAGGGAGTGCCGCACACTTAAGCCAGAGAGGCCAGAACACAAGCAGGGATAACCACACACTAGCGCTCCGCCGTAACCATAACTAATTCAAGCAGGGGTGACTGCACACTTTTACTGATGCGACACTGCGCAGGGATGACCGGGAACTCAGAATTGTGGGTTAAACACAATGAAAATCAAGAGCAGGGATGACCGCACATTCTATCGTATCGTACCTGTTAAACTCCATTCTCGCATAATAGCTAACACAGTCCCTATATAGATGCTGACTTATCATTATCAATGTGTCCAATATCAAAAATATTTTTAAAAAATAATGCAAATAAACTACGGCCTACACCAAAATACCTATTTACATTAATTACCTAACACAGAGAAGGATTTGCATTGTATAAAATAATTATTAAACTCATTTGTCATAATTGGGAAAATCAATTGAATAATCAATAATAAATCATGGGACAATAACACAAACTGAACTGAAAATCGCAGTCCTTTCACCGCTTTACTTGGTTTATTCCTATAGTATCTTACCGTCTTAATATGTCAGTTGTTTGCAGAAAATCAAACTCGTGAAATGGGTTTCTGTATTGTTTATTAATGGTAACCGTAGGTATCGGTATAAGTATGTAAATCATTGTATAATTTATCGAATTAAATCTACATAAATAGATAGCCAAGATTCGATGCATAATGTTTATCATATATTTCTGTATAAATGTAGTCAAATTGTCATTGACTTTCAATCATTCCTCAAATGCATGAATTGTATGATTTTAAATGTTATCTAATATCTACGTATTGTATTTCGGAATAACTCTAGATCAAAGCAAATACTAATGTACTTCACATCACAGGGTAACTTTTTACCAAATAAACATATAACTTTATTTCGCATAAGGGGTTTATAGATTATTTGATTTTGATATTATAATGTATAACAATTCAAGGATTCATTTTTTCTGCAGTTGTTGCTGTCAATCGTGAATAATTTATAAACACAATACTTATAACTTTTGATCTCATACCCATTTAATAATGCGATTGCGGCCTATCAATGTCAGAGAATTCCACATGACAAAATACGAAAAACGAAACTTAGCTCGATTTACAACTTAACCTTTGTAAAGGTGTTTTTGTTGAAAGCAGAAGCACTACTCTAAAATGTTAATGAAATCAGAATGTTTTTGTTTTGGTGTGTGTGTGTGTGTGTGTGTGTGTGTGTGTGTGTGTGTGTATTCACAAGAAAGCTGAACTTGTTACATTTAAGACTTAAAGGCAGGTGCTATAAAACTGTCCTAGAGTATTTTGTACAGACAAATTCTTTTCCTTCCAGTTTCTTTTATTCCTTAAAATCAAGAAAGAAAAAAGATATTTTGGACATATGAAAGAAACGAAACATACCGCAAAAGAACATGGGAAATACCTTTTGTTTGGAATTGATTGCTGCTATTTTAGAAGAAATGCAAAAAAGCAAGGTGAATGCAATATCCCTCTTGTTGCTACGGCCATGTTTTCCTCAAATGGGTTAGATATAACAACATCTGTTTTAAAACCGTCAATATCTTTTATCTATTGATTGTTTGTCTATCTTATTTGTTTGTTCCCAAGGAGTTTAACAACCTAGTTTTCAAATATTAAAAGCTTTATTCGGGTCACCTGCTTTTTCTTGAACCAATTCAAATATAGATAAAAGGAACAATAATACGATTTAAATCTTTTTTCGGTCGAATTTGACAGTGTGTTTTCGGGGGAGTTATCGGGGGAGTTCTAGATCAAGAGCTATTACATAATACAAAATCATGTCTGTGAGGAGTAAATAATCTTTGTTAAATGCACTTTACGATCGTCGACCATTGAGTTGATTGTCCAATTAAGGCACATTACATAGTTATAACATTTCAGAACACCTTTTTTTCAAGTTTTCGCCGAATAAATCTAACTGTTTAAACAAGGAATTAATTAACCATTTTATCTTTTTTCACATTTCAAGAGGAGGAATATATTACAAGAATCTGAATGCCCAGTAAAGACAATATATTTTTTAAAATTACGACAGCTTTTAATGGATAAACTACCGAGTAGATTCTTTTGTGCAATAACTTAGTAGGAAACGAATTCAAATTAAATATGTAACAAACACAAACTTTTTAAGTTAATCATGAAATATTTCTATTTCTTTCAACCTTTTAGTATCATACAGAACAATATCATGTAGATTATATTTCACAACGTGTTATTCGTGATTGTAATTATAATTATAAGTTTACAGTGTACATTTGTGGATCATGTAGTACATTTTTAATAGTGCTTGATCAATCTTTTGTTACCACGCGTTGTCATTTCAGGAAATATCACTAGTTCTATTTCATACTAGTGTCACTTCTACAGAAATTGGTGAAAAGGAAAACATATATACTTCATTTTGTGGATAAGTTATAGTTAAGTAATCTTTATTTAAGCAGAGAGAGAGAGAGAGAGAGAGAGAGAGAGAGAATAAGAGTACTTAAATGATCGATTACTTCTAAACATATTTTAACAATAAACCAGCTGTTATAATTTGGAAATCCAATACGTATAATTTCTATCAAATATGTAATATATTCTATTATTCAATATCTAGCTGTTTTATTTTTATAAATTGTATTACGTCTTGTTTAAATAGCAAAAAACTGAATAAGAATATGTTGTGTTAAGCATTTCACAATCGCAGATTATTTGTTGTTTGGGGGTACTAGGTTGTCGGGGGTGTACTGCGACATATCGGCTACTTTAACAAACTTTGTCATTTACAAAAATCCTAAGTAAATTCCGTCGGCTAAGAAAACTACCTGTATTTTGTGTAGTTCATATTACGATAATAATTTCGGGGTATTTATTTAGAAAAATACAATTATTTCACTAACCGGTAAAGTATAAATACACACATGTGTGAATTTGATTTATCCTCAATAAGAGTAAAAAGGAATAAAGATAATGAAAATTAGCAACAACTTATTATAATTACAGATCATTGTAAATAAACCGATAGGAAGTAAAGTAATCATGCGCTTTAATGTGAAATTTTTTTTCCTGTAAAACACGAATTCAGATGAAAATATGTTTTGCTTTCAATTCAATGGCCTTCATTTCTCTTTTAAAGTACGAAAATCCATATCTATATAGAGATATCTTTTATTTTCAAATCTTTTAAAATCATCATGGGAATCAAACTTTCATTCCCGTATACTTTTCTCTAAAAAATAATGAGATTCGGCCTCGGTTTTACAAAGATGCCATGTAATATCTGAATCAACCTTACAGTAGAACTACATGTTTACCTTTATTTTAAAATGAATTAGAATTAAGGCTTCAAAAAAGAATATCAAAAATTTTTCAGTTTTCTATCAAACAATGAAAAATGACAATAACAACCCGTCAACCATCTCAAAAATCCATAAAGCAAAATACAAATTCAAAGCAGAGCAACACGAACACGAAACGGAAGAAACTATAGTCAGTCCGGTGTATAAATAATGGTCTACCAAGTATTAAAAACGTCAGTCAGCATGTGTATGAAAAACGTCAGTCAGCATGTCTCTTAATGAAACATTGTACTTGCAGACAAGGTCATTGTATCGACCATAGATCTTGCGTAAAGATGATTTTAGTCGAGGTTCTTGATATTCTTGTTTCAACAACTTGTTTGTTAGTAGCTTGCCTCGTTTAAGAAATTGTTCGTATGTAGAGCATGCTCTTGCATAACGAATAAGCTGAGAAACATAAACCTCATCAGCAGGTGATGATGGTATATTGCTACATAAGTAAGGGAAGTTGACGATAGAAAAATTAAAATCATCTCCTTTATCATATACAGTATATGTAGTTTTGTTGTTACGTTACCATTAACGTCTTTTTTTTAGTAATTTATCCAAATATGAAACAGATGTCTCAGAATCTATGGTATCTTTTATTTTAAGATCACTGGGATATATTGAGTTAGCATAAGAGTGAAAGTAACTGTTGTTAATGGATAAAACGTCATCAATATATCTAAATGTCGAGTTGAAGGCCACAGCAAGTGTTTTATTTTTTCTTGCACAAGCTTTTGAATAAATTCTGCTTCATATGAATATAAAAATAAGTCAGCCAATAGAGGAGCACAATTTGTGCCCATGGAAATTCCGACTGATTGTTGGAAGACCGGGTCTCCAAAAACTACATAGATGTTGAATATCATAAATTCAAGCATCTTTTTAATGTCATTTTCAGAGTACTTGTGTGTGCAATCATAGTGGTTTTAACAAAATATGTTTTTTATAAATTGTAGGACAGATGGTAAAAGATAAGTGCTCTGTAAAATAGCACGTGTAAATATGTATGCTATCTCTGTATCTTATAAATTTAGTGTCCCTGCTCTGTTATGTACGGTTTGTAAATGTTACTTATCTTATATTGTATGATAATGTATGCATTGTATTTTCATATAACATGTCTTATCAAATTTATTAAATTTGCTGCTTAAAACTTTAATTGTACAGTATGTGTGTACTGACAAAATTCTTTTCCCAAATTCCCTCATCCCTTAATTAAGTGGACTTAAAATACCAACATATATTCCAAAACCGCCAATTTTTTTTTATTTGCTACTTGTTTAATCTTTCATAAATAAAAACCTTAATTCGAGTCATTTGCTTTCTTTTGAACCAATTCAAATTTAGATAAAAGAAATTAAACGATTTATTTATTTATCGGTCAGAGTTGAAAATGTGTTAACGGATTGGCTATCAAAAGCTATTGCATAATACATAATCAAGTCTGTGATGAGGAAACTATCTTAGTCAAATACACTTCACAATCGTCGGCCATGGAGTTGTCCAGTTGAGACCTACACAGTTTTACTAATATTTTAGACGACTTGTATCTAAAGCGGAGCACAATCATACTTCTATATGTGATTGGCCCACATGTAGAATATGAGTGAAACCTCGCTGAATATGATCTGTATGTCGCAATTTCTCCAAATGAAGTTAGTATACATTTGAGGGGATGAAACTTCCTCGCGGAAATTTATCAGAACTTTCAACAACGTTTGCTTCTCTAATTTGAAAGAACCCGACAAGATTTTTGAATGATAAGATGTTTTTTCTCAATGACTTAAACCATAGTATTCAGCAATATGTCAGCGATTCTCATAATGCATCTCATAGCTTTTTTTTTTAAAGAAACGCATACATTATCATTTATCTATTCCATAATATATAAAATATTGATTTTTATATATAAAAAAAAAAAACAACTTAAATTAGTACAAAATTTATTAATATATTTGTTCATATTTAAATTATAAAAAAATTGCATCAATTTTGCTCTATATAAATATAGAGAGCTACTCTAAAGAGGTTCTGAATTAGTTGTTGTAAAATTTAATGGTTATGAACACGTTAATTAAACCCATGTGATGTGCATGTAGTGTTCAATCCATTTTCTGTTCTCGTCATATCAGAAACAAGGTTAATTTAAAACATATGATAAGAGATAAATAGTTTTGAAATAATCCAAAGCTTTTTCATAGTTTTATAAGCTCAAGGATGTATACTTAGTATTATATTAAAACTATCGAGAAATGCTATCTAACGCATTTCAGAATACTTTTTCCCAAATTCATTTTTCGCCATATAAATCTAAATAAAAATAAGAATAACATATCCTTTTCTCACAGTTTAAGAAGAAATTATAAAAAGAATCTGAATAAATTGAACACTAGACACTACATTAGATATAGTATTGAATTACAACTGCTTTCAATTGGTATTTGCTGAGTCGAAAAAATTACTTTGTGCAATAACTGTTCGGAAATTTATCTAAAGAAATTGCAATAAACTTTTCAAATTTAAGTTAAATTATTTATATTTCTTTCATCTTCTCCTTTCATTAAGTACATGCATTAAGAAATCATGAAAACTAGGTCTATTATTTTTATATAATATATATCTTTAAATGAAAATAACATTTAAGATCTACTTATGTAGATTAGGCATATAACGTTGTAGCGTCGGGTCTCTCATTTCACAATCGCAGGTCTGATGTAACGTATATTTGTTTTGGTCGATGGAAATACAAAATATAGGTTTCTAGTAACAGTACAACTTCCGGCAACAAAGAATTGCTGTCTGAGGTTATAGGTCGGTGGGGTGTACAATGACATAATTGTTACTTTAACAATTTTTGTCATTTATAAAAATCCAAAGTAAAAACATCGGCTAAAAGAACCACCTATATTATTACGGTAATTACTTCAGGGGATTCACAATTATCTATTAAAAGGAGTTGTAAACATACACGTGTGTAAAAAATACATGTATTCACGAAAAAGTAGAGAAAAGAATAAAGATAAAGGAAGAAAAAGGTCGCATCATTAAAAAATAGACGCATTAATATATTTCAAGGCAGAGAAAATGTTATGTTAAAGTTTTCCTGTGAAACTCATTTAATCATGATCAATCTTCAAGAATTGTTTTGAATAAAACATTGAGAGTCGAATAGACGTGTAAGAACATATTCTAATATTCATTACCTAAGAAAAACACCATTAAGAATGTGAGATGTGTTGTTTTATCATTTTATCCTACTCTGTTGTTCCATGTGTGCTTCTAAAATAAAAAAAAAACCACTTTACTTTCCTACCAACGTAATTATTATTTTTATTGTATATAGTCTTAAAACAAGTTTTAATTGATAAAGTTGATTAAATGGAGTTACAAAACTACCGTTGACAATTTGTGCACTGAAGATTTTTTTTCTATCAAGGTATACATAATCTATGAATGGGCATGGATGATAATAACGGAAGCGGATTACTGAGAATTGTAAAAATATAATGTCCCGCGAACCACATATTAAACATAATTACGCTAAAAACATCGACATAGCAAAAATCATATGCATTATAGCAATGCGCTTCCGTAAATAATAGCTGGCGTAGAGACACAAGAATTTTATATTAACGCTTTTACATGTAGGAAAATGCAATTAAGAAAAAGGTATTTTGATCTTTAATACTTAGTTTTAAAAAATAGTGGTAGCTTAAAACTTTATTTTTCATGTAAGAAAAGAAACGCAAAAGGTCTCTGCAAAGAGAACAGATATCTTAATACTTATTATTGGCCTAGTTTTGGCTCAATTTGATATCTGGACTGACCTTGCCCAAATTGCAAGATAGTTCTTTGTGTCATAGCTTAAAATTTGATCCCAACAGTATTTGCTTTTCACGGTCAACTCGGTATATCAGTGTGTCCCGCCCATTTCAATTCTGCAGCTCAGTCATCTTTGTAATAATATGTTACTTTTTATCATGAATATTTCGCGATGATATAGATTTTTCCAAACGAGACATTTTAAAGCTTTACATCGTGCACTCTGCGCCTGATCATTATGTTCCCTTAAGTTAATAAGAAATGAACAAGCAAGCAGTTTAAAGAAAAAAAGAGTATAAGTGCGAAAGGATTGAAAATTCATTTTCATATTAGAAGAATGTTCGAACTGCAAAATTGAAAAAAAGCAAGACAAACGGATATCCCGACATAATCTGCAAAGATCAACTTAAGAATGTTGTTTACTCAGGGTTTGAGTTGTCAAATTCGGATTGTTATTAAGTTCAATATCATGAGTAAAATTTGTTCTAAACACAAACAGTATTTATGAACTGATTTATTATTTACATAACATTTGATATGTTTACTATATTATGGAAGTAGGCTAAAACAAAACTAAAATGGACTTATAGCAAATCAGAGGAAATTCGGACTAAATATTTCATATTTTGTTTTGCCGCTAAAACATTTTGGGCGGTACTGTTATATTAAAAGTTATGCTTTTAATTGTCAGTCAATGTAATTTTGCATATTTTCGGTTTATATCACTTATTCTTTAAGATAATCCTATGACACGCGATGTAAAAATATTGAAAAATGCTTAAAAACGATAAAAGACACTATATCTAAAAATTTTGATCATTGACCTCATATAAATTTTATGCTAGCAGAATAAGGTCAATATAAGTAGCTTAATACTATTTATGTTTTAATATTATCATCATTCAATTTTTAATAAGTGAATTAAAAAAATGGGTAGGGATTTGAAAAATGATAGAGGGAATTCGGACTGGAATATTTTTAAACATTGTTACTGAAAACTTAATGCTTTGTATATATTTAGTGTCACTGCCATTCATAAACTGTATTTTTTTTTTATAGAGTTTAATTATTTGTAATATTTTCACAATTAATAAAATCTCAATCATAGTGTAAAATTTTAAGGGATTTTTCTTAGGTCTATAACGTACAATACATGTAGATGGTTTTTCATTATCATCAGTGGATTTGTTTTTCATTCTGAGTAAACGTCACCCTTAAGGTGGGACATAGAGCATCAAGACGTTAATCCAAATAGCAAGCAATAACTAATCTTAGTCGAATTTCGTGAATACAAGGAGTCTACATACTAAGGTGACTTCGTTAAAATAAAGAATATCTAATAATGTTTAAATCGTATCGTATGTTTAACTAGAATATATATATCAAATTTAACTAAAATAAAAGGAGTAAATATGTTTGAAAGTTTGCATCTGCTTGTCTGTACTACATTACATAGTAAAGCAATTTGTTATTTTTCAAAAAACTGCAATTAAAAGAGTATCGGCTATTTTCAATTTAATCTGACAGGTAACGATCTATTTTTGGGATAATTCTAAACAGTTTTAAAAATCTAATAAATATTAAAGGATCAATTATGTTAGAAATAAGTCGTTTTAGTTAATTATCCTCTTCACAATTGACAGCCACTGAGTTGTTAATCCAGTTGAGGCCTACACTGATTTCCATATACGGTTGTACGGCTCTTATCGACACTGCGTATGTTATTTTCCGTATTCTCGTTGGCCCTTAGAAAGAATCTTAATTCTACGATCATTGAATGTGTATTTCGCAAACCAGAAAAACTTGTATGCAGAAGGGCGAAACTTCCTTGCGGAAACTTCTCAACATATCATTTTCATTTAGTCTTAAAATTTAGATTTAATCCAATAAAAATATTCGAGTTTTGTTTAAAATAAATTTATCAATGACTTTTTAAAAAACAAGCTTCTTTTGATTCATTAATAGTAATAATGATAATGCATCTTTCAAGATTTTTGTAAGTATTGCATACCTCATAGAACCCAAAGAAATCCTACCTCTCCCTCCCGAAAAAAAAATCAAGCTATTAAAACCCTTTTTTCTGTAAAAAAAAAAAATGATATGTAATTATTGATTTTAAATCATTCATACTACAAGCCAAAAAACATGTTGTCTATTCTAAATCAATAGCTTATATAAACAACACAATTTAAAAAGTACATAAATCCATATTTGTGTCTTAGGAAGTCAAAGGAATACTCTTCAAAGAAAAGAAATAGTCAATGCTGGGTCAAATGATTATGCTACTTAGATTCTAAAAAAGATCATTGTCCGAAAATGACACTTAATCATCCATAGTTTAACTTGTAAATCCTAAAATAATAATATTTATCATTCATACTTACTTTTGTACATGTATTGCTTTCAAGATGTCGGGTTAATTTAGGAAGGAGGGAAATGAGTGGAGTTCTAAATAACGTTTTACATATTCGAAGAGGAGAATGAACTTCAAATTAAAAAGCTAATATAGGAAAAATCATCTTATACATGTGCATTGATAAAGTTTGCTTAATATAATTATGTTAAATTGTTCTTGATATGGTTTTTAATTCTCCGGTTCCAAAAGATGATCAATTCTTCAACATTTTAATTCTTTATGCATGTATGGTGCAATAAGATGGGAATTGTAATTACAAAAAACAGAAAAACACTTAACACCGGTATATTATTAGCTTGTGTTAAAATATATTAAATATTACAAAAAATATATAATTTAAAATATAAAAATGAAATCATTAGAAATGGTTTTCTTTATCAGTAGGATTTTTGATTAACAGAGCTTATTCTGTACAATATATAGACTATTTCGTTGAAACTTGGATGCCAAGTGTTATCGGTTAAAGTCAAGAATACGCATTTGCTAATTTATTCTTGATTATAGACTTCTAATGACAGAAAAAAATTTTAAAGTTTTATTTTTTTTAAATTATATCATAAAGTTTATTACTCGAAAC
This sequence comes from Magallana hongkongensis, assembly GCA_016163765.1. Classification (NCBI taxonomy): domain Eukaryota; kingdom Metazoa; phylum Mollusca; class Bivalvia; order Ostreida; family Ostreidae; genus Magallana; species Magallana hongkongensis. The sequence continues at coordinate 58,822,110 of WFKH01010931.1, forward strand.
GAATAGATTAGACTACTTTTAAATGATTGCACATTTTAAAAATCAGATTATCGTATCTGTTATTGATAAAAAGATTACACATACCAAAAAAAACCCATGAAGGAATCTAATTCATACAGGTCGACTGCAGCTAAATATAGATTACATCCGGTGTATTTTACTATCAGGATTTGCTTGTTTTTACTACTTCCTTTTTGAAGCTTGTCGACTGTAATTGGATAGGCGACACCCCTATTCAACCAATCTTTACAAAACATTCACAGGTACTATATAAACATCAGTAGAGGTATCCAGATTTGTAAGAACAGATTCGATTGAGACTGTACAGATACTAAAGAATTTTAACCATATTTTAAAAGGCATCAGGATTAAAATCAAGTTTTTAAATATGTCAATGAAAAAGGTATGCATCTACATTAATATGGAATTAACATATATTTTGGGGGGACGTTTGTTTATTTCACTTGAAAGTAAGACATTTGTTTGATAAATTTACCAAGATCGTAATGAAAGTTCTGTTTATCTTTTTCAAAATTCTAGGTTTTTTTTTTACAGATTTGTCCCATACTTTTGCTGACTTTGTTTTGTTGTCAAGTTGAAAGTGGCGGGACACATTGTCGCAATCCTTCCTCCGTCCGTAAGCTGGCGCGCGGCCTAAGCCGATACAAACTAAAAGACTTGCCGGAAAGTTTTTATTTAATGGATAAACTGCGCAACAAAGTGACTATTCCCCCTGAATACAACAAGAGTGTCTATGTCAACTTAGACAACGAGAACACGACGTGCCCAGCAACTCTGGAGAACAAATTAAACGTGTGTCCCGGGTATATGGTGATGGAGTATGATAGATTCAGGATCCCAAGCATGATGCTGCAGGTTCATTGTAAATGTAACGGTTGTCTTGGTTCCCCGGACAAAGCCTGTGTGCGTCTGTTTTACTATACCAGAGTGCTAAGGGTGACGGGGTGTAACAAGAAGGGTGTGTATGTGTACGACTACTTCTGGGAGAAGGTTTCCAACGGCTGTGTCTGCATCAAAAACGAGAGGCAGACGATGCCCAGGGGTTAAGGAGGGTCCAGCATTGTGTTCAAAGAACACATATCATTATTTATTGTGTTTTGTCTGCTTGAATGTTCCTTTTTAATGGAAATTTAAATGCAAATATTTTTATGATGAGTATTAATCTTGATGTTTGTGTATGATGTTTACGAAATATTGCCAATTATTTATGTTGTCTCGAAATACTCTAGTCGATACCATTTATCACATTACCATTTATCATACAAGACTACCCAACTGTCTTTCAACCAATATTAAGAGACGAAGAAAGGATCAAGTATTATGGTGTGTTTGCGTGTCTTTGCTCGGATGTGTAATTTATAATGAGGATAAGAGTACATGTAATGCTGATAAAATAAACACTAGGACATACTTTTTTCATGCTGTCTCAAAATACTCTAGTCAATACAATTTTATCATAACCCAATTCATTTTTCACCGCAAGACGCAATCTCAGGGAAGCGAGAATATCTATTGGCTAATGATCTAAATATTGTGACGATATTGTATCGGGACTCAGGCATGTAGAAATAGAGGAAGTTATCTAATTCTTTGTTTGGTTAAAGAGACATTATTCTTTTTTGTTTGTTTTAGCTTATAGTTACCTATCAAATTGTCATTAAGAAGGAAATTTGTTTATTACATTTTGAAATTCCTAACGATGTTGTGTAACTTTGTGAATGGTCTTCCAGTTGATCTAATAAGTGCCTTTTATTTACTATTGTAATCATTGTATTTTTAATGCATTTATGTTATTAATTGTAATAAAATTTGTTATGTTGTTAAGAATTTTTTGATAAATTACTTTTTATGTATGATTTTATTTTTTCATTGTGCAATTTGTTTTTTAGGATGTGATTAAAGCCGCTGATTTTTTTTTATAATTTAATTAAACAGTGTAATGGAAATCATTTTCTGTGTTTGAATTCGATATATTACCAAAAATCGTATATCTAAGTTTTTGATCGAATTATATTTACAATTTCCAAGGTCTTTGTCTGTGATATCACTACGTATCGATTTTGTAACGTATAGTCCAATACAGTTCAGAAATAACGTGAATAACGTACTGTTGGGGCGTAAGCGGGATTTGCATAATTACACGAAATAAAAAATACTAAAATTGTCAATAAATCAATATTTAATATATATAGCTGAACATTATATAAATATAAATAATAAGAAATCATTCCTTGAATATTATGAGGTGATAACCTTGGGTCGGGGGTGATCAAATCTATCATAGAGCCCTTTGGACTTTATTGGATTTCATCACGCGCCGACCGTATATGATCACCGCATTATACTCAAATAAAGATTCCTTATTCATCAAAACAATGTGTTATTGGAGAAATTCTTATTTGGCTATCAAAAGCTATTAAATAAATAATCAAATCTGTGAGGAAGAAATATTCTTATTTAAATACACTTTTCAATTGTCGGCCATGAAGCTGATTGTTCATTTTAGGATTACACAGTTTTCCTAACAGTTTTGGGCTATTTTATATCTAGAGCAGAGCAAGATAAAGCTCTTATTTGCTAACCTGTGGATTTTCAGTTATCTCTCATTGAAAATGACATATGTGTCGGACTGCTCGAAACTAACATACATATGGGGGTGGAACTTCCTCCGGCAATTTCTCACAACTTTTCAACCAGTTGCGTTTTTTTCTACAAATTGAAATGTTGATTAATAAGGAACCTACAAGATTTGTGAATGACAAAATATATTTACTTAATGATTAATAAAGCAGAGTATTCAATTTATCCGCGATTCTCAGACATCTTATGCTTCATCTATTTTAAAGAAACGCTTACGTTATCATTATTTATTTCATATGTAGATCATATATATTTACATTTTATAAGTATTTTTCCTCTATTTCTTACGATAATTCTTACAATAATTGATTGTAATTCATGACAAGACAGAAACCTACGCAATCCTAGATGTCGGCCTACTGCTAATGCTCATAAAGAACATGTTTATAGAAATAGTTGAGTACGTTTAGTAAACATAAGGATATATGCAATCACTACAAAAAAGTCACAACAATTCCTTTGAATCATCCTATTAACAAATAGTGGTGCTGTAAATTCGTCGTTAAGTATACTTTTTGGTTTTTAGTACATCTCGGGATCATTTGACACTTGTATGTGAAACTGGTCTTGGGTCTACGACAACTTTACATTTACCAACATATCTTTGGACTTTTTGCGATTGATTTAAGCCTATCATCTGCGGTCTTCAATTTCCTTTAATAATGCGCCGTCTTAACATATCCTTAAATTTCAATATTTCATCCTCTTTTTTACAGTGCGCGTTGTCATTTCAGGAACTTCCACGTTGATCTTTTTCAGTTGATGCTTTTGTCACGTTTACAGTCATCAGAGTAAGGGGAAACATACTTAATTATGTAAAAAAAAAAAAGTCAGAGTTATTTTAGCATTTCCACGGTGTTTTTTTTTTCATTTGATACTTTTGTTACTTCTAAGGACATTATTGTAAATGGAAACATGCTTTATTTGTCATAAAGTCCATATTTATTATAGTACACAGAGTCACTTAAGGAACTTCCAGGGTATTATAATTCATTTGATACTTCTTGAGACATAATTAAAAAGGGGCGTGCTTTATAATGTTTAGATATATTGTTCATAGTTGTTGTCACTTTAACAGAAATCAGTGAAAAGGGAGACATAAGTCATTTTTGATAAATCATAGTAATGTTAGCACACCGAGGGAAAGCGAGACGGAAAGATCAGATACAATTGACAATAAACCGACTGTTACATTCTGGAATTCAAATACATTTAATTTCTATTAAACATGGAACGCGTTCTATTTTTCTAAATTGTATAACGTCCCGCATCGTTTAAAAGGAAATAACAACAAGGTTCTCCTTCGATTTTTATGTGAAAAGGGTATTCAACGTCGTATCGTCGGGCTTTACATTTCACAATCGCGGATCTGATAAATATCACTTATATTTTTGTTTTGGTCAGTGGAAATACCAAGAATACAATAACATCAGGTTATAGTTACAGTACAATTTCCGGCAACAAAGAACTGCTGTCTGGGGCACTAGGTCTGTAGGGGTGTTCTAGGACATATTTACTACTCTTGCAATCTTCGTCATTTATAAAAATCCAAAGTAAAGTCCAACGGCTCAAAGAACTACGTAGCTGTATTTCATTTTGCTTCTATTTAGAAATTACATACTCATTGAATGTATATTGCACATTTATTGACAATGTATGTAACATAATATTGACTACATTCAAATCACTAAGGTTTCTCAAGTAACACATATTTAGGACACGCCAAATTCACAGAAATGAGCTAAACATAGTTTAACTATAAACTAGGATTATCGACTGTTTACTATAGTTAACGAACCGTAAACTATAGTTAATTAACGATAGATTTTGCTGATAAATATAGATTCACATCTGTAAACTATAAATTACAATCGTTAACTATAATAAAATCGTGAAACTATATTTATCAGATAAATTATGTTTTGCAATCGCAAATGGTTGTTTTCAGTATTAAGTATTGTTAACACTTCAGAAACATAGATGATCGCGTTAACAATGGTTTACAGATGTGAAATATAAATTAACAGCGTTAACTCTAGTTTCACAGTTGATAAAAGAGGTTTATCGACTGATAACTATAGTTTACGTACCAAAAACTAAAGTTAACTGTTATTTATAGTTTTCGTACCAAAAACTATAGTTAACGATTCAATGAGTATAGTTTTTATCTGTAATCTGAAAAACCATATTTAACGGTTGTAAATTATAGTTTACGAATGTTATCTATGTTCTGTCTGTAAATAAACGTTAACCATAGATTTTGTTGATAAATATAGATTCACATCTGTAAACTATAATTTACATTCGTTAACTACAATTGAGTTGTTAAACATAGTTCCACAATCGTGAAACTATATTTATCAGATAAACTATCTTTTGCAATCGCAAATGGTTGTTTTTTTTATAGAAATTATCAACATAGATGATCGCGTTAACTATGGTTTAGAGATGTGAAATATAGATGAACGTCATTAACTATAGGTTTCTGTCCGTAAACTATAGTTTACACCGTTAAACCTAGTTTATCGATTGTGAAACTCTGTTTAGCTCATTTTTGTGAATTTGGCGTGCCATACATATTGTACTGATGCCTTTGAATTTAAATTGGTGGAATTTGTATGCGAAACTGTCGATGTGTTCTTACCATAGTTACTTTCACATATACATGGAAAATTGACTGTTACTTCTGTGTGATGTTATAATCGACAATAATAATAATTTACGCACTTTTACTCAATTTTTCCTCCCAGTGTATAATTGATTAAATGAATGAAAGATAAAAGTATATATAAACAATAAAACTTTTCCTTTCCTTTGGCGCTTCATTCCGGCCTTAAAAATAGCTAGCATTTACAGAAAAAAACATAACCCGTGATAAATAAATTTGAAACAGTACAAAATGTATGTCTATATTTGTTCATCTTTGAATTAAAAAGAATTTATTTTTGCATCAATTTTACTGCCATTGCCATTACCATACGCTATAACATGTATAAAAAATTGCACTAAGGATTTTCTTAAGTAATTAAATTTAATGTTTATGATCAAAATAAGGTAAACCCACTTTTAATCAAAAACATCTTTAATCAGAGAGAAAAACAATATCTTCGAAGTAGAGTTTTTCTCATACTTCATGGAAAAAGATAAAAAGAATCTAAATTACTGCACTGTTGTGCAGATAAAGAATACAAATGACTGTACATGAAAATAATTCAAATTATTTATCTGAAAAATTGACAAATACTTTTTATGTTAATTATAAAATAATCCATTGCTCTCAACCTACTGCTATCATAAAGAACATGTTTATAGAAATAGCTGAATACGTTAGGTACTTAAACATAAGGGTAGATATGTATGCAATTACTACAAAGCTGATTTACAAATATTGGTGCTGTAAATTCATTGTTAAGTTTCAGATGCGTGCTATTGATATCCAGGGGCAAACTCTATTATTAAATATTTTCATACTTATTTATAACAGAACTACTTGCTCGCAGAAGTCAATTGTCGCGGATTAGTTCTTAAGTGGTCAATCGAGAATAGAAAAAAAGACCCGTATAGTTCTTGGTTTTCAGTACGTCTCGGAATCATTTATGACACTTGTATGCGGGACAAGTCGTGGGTCTACGACAACTTTACATTAACCAACATATCTTTGGGCCATTTGCGATAGATTTAAGCCATTCATTTGCGGTCATCAACTTCCTTTAATGATGCACCGTCTCTACATATATCTTTTACTCTCTTTTTTTACAGCACGCGTTGTCATTTCAGGAACTTCCACTTTAATCTTTTTCATTGGTACTTTTGCTACATTTACAAACATCAGTGTACAGGGAAATGTACTTCATTTTCTATATGTCATAGTTATTTTAGCACTTCCGCAGTGTTAAATTCATTTGATACTTTTGTTACTTCTAAAGTCATAAATGTAAATAGAAAAATGCTTCATTTTGTGGAAAAAGTCACATCTATTTTAGTACATAGAGTCATTTAAGGAAATTCCATGGTATTATATTTCATTTAATACTTTTGTTACTTCTAAAGACATTAATGTTAGTTATTTTAGATAAAACATAGTAATGTTAGCACTCCGAGGGAAAGCGAGACGGAAAGATCAAATACAATTAATTAACAATAAACTGCTGGTTACATTCTGGAAATCAAATACTTTTATTTTCTATAAAACATGGAACTCGTTCCATTTTTTTTTAAATTCTATAACGTCCCGTATCCTTTAAAGGGAAATAACAACAAGGATCTCAAGTTATTCAACGTCGTATCGTCGGGTTTTACATTTCACAATCGCAGGTCTGATAAATATCACATATTTTTGTTTTGGTCGATGGAAATACCAAGAATACAGTAGTATCGGGTTATACTTACAGTACAACTTCCGGCAACAAAGAATTGCTGTCTGGGGCACTAGGTCTATGGGTGTGTTCTATGACATATTTACTACTTTAACAATCGTCGTCATTTATAAAAATCCAAAGTAAAGTCCAACGGCTCAAAGAACTAACTGTATTCCTTTTGGTGCCCATAACGGTATTTATTTTGGGGGGTTTTCCATAGGAAATACAATTATCTCACGGAAAAGTAAAATGTAAATATACACATGTCTGTGGGTAATACATATATCCACGAAAATGCAGTGAAAAGAGTAGAAAATAGATAAAGAAAAAAAAATCTTCAATACATAATTAAAAAGCAAGGATGTATTCCAAAGCAGTGAAAATGCTGAAATTTTCCTTTGAAACTCATTTTTTATCCGGATCAAAAATATCTTAAAACCTCAGATTTTCCTATAGTTTTGGGTTGCTCCTATCTACAACGTGTCAACGCGTGTTATTTTCCTTCTTTTGTTGACTCTTAGATAGAATCTAGATTCAACGCACACTGAATGTGTTTTTCGCAAACCAGTATAGAACTTGTATACATGTGATCACCCTTCTAAGTGTTCACTCTAATAAATAGAATAACTTAAAAATGATGAATAAAATGATATGAACTTTTCAACATTTCATATCTGATATGTCTTCTCAGCACTAGCACAGATAAAATTAAAATGAAGCTAATCGAAATCAAGTACCCGTGACAAAACCTTACACAAGAAAGATCTATTGCGAATAACTATAGAATTGACCTATAGGGGAGATGGATTTCCCGGAAAAAAATCACTTTTAAAAATCAAATTATTTTTGTTATTTTCTATCATACACATTTCTAAATTTTTCGAATTTGCATTTTGAACCTATCATATTGCTTTTGCAATTTTATTATTAAACTTCAAAGTTGGCTAAAACAGCATTTTCTCAGTAAAATGGTATATTTCTGCATGGTTTTTGGCCTAGATATCATTCAGGACCGGCCTGCCCCTAAAAAAATCTTAGATATTTTGATAGGTTTTGTTCAAAGGAATAATTTAAGATAGATTTTTTAGGGGCACCCCGGCCCTGGGGTCGAATTTTGCCAAAAAAAGACAAAAATTTCGGAAACTGATTTCTATCATAGTGGTCTATATTTACATCAAAAGTGTAAGTTCTGGATAGCTGACCGCTGGGTATGAAATAAAAGATAAAATAAAAAAAACGCTGGCTATGTCACACATCATGTTTTTTGTGTCCTGGTTCAATTCAATCTGTGGGCATATTATTTCTTTTTTGAAATTAACGGCATTTATAAACAGCGTTTCATTTTTTTAATGCAGAATTGTGCATTTGTAAATTTAACTTCGATCATTTTTCTTAAATGCACATTTGCTCTTTGAATTAAAGATATCAATGGAAAAAGTATATACTTAACTACATGTAAAAGCAATCAACCGGAACTACCCTTAGTGTAAGTACGCTTTTTTTGAGGACAAGAATCATTCACTCTGTGATACTCGAGGCAGGTGCCACGTAAAAAAATCATGCCGAGCAAAAAATTCGCAAATTTTGTGTTATCCTTACACATTAAGGACCACATCGAGTAAAACATCCGTACCAACGAGAGACATTAATATAAGAACTTGCTTGTCAATCGTTGTAAAATAAATAAGTTCAAATAAAAAAAAATCTTGTGAAAACATTGCTTCTGATTAAAGCAAATGAATGTGTTCTTGTTAATACGGATCTGTTACATAAATGTTGAATTATCATGTTCAAAACTGAATGAGATATAAGGAAAATAAGTACCTGATTTTGACGTCATTGTGGACACGGCATATGTGAGAATTTAATCATCGTAAGGATGATCCTATACGGGAATGAAGTAAAATAACACATTACTTTTTTTTGGAGGATTTTGTGTTAATGTTTTCAATAGAATAAAAGAAAATTTATGCATAAAACGACCTTTGAAATCGCGTCACGAGAGACTTTCGATAGTTGCTAATATGTCTCTGGTTGTAAATAAACGCATATAAAATATGTGTCGTATTATAGAAAGTAAACTGAAAATAAAATTTAAAGATAATAAGTAAGGAAAGCGTCAATAACTCATACTGCTCGAACAACGACTGTGAAACTTTTTTTAATCACCATACATTATGAGAACTAGAACCTAAGAGTTTATTGTGTATGGCCTGAAATCAAGAAGTGGAACGGAAATCGATATGCTTTTTGTAGACACAGAAACCAATACCGGCCCTATAAGTCAATTATTTTGTTATTCGTAATAGATCCTTTGTGTTTTTCAGCTCTTGCTTCATATCAATTGCAACTTTTTGCGATTAACATATAAAGTCTTTAGTAATAGTCTCAAATGAAAACACTCCAAAACGTGCAGAATGACCAGTGGGGAAAAAACAAGAGCCTTTGGAATGTTGGTGTCTGAATTGTTCTTACGACAGGTTGCACTCACTTTAAATCTACTGTTAATTTCGTATTGGCATTGTTTTAAATATTTGGCATTCGTATAAAAAGTTATTTTAACATATTTTAAATGTTACAAGTGTATCGTCATATCCATCGACAGCCAACAACAATCGAAAGCTCTGGGAGGAACTCAATAAAAGTGGAAGTGTTCATGATATCCAGCAAAGGCCCAGGTCTCAGGTTCAGATTGCTACATCGTTCTTAACAACTTAAGAATAAGATGAGATCATCCATCCCATACCAATGTGTTTGTTTCGTATAATCAATACATAATATTGGGAGAAGACTTAGAACTTTGGTTTAGTGTAAAGTGGCGAAACTTTTCAACTTAATAGGTTTGTTTTTATAATTTAGAATTTAGAATTTAAGCCGATAAAAATAATCAACATTTGTATCAAATGAATTGATAAATGAATAAAAAAGTTTCTATTTGCATGTATTTATCAAATATTATAACGATGCATCCTTCGAGATTTTCATAAGTATCGTAAGTGTAGTAAGGTTGTTTGCAGGTACCCCTATTATATATATATATTTTTTTATAGTGCTAAAAAAATATTATAGGGGTACCTGCAAACGACCTTACCACACTTGCCACATCCAAAAAGAACAAGAGGCCCATTGGCCACATCGCTCATCTGAGCAACAATAGCCATATTAAAATCAGCTTTATGGAGTCATATACAAAATATCTGGGCATTGTAGTAAAATAGATCCTGTATTTAAAAAAATCAATTTTTTCCAGATATTTTTATGTTAAACATTGAGCCCCTTTTGTAACAGGATGATTTCATAGCCATATCAGGTAATATATTTCTATTTAAAAATTTGACCCCCCCCCCCCATTGTGGCACCACCCTACCCCTGGAGATCATGATTAGTACAAACTTGAATCTACATCTTTTGGGGATGCTTCCAAACAAGTAACAGTCTTTCTGGCCAATTGGTTTTTGAGAAGATTTTTAAAGATTTTTCTCTGTATATTCCTTTGTAAAAATTCGTACCCCCATTGTGGACCCACCCTACCCCCAGGATGATTTAAACAAATTTGAATCTACACTACCTGAGGATTTATCCACACAAGTTTCAGCTTTTCTGGTCAATAGGGGTTTGAGAAAAAGATTTTTAAAGATTGCATAATTGCATAATAGCTAACACAGTCCCTATATACATGAAGATGCTGACTTATCATTATCAGTGTGTCCAATATCAAACATATTTTTAAAAAATAATGTAAGTAAACTACGCCCTACCCCAAAATACCTATTTACATTAATTACCTAACATAGAGAATGATTTACATTGTATAAAATAATTATTAAACTCATTTGTCATAATTGGGAAAATCAATTGAATAATCAATAATAAATCATGGGACAATAACACAAACTGAACTGAAAATCGCTGTCATTTCACCGCTTTACTGGGTTTATTCCTATAGTATCTTACCGTCTTAATATGTCAATTGTTTTCAGAAAATCAAACTCGTGAAATGGGTTGCTGTATTGTTTATTAATGGTAACCGTAGGTATCGATATAAGTATGTAAATCATTGTATAATTTATTGAATTAAATCTACATAGATTGGATGCATAATGTTTATCATATATTTCTGTATAAATGTAGTCAAATCGTCATTGACTTTCAGTCATTCCTCAAATGCATGATTTTGAATGTTTTATGTCTCAACCTGTTTTGGATAAAGTCTAATATCTAAATGTTTCATTTCGGAATAACTCTAGATCAAAGCAAATACTAATGTACTTTATATCTCAGGGTAACTTTTTACCAAATAAACATATAACTTTATTCAGCATAAGAGGTTTATGGATTATTTGATTTTGATTTGATATTACAGTGTATAACAGTTCAAGCATTCATCTTTTCTGCAGTTGTAGCTGTCAATCATGAAAAATTAAACACGATACTTAAAACTTCTGCTCTTATACACATTTAATAATGTGATTGCGGCCTCAGTGTCAGATAATTCCACATGACAAATGACAAAACTCGAAACTTAGCTCGAATTACAACATAACCTTTGAATAGGTCTTTTGTTGAAAGCAGAAAAACTACTCTAAAATGTTAATATTATCAGATTGTTTTTGTTTTTTGTGTAGTCACAAGAAAGCTGACATTGTTACAATTTAAGACTTATATGCAGACGCTATAAAACTGTCTTAGATATGTTTGAACAGACAAATTCTTTTACTTCCTGTTTCTTTTATTCCTTAAAATCAAGAAAGAAAAAAGATGTTTTAGACATCTAAAAGATACGAAACATACAAAAGAACATAAAGAACATGGGAAATACCTTATGTTTAGAAATGACATGATTGCTGGTATTTTTAGAAGAAATGCAAAAAAGCAAGGTGAATGCAATATCCACTCTTGTTGCTACGGCCATGTTTTCCTAAAATGGGTTAGATATAACAACATCTGTTTTAAAACCGTCAATATATTTTATCTATTGATTGTTTGTCTATCTTATTTGTTTGTTCCCAAGGAGTTTAACAGCCTAGTTTTCAAATATTAAAAGCTTTATTCGGGTCATTTGGTTTTTCATAAACGAATTCAAATATAGATAAAAGGAGTTATAATACGATTTAAATCTTTTTTCAGTCGAATTTGACAGTGTGTTTTCGGGGGAGTAAGCGAGGGAGTTCTAGATCAAGAGCTATTACATAATACAAAATCATGTCTGTGAGGAGGAAATAATCTTTGTTAGATGCACTTTACGATCGTCGACCATTGAGCTGATTGTCCAATCGAGGCAAATTACAGTTATAACATTTCAAAATACCTTTTTTTTAAGTTTTCGTCGAATAAATCTAACTGTTTAAACAAGGAATTAATTAACCATTTTATCTTTTTTCACATTTCAAGAGAAGGAATATATTACAAGAATCTGAATGCCCAGTAAAGACAATATTTTTTGAAATTACGACTGCTTTTAATGGATAAACTACCGAGTAGATTATTTTGTGCAATAGCTGTGTAGGAAACAAATTAAAAATAAATATGTAAAAAAAAAAAACCCACTAACTTTGAAACGTAGTTCTCAAATATTTCTATTTCTTTCAACCTTTTACTATCATACAGAACAATATTATGTAGGTTTGGTACTTATTGGACGTACAGATATTTGACCGTTACTAAAACACAACATTTTCTTTCTGATCATTATACTTACAGGACTAATATTGATGTTGTCAATTGGTCTTTGTGCAAAATATATGATACTATTATATTATGCCCTTGCATTTACTGTAAACAGATTTAAACACATGCAATTAATATTCGCAAGATCCGCGAGCACCTTATGCTCTAGAATTTTTTGGCACTAGAATATATGCAAAAGACACTACTAAAGGTGTAATCAGTAACATTATTACTTGCTCGCAATAATTGTCGCTGATTATATTTCGCAGCTTGTTAATCGTTAATGTAAGAATGTAATAAAAAGAAAATTACGCATATAATTCTATGTTTATAGTGTAAATTTCTGGATCATGTAGGACATTTTTACTATTGCTTGATCAATCTTTTTACCAAGCGTTGTCATTTCAGGAACTTTTACTAGTTCTATTTCATAATTTTGTCATGCTCTGACAAAAGTGAAAAGGGAAAGATATATACTTCGTTTTGTGAATAAGTAAAAGTTAAGTAATTTATTTAAGCAGAGAGAGAGAGATAGAGAGAGAGAGAGAGAGAGAGAGAGAGAAATTAAGCGGGATGTACGGCCATCTTGTACACATGTGGACCAAAATGTAAACATTTCTTAAACTGACTTGTTTATGCCAAAAACTGACCGAAACCGCTGTCAAAAAATAAAAAAAAGCAATAAATATGCTACTATACCCTACTCTGAGACAAAGCTACAACTTAAATGGGCAAGCTTCAACATTTTTCTCAACAAATGGTTGTAGAGTAGACACCAATGATCTCCTTTCATATTTTTTTCAGATTTTTAAATGTTCAATTTGTCTGCAGATGCGCAGTTCTAAGTGATTACAAAAGGCATTGTTCTGTTCTTGTATGCGTAATTTGCATACAAAACAGCATTTAAAACCTCATATTGATTGGGGTTTTCTATCTTTCGACAACAGTTTTGGTCTGTTTTGGTGCAGAAACAAGTCAGTTCAAGAAATGTTTACATTTCTGTCCTCAAATGTACAAGATGGCCGTACATCCCCCTTAAAAGATCGATTACTTTTAAACATATTTTACAATAAACCAGCTGTAATAATTTGGAAATCCAATACGTAAAACTTCTATCAAATATGTAAAATATTCTATTACTAGTATTCAATATCTAGCTATTTTATTTTCATATATTATATTACGTCTTATTTAAATAGCAAAAAAACTGCATAAGGATATTTCACAATCGCAGATTTTGTTTCAACAAATATTTGTTGTTTGGGGGTACTAGGTTGTCGGGGGTGTACTGCGACATATCGGCTACTTTAACAATCTTCGTCATTTATAAAAATCCTAAGTAAATTCCGTCGGCTAAGGAAACTACCTAGAATATTTCGTGTAGTTTATATTACGGTAATAATTTCGGGGGATTTATTTAGAAAAATACAATTATTTCACTAAACGGTGAAGTGTAAACACAGACGTGTGTTTAATTTATTTGTAATATCTGAATAACGTTACAGTAGAACTTAATGTAAACCTTTATCTTAAAATGAATTAGAATTAAGGCTTCAAAAAAGATTAATAATTTTTTTTTTTCATTTGACTATCAAAAAATATATTTTTATAAATTGTAGGATACGTGATAAACGTTTAGTGCTCTTCTTCAATGTTAACAGAAGTATGCTATCTCTGTTAGAAAGCACATTTGTAGGAAGACTAATCTTTTTAAACAAATCCTGATGCTGTACTTCGGTAATTGTATTGAAATAGTTATTAATATATACTACATCAAATTTAATAGTTTTGCTGCTTAAAACTAGAATTTTAGAGTATATGTGTACTGACAAAATTCTTTTCCAAAATTCGCTCATCCCTGTAATCAAAGAAAAAATCTGTTTCAGACATTTGAAAAAGACAAAACAGACCACTTAAAAAATTTGAAAATACTTTATGTTTAAAAATGACATGAACGCTTCTAATCTTAAAGAAATGCAAAGAGAAATTAAAGGGGCATGGTCACGATTTTGGTCAAAAATTATTTTTCCGATTTTAATGATTACAATGTTTTAGTAAGGCATTTTTAATAGGCAACCAAACTTTGAGTTTCATTCGTTGAGTTACATAGCTTACAATTTTTTGCTATGTAAACAAACCTTTTGTTTACATTTTGAATGTTGAAGTAAAAATTCCAGTTTTAGACCTAAAGTGAATGTTTTAAACGTTAGGAACTGTTTATTTATGCTTAAAATGAATAAGAAGATAGACAAATAAGCTTGAAAAAGATTTTTAACCGGTATATTGAACCTATGTAAACAAAAACAGGGCACGAGCCTTGTTTACATGACAAAGAATTGTGAGCCTTGTATCTTGCTTATAACTCTACGACTGACTCTCAAGTTTCATTTGATCATTAGAAATGCATTCTTAAAGCATTGTAAATAATAAAAACAGAAAAATAGAATTTGTCCAAAATCGTGATCATGCCCCTTTAAGATGCAATCGTCTTTCTTGTTTCTACCGCCATGTTTAACTCAAGTGGACTTAGAATACCAACACATATTTCAAAACCGTCAATATTTTTTATTTGTTATTTGTTTAATATTTCATAAATAAATCCTTGATTCGAGTCATTTGCTTTCTTTTAAACCAATTCAAATTTAGATAACAGGAATTAAACGATTGAAATATTTTATCGGTCGGAGTTTAAAATGTGTTAACGGAAAAATCCGGATTGGCTATCAAAAGCTATTGCATAATACATAATCAAGTCAGTGAGGAGGAAACTATCTAAGTCAAATACACTTAACAATCTTCGGCCGTGGAGTTGTCCAGTTAAGGCATACACAGTTTTACTAATAATATTGACGACTTATATGTAAAACGGAGAAAATCATACTTCCATTTGTGATTGGCCAACCTGTAGAATATCAGTCAAGCCTCGTTAATATGATCTGTATATCGCAAATTAGTATACATTAGAGGGGATGAAACTTCCTCGCGGAAAGTTATCAGAACTTTCAACAACGTCTGCTTCTCTAATTCTTTGAAAGAACCCTATTTGTGAATGATAAGATGTTTTTTCTCAATGACTTAAACCAGAGTATTCAGCAATATGTCAGCGATTCTCATGATGCATCTCATAACTTATCTTTTTAAAGAAACGCATACATTATCATTTATCTATTCCATGATATGTAAAATATTAAATTTTTAATATTAAAAAGAAAACTTATGAATATATTTGTTCATATTTGAATTATAAAAAATTTTGCATCAATTTTGCTCAACATAAATATAGAGAGCTACTCTAAAGAGGTTCTGAATTTATTGTTGTAAAATTTAATGGTTATGAACACGTTAATTAAACCAATGTGATGTGCATGTGGTGTTCAATCCATTTTCTGTTCTCATCATACCTGAAACAAAAGTAATTAAAAACATATCATAAGAGATAAATGGGTTTTTTAAAAATAATTTAAAGCTTTTTCATAGTTTTATAAGCTCAAGGATGTATACTCAGTATTATATTAAAACTATCGAGAAATACAACCAAAAACATTTCGGAATACTTATTCTCAAATTCATTTTTCGCCATATAAATCTATATAAAAATAAGAAAACCTTATCCTTTTCTCACACTTTAAGAAGAAATTATAAGAAGAATCTGCATAAACTGCACACTAGATACTACATTAGATATAGTTTTGAATTATTCCTGAGTCGAAAGAATTACTTCGTGTAATAACTGTTCGGGAATTTAACGAAAGAAATTGCAATTAACTTTTCAAATTAACGTTGAACGTTTTCTATTTCTTTCATCTTCCCCTTTCATTAAGATCATGCTTTAGGGAATCATGAAAACTAGGACTATTATTTTTATATAATATATAACGTCTTATATTTTTAAATTAAAATAACATTCAATATCTCCTTATGTAAATCAGGCATATACCGTCGTAGCGTCGGTTTTTTCATTTCACAATCGCAGGTCGGATGTCACGTATATTTGTTTTGGTCGATGGAAATACCAAATTCTAGTAACAGTACAACTTCCGGCAACAAAGAATTGCTGTCTGGGGTAATAGGTCGGTGGGGGTGTACAATGACATATTTGCTACTTTAACACTTTTTGTCGTTTATAAAAATCCAAAGTAAATCCAAAGTAAAAACCAACGGCTAAAAGAACCACTTATATTATATTTGGTTCCTATTGCGGTTATTATTTCAGGGGATTTACAATTATCTATTAAAATGTAGGTTGTAAACATACATATGTGTGTGAAAAAAATACATGTATTCAACAGAATAAAGATAAAACAAGAAAAAGGTCGCATCATTAATAAATAGACGCATTAATATATTTCAAGGCAGAGAAAATGTTATGTTAAAGTTTTCCTGTGAAACTTTTATAATCATGATCAATCTTCAAAAATTGTATTGAATAAAACATTAAGAGTCGAATAGACTTGTAAGAACAAATTCTAAAATACATTACCTTAGTAAAACACCACTAAGAATGTGAGATGTATTGTTTTATCATTTTATCATACTCTGTTGTTCCATGTTAGCTTCTAAAATTAAAAAAAACCCTTAACTTTCTACTTATCATTTTTATTGTATATTGTCTTAAAACAAGCTTTAATTGATAAAGTTGATAAAATGGAGTTACAAAACTACCGTTGACAATTTGTGCACTGAAGATTTTTTTTCTATCAAGGTATACATAATCTATGAATGGGCATGGATGATAATAACGGAAGCGGATTACTGAGAATTGTAAAAATATAATGTCCCGCGAACCACATATTAAACATAATACGATAAAAACATCGACATAGCAAAAATAATATGCATTATAGCAATGCGCTTCCGTAAATAATAGCTGGCGTAGAGACACAAGAATTTTATATTAACGCCTTTACATGTAGGAAAATGCAATTAAGAAAAAGGTATTTTGATCTTTAATACTTAGTTTTTAAAAATAGTGGTGGCTTAACACTTTATTTTTCATGTAAGAAAAGAAACACAAAAGGTCTCTGCAAAGAGAACAGATATCTTAATACTTAGTATCGGCCTAGTTTTGGCTCGATTTGATATCTGGACTGGCCTTGGACAAATTGCAGGATAATTCTTTGTATCATAGCTTAAAATTCGATCCTAATAGTATTTGCTTTTCACGGTCAACTCGGGATATCAGTTTGTCCCGCCCGGTTCAATTTTGCGGCTCAGTCATCTTTGTAATAATCTGTTACTATTGAACATGAATATATCGTCATGATATAGATTTTTCCAAACGAGACATTTTAAAGCTTTACATCGTGCACTTCTGCGCTTGATCATTATATTTCCCTAAGATAATCAGAAGTGAACAAGTAAGCAGGTTAAAGAACGAAAGAATATTACTGTATAAGGATTAAAAATACATTTTCATATTAGAAGGATGTTCGAACTGCAAAATTGAAAAAACCAAGACACACGGATATCCCGACTTAAACTGCAAAAAGCAACTTAAGATGGGACATCAAGCATCAAGACGTTAATCCAAATAACAAGCAATTACTTATCTTAGCCGAATTTCGTGAATACAACGAGTCTACATACTAAAGGGACTTTGTTAAAATAAAGAATATATAAGAATGTTAAAATCGTATCGTATGTAAAACTAGGATATATCAAATTTAGCTAAAAAAAAAAGAAAAAAAAAAAGGAGTAAATATGTTTGAAATTTTGCACCTGCTTGTCTGCACTACATTGCATAGTAAAGCAATTTCAAAATTCAAAAAATTGCAATTAGGTGAGTATCGGCTATTTTCAATTTAATCTGACATGTAACGACCTGTTTTTGAGTAAACTCTAAACAGTTTCAAAAATCTTTTAAGTATTACAGACTCTATTTTGTTAAAAATAAGTCGTATTAATTTAATTATCCTCTTCACAATTGACAGCAACTGAGTTGTTAATCCAGTTGAGGCCTACACAGATTTCCATATACGGTTTTTCTGGGTGGCTCTTATCGACACTGCATATCTTATTTTCCGTATTCTTGTTGGCCCTTAGAAAGAATATTTAGTTCTACGATCATTGAATGTGTTTTTCGCAAACCAGAAAAACTTGTATGCAGAAGGGCGAAACTTCCTTGCGGAAACTTTTCAACCTATCACATTTAGTTTTATAATTTAGATTTAAACCGATAAAAATATTCAAGTTTTGTTGAAAATGATTTTAAAAAAAAAAAAACAAGCTTCATTTGATTTATTAAATTAAATGTAAAAATGATAATGCATCTTTCAAGATTGTTATAAGTATCGCATGCCTCATGGGACCCAAAGAAATCCTACCTCCCCCTCCCGAACAAAAATCAGGCTATTTAAAAAGCCTTTTTCTGTAACAAACGATATGTAATTATTGAGTTTAAATCATTCATATTACAAGCCAAAAAACATGTTGTCTATTCTGAATCAATAGCATATACAAACAACACAATTTAAAATGCACATAAATTCATATTTGTATCTTTGAAAGTCAGAGGAATATTTTTCAAATAGGAGAAATAGTTTAGCGGCTAGGGCGAAATTGTTTGAACACGTCATAAAGAAGTTTTGGATTAATCATTGTTACTATCTAATCGTGATTAAATTGGTAATCGATTTCTCAAATTAGGGTAAAGCCCTGTGTTATTCACATTCAATTCCTCTCTTGACTCCCCCGCCCCCCCCCCCCCCCCCCCCCCCCCCCCCCCGAAAAAAAAAATCCCGAAAAATTACAGAACTGTTTCAATAAAAGATAAATGAAATATTCTTGGAATATGTAATACCGGTTTTATGTTTCCAAAGATGCTGTACAGTAAGCTAATACGGATTTTAAAGTTAACTTTTAAAAACTATAACTTTTAATTGAAGGACTTGTAAAAGTTTAGTGCATGTACTTTGATATAAAAATATATATGTGCAACTTCTGTCAGCACATGTTTATTGACAAATAAAGCATTGACTACACTAAAATGAAAGAAGTTTCACATACTGAAAATCGGTAGAGCTTGCATATTATTAAGAATTCGCCCAACGTAGTTCTTTGTGAATAATGCCGGATTATTGTTTCTATTTGATTTATGCAGATTAATGCTGGATTATTGTATTTTGTAAGTCTTCAACTTCCTTAATTCCATGATACACCGTCTTTAACATTGTCTCTTCCTATTTGTGTTTACCCAACGTTGTCATTTCAGGAACTGCAATATATTGTATTATTTGATTCGATATCTTCAAACATTTTGTAATGTATCCGTTTAATTTAAAGAGAAACATGTTTTATTTTTTTGAATTAGATTAAGTACTTTAACAGGAAGTGGACATCAGAGAGAGAGAGAGAGAGAGAGAGAGAGAGAGAGAGAGAGAGAGAGATGTTCAAAGTAAATTTAAAATCTGGATGTTTAATATAAAGATATTTTGTAAAAATATGCATTCCGTTTACCTCTAAGAATTTTAATGGTATGTGCCTGATATTTCACGTTGTTTCAGACTACGGGCTACCATTGTCTTAATCATAACTTCAATATATTTTTTTGTTCTCTGAGATAGACGGAATATTTCTAATGTTCACTTTTTAGAGACCAGAAATGGTGCCTTACTGATAATTTTACCAAGAGTTCGGCCATTTGAAAAATTGCCAACGCTAGGTCAAATGATTATGGTACTTAGATTATTTAAAATTGAAGCGAAGATCATTGACATTTAATCTTCAATAGTTTAATTTGTGAATACTAAAATAAGTCATATTTATCGTTCATACTTACTTTTGTACATGCATTGCTTCCAAAATGTCGGGTTATTTGGAAGGGTAGGACAGAGGTCGAGGTCTAATTTAAGTTTTACATATTCGGAGAATAGAATCAACTTCAAATTGAGTTATAAGCCAATATAGGAAAAAATCATCTTTATACATGTGCATTGATAAGGTTTGTTTATATGTTAATTTGATCTTGATATGATTGTTAATTTACCAATTTTAAAGGATGCTGAAACCTTCAACATTTTTATTCTATATGCATGCATGCAAAAAGATGGAACTTTTTATTACATAGAACAGCAAAACACTTAATACCGGTATATTATTAGCATGTGTAAAAGTATATTATAAAAATATATTTGATAATATAAAAATGCAATCATTACAATTGGTTTTCTTTATCAGTAGAAGTTTTGATTCACAGATTTCATTCGAACAATATATAGACCATTCGGTTGAAACTTGGATGCGAATTGTTATCGGTTAAAATTTAAAAAAAATGTTAAAAAAAAATGCACTTGGCAATTCAATCTAGATTATCGAATTTCAATAACAGAAAAAAATTTCAAAGGTTTTTATTTTTTTTAATTCAATCATAAAGTTTATAACTCGAAACGATTAGATGATATTACTTTTAAATGATTGCACAGTTGTTTCAACAAAAATTTAAAACATTTCAATATTGATCATAAAACCAGATTATCGTATATGTTATTGATAAAATGATTTCATGTACTGAAAAAAATCATGAAGCAATCGAAATCGAATTCATGAAGAACAACTACATCTAAATATAGATTACATCCGGGGTATTTTACTCTCAGGATTTTACTACTTCCTTTTTGAAGCTTGTAGACTGTAATTGGATAGGCGACACGCCTATTCAGCCAATGTTTTCCAAACATTTATAGGTACTATATATACAACAGCAGGTTATTCAGATTTTTAAGAAAAGATTCGGTAGACACTGTACAGATACTAAATAAATCTTAACTATATTTGAAAGGCAACAGGATTAAAATCAAGTTTTTAAATATGTTAAAGAAAAAGGTATGCATCTATATTAATATGGAATTAACTTATATAATTTTTTATATTTTTGATTATTTCTTTTGGAAGTAAGACAGTTGTTCGATAAACTGACCAAGATCCTCAAGAAAGTTCTCTTTATCTTCTTCAAAATTCTAATTTTCTAATTTGTGATTTTATAATTTAATTTTTTACAGATTTGTCCCATATTTTTGCTGACTTTGTTTTGTTGTCAAGTTAAAAGTGCCGGGACACATTGTCGCAATCCTTCTTCCGTCCGTAAGCTTGAGCGCGGCCTAAGCCTATACAAACTAAAAGACTTGCCGGAAAGTTTTTATTTAATGGATAAACTGCGCAACAAAGTAACTATTCCTCCTGAATACAACAAAAGTGTTTATGTCAACTTGGACAACGAGAATACGACGTGTCCAGCAACTCTGGAGAACAAATTAAACGTGTGTCCCGGGTATATGGTGATGGAGTATGATGAATTCAGGATCCCAAGCATGATGCTGCAGGTTCATTGTAAATGTATCGGTTGTCTTGGCTCCCCGGACAAAGCCTGTGTGCGTCTGTTTTACTATACCAGAGTGCTAAGAGTGACGGGGTGTAACAAGAAGGGTGTGTATGTGTACGACTACTTCTGGGAGAAGGTTTCTAATGGCTGTGTCTGCATAAAAAACGAGAGGCAGACGATGCCCAGAGGTTGAGGAAGAATCAAGCATTGTGTTCAAAGAATTTATCATTATTGTGTTATGTCTGCTTGAATGTTCCCTTTCAATGTATATTTGAATGCAAACATTTTTATGATGAGTACTAATCTTGTGTGTGTGTGTGTGTGTGTGTGTGTGTGTGTGTGTGTGTGTGTG
>WFKH01010931.1:58854499-58872555 GCA_016163765.1 Magallana hongkongensis
TATATATATATAATTGTATAACGTCTCGTTTCGTTTAAAGGTAAATAACAACAAGGATCTCAAGGTATTCAACGTCGTATCGTCGTTTCACATTTCACAATCGCGGGTCTGATAAATATCACTTATATTTTTTTTTGTTTTCGTCGATGGAAATACCACAATAGTACAATTACATCAGGTTAAAGTAACAGTACAACTTCCGGCAACAAAGAATTGCTGTCTGGGGCACTAGGTGTGTGGGTGTGTTCTATGACATATTTACTACTTTAACAATCGTCGTCATTTATAAAAATCCAAAGTAAAGTCCAACGGCTCAAAGAACTAACTGTATTCAATTTGGTTCGTGTAACGATATTTATTTTCGGGGTTTTACACAGAAAATACAATTATTTCACGAAAGTTAAAATTAATGTAAATATACAAACATGTTTGTTGGTAATATATGTATCCACAAAAATATATTGAAAAGAGTAGAAAATAAAGGATGAAAAAAACCTTCATTATATTATTAGAAAGCAAGAACATCGATATACTGTAGATTCCTTAATTTATGCGAGTACTTAATTCTGCTATTCAACCGTTTTGCATCAAATCGCATGAATATAAAATCGCGAACGCCGAATTTTTATCATGGTTTCATTTAGTTTTCATCTGTCCAAAAATTAACAGGCGATTTTAAAATCTGCGAGATGTACTTCTCGCGGTTTTACGCGAATATTAATTTCTCCCGCTTAATTAGGAATCTACAGTTTTCTAAAGCAGAGAAAATGCTGAAATTTTCCTCTGTAACTCTTTTTTAATCCGGATCAAAAATATCTTAAAAACTGAGATTTTCCATTTAGTTCTGGGTGGCTCCGGTCAACAACGTGTCAACATGTGTTTCTCTCCTTCTTTTGTTGACTCTTAGATAGAATACATATTGTGTGTGTGTGTGTGTGTGTATATATATATATATATATATATATATATATATATATATATATATATTAGCGAACCTTTTCTACTAATTACGTTTGTTTTTATAATTTAGTATTTAAAACGATAAAAAATAATCTACATTTGTTTCAAATGAATTGATAAATTAACGAAAGGGTTTCTTTTTAATTTTTTTAAAAAAGCTTTGAAAAGCATTTTACTGTAAAAAGTGATAGGTAATTATTAATTTTAAATCATTAATTCTAAAATTAAACAACTTTGCTGTTTAAATCAATAGCTTAAATAAAAACACAATTTAAAATGTAATTAAATCCATGTTTGCACCATAAGATGTTTTTTTGTTTAAATTATCGGGATATCTTTCAAATAGAAGAAATGGTTAAGTGGCGTTTGATCACGTGATGAAGAAGTCTTGGAGTCATCATTTTTTGTATCCAATTGTGATTAAATTGATGATTGCTTTTTTTAACTTATCAAAATTGAAGTTCAATTATTGGATCTGTTTAGAAGTTTACAACTTCCCTAATTCCATGAGACCCCCTTTCTACTACTGCCCCTTCCCGTTTGTGTTCACCCCAGCTTGTCATTTCAGGAACCGAAACAATTGTTTCATTTGATTCGATATGTTCTGTCACTTCTAATGTATCAGAGTAATTTAAAGGGAAACGTTTTATTTTGTTGAGCTTGAATAATTGACAGGAAGTGCAATGTGGCAGAGAGAGAGAGAGAGAGAGAGAAAGAGAGAGAGAGAGAGAGAGAAATCTGGGTGTTTATATAAAGATATAATGTGAAACTATACATTCTTTCTTTAAAGATTCTTAATGTCATGTAAATGAAATACATTTCATACAACACATGTATTTGATTGTTTAATTGATTTCTTTTGGGGGTCATTTTTATTTTGTTTTGTATTTTTGTATTTTTATTTACATGTATTTTCATTCTATTTATTTAAATTTAGAGGAAGGGGTTTAGGGGAGGGGTATCAAAAGAATCATATAAAATTTCTAGGAAGTGTAATTATGCACATATGGATATATATATATATATATATATATATATATATATATATATAAGGGAATAGAACAAACAAAGAAAAGAAAATATATAAAATACGTTAAATTTAAAATACTATAATAAAACACTAAAATTCGAACCATTATTAGAAACATTTTCAACAAAAATGATATATATTACCTCAAGAAAGACACACTTATATGTACTGTAACATTTCTATATAATAGAAATAGTGCTTACTGAAACTTAAATTTGAATTCGGATGTTTGAAAAATTATCAACTTTTGGACGATTGATAATGCTACTTACATTTCAAAAAATGGAGACTTATTTGTTGTCCGAAAATGTTATTTAACGAATTTAAATATTTAATTGAGGAATAAGGAATTATTCTTGAGTATTATGAGGTGATAATTTTGGTCGGGGCGTGATCAAATCCAATAAGCTCGAAGGGCTTTATGATAGATTTGATCACGCCCCGATCGAAATCATCACCTCATAATATTCAAAGAATGATTCCTTATTACTTATATAATTTTCAGCAATTGTACGATTAAATAATTGAATATAAAAAGCAGACCCCGTTTGCGCCCCAATTATACGTCATTTGAATTTATTGGACTGTATAGTACAAAATCGATACGTAGTGTTATCACAGGCAAAGACACTGAAAAATGTAAATATTTTAAATGTATCGTATAATACTTATACTGTATTCAAATGGATCGGGTATAATTAAATGAGAACATGGTGTAACGTTTTACATATTCGGAGAATATTGATAATCAACATCATTTTAAGTTGACTTTTAAACCAATATGGGTGATTTTTTTTACATGTTAATAGATAAAATCTGCTTAGATTATATATGTACATATGTTTATTTGTTCTTAATATGATTGTTATTTGCCGATTCCAAAAGGCTATGAAAAATCTTTACACTTTTATTTTAAATTAAGATGTATTTTATTCAAGCATATATACATGTATAGATATACATGTAATGAAGTAGGATGGAACAGTATGCAATATGTCTGTAGATGTTCTCTCCAATAGTCAAATTTCTCAAAACATCGCTTTTTAAACAAGATACGTTTAGTGCGGTAAAGTTTTAACTTTGTTATCATAGATTGATGGTTAAATGAAAATAAATTAAAGGTATCAAAAAAGTTAATAAGTTAAGATTTAAATTAATTAACTTATGATTTATTTTTTATCATTGTATGGTGCATTAAGATGACAAATTATTACAACAAAACTTCGTACCGGTATATAATTAACTTATGTAAGTATGTTTTAAGTATATGAAAAATACAATTGAATACATTTCAAATGTGTTTCTTATTACATTTAGAAGAGATCTAGAGTTCTGATTCACGGAGTCAAATCGGTTAAAGGGACTTGGACACGATTTTATATCAAAATTTTATTTTTTATTATTTATGTATAAAATGGTTTACTTGCACATTTTGAATGATTGACCAAAATTTGAATGTTAGAAGTCAAGTTATAAGAGAGATACAGAGGTAAGAAATCATTGTTATGTAAACAAAGCTCGAGTCTTATATTTGTTTACAAATAATGTAAAGTATGGAATTACCATTTCTTTGACAAAATGACTCGTGGGAAACAAGGTAAACTGATTTAATGTGATCATAAATAATATTATCAACAGAAAAAAGCAACATATGATTGAAACTTATACCAATAAAACACACGTGTAAACAATAACAAGGCTCGAGCTTTTGTTTACAAAACAAAGAATTTCAAACTCCGTATCTTGCTTATAACTCAATATTTGACTTTCAAATTTTGACAAAGCATTAAAAATACCCATATTAACCATTCTAAACATTAAAAATGGAAAAATAAAATTTAAAATTTTGAGCTCAAATCGTGTCTAAGTCCCTTTAAGTCATGAATACACAATTTGCAATTTAATTATACACTAGTATGATAATATGTTTTAATCTTTAAAACGTATATAATAAACTTTATTCTTCGAAACAAATGAACTAATTTACTAAGTACTCTTAATTAATTGCACATATGTTTCAGTAATATGAAACTAATTCCATTTAAATCTTAATATTAGTTATAGAATTAGATCTGTGTTAGTGGTACAGATAAAATTTATTTCACATATCGAAGAAGAATTAAAGCATACAGGTCAACTGCATCTAAAAATAGATTACATCCTGGGTGTTTTACTATCAGGATTTGCTAGTTGTTAAAACTTCCTTTTTCGAGGTTTGAAGACTGTAATTGGACGAGGCAGTCTTTATAAAACACTCACAGGTGTATATATATAACAGCAGGTGTTTTAAGATTTCAATGAACACATTTAGTAGAGACTGTACAGATACTTAATAAATATCAACTATATTGGAAAGGCAGCAGACAAAAAATCCAAAAAAAATCAAAAATTAACATGTCATTGAAAAAGGTATGCATGTCTGTTTATATTAACATTTATATATTTTTTAATTTCATTTGAAAGTTAAATTGTCGTTTGCTAAAAATATTTTTCATTCAAATTTTCTTCATCTTTATCAAAACAGTTTTTGAGTTTGGGATATTACAATTTTATCATTACAGATCTGTCCCATATTTTTGCTGACTTTGTTTTGTTGTCAAATTGAAAGTGGCAGGACAAATTGTCGCAATCCTTCCTCCGTCCGTAAGCTTGCGCGCGGCCTGAGCCGATACAAGCTTAAAGACTTGCCGGAAAGTTTTTATTTAATGGATAAACTGCGCAACAAAGTGACTATTCCTTCTGAATACAAGAAAAGTGTTTATGTCAACTTAGACAACGAGAATACGACGTGTCCAGCAACTCTGGAGAACAAATTAAACGTGTGTCCCGGGTATATGGTGATGGAGTATGATAGATTCAGGATCCCAAGCATGATGTTGCAGGTTCATTGTAGATGTAACGGTTGTCTTGGCTCACCGGACAAAGCCTGTGTGCGTCTGTTTTACTATACCAGAGTGCTGAGAGTGACGGGGTGTAACAAGAAGGGTGTGTATGTGTACGACTACTTCTGGGAGAAGGTTTCCAATGGCTGTGTCTGCATAAAAAACGAGAGGCAGACGATGCCCAGGGGTTAAGGAAGAATCCAGTATTCTGTTCAAAAAATCTATCATTATTTATTGTGTTTTGTCTGCTTGAATGTGCTTTTTAAATGGATATTTGAATGGAAACATTTTGATGATGAGTGCGAATAATATTGTTGTCTCAAAAAACTCTAGTCAATGTCATAAATCACATTACCATTTATTACCCAACTGTCATTTAAACCATTGATTCGTCACTGCCAGATTTAATCTAGAAGCACGATTCTCTATTGACTGCAGCTCTGCGGGGGAGTACACAGGAAGTGTATTACAACACCGTACAATCAAACTCAGGTCAGAAGAAGAGAAAGTGATTGAATTCTTTCCTTGGTTGAACGCTCTTCCTTTTTGTTTGTTTTTAACGTGCATGTTTTTGTTTGCGTGTTTTACCAATATATGTAACTTTTAGCAGGGCGGAAATTTGTTTATTTTATGAAAAATATTTGTTATTCCGTCTCGCTCCGCGAATTGTCTTTCACTTTCAAGATCTTATCATTGACGTTTATACTTACATTTTTTTTTTTTTTTTGCATATGTACATGTATTTTTATATAATTTTTAATAAAATCTATATTTTGATAAATATATTTTGTTATTATATGTCTTTTCGATTATTGCATCTTTGGTAACATGAAATAGTTATAGAAGAAACTTGGGTTAGTTATGGACGGTGGGGATGGGGGTGGGTTTGAACGATTTGGGGGGGGGGGGGGGCATATACTGGCAGTTTGAAAGTAGTGCTTGTTGATTTTTTATTTCCATTGCCCAGCACCTTATCTAACTGTATTATGGTAGTCTTGAGAAGATAATAGAGATTATTCAGGGATCATGATTTTTCTACTACAACACGAGCCCAATGCCGTGCATGCCAATTATTAACACGGTCAAGTCTATATAGGATTTTCTGTTTGAGGGCTGTAGTGCGCCAAGATACTAGTAATCTGTAAATAACTTCAATGAAACAAAATTGATAAAGAAATTGCTTGATATTTTAAAATGCTTTAATTCAAAATATTATTTAGAATGAATATAAATAATCTCTTTGATGCATACAACAATTGAATTTCTTTTCTAGATGGAGCAGATCCTTTAGTGTGAACAGAGTTATAAATAACAGAGATTGGCAACTGATCGAAATCTCGCGAAATCTCGAGAAAACTCGGGGTCCCTATTGTAAAGTGTTCCCAGTTTAAATCAGTATATCTTTCAAATAAACAATTATATCGAAATATAAACAGCTAAAACCTATTACCAAAACATTCAAAATATTATATTTTCATGAGTTTATGTCTTATAAACAATATTAAAAGAGGAGTTTTAGGAGGCAGTTGGCTACCCGTCGTCCGAGATTTTGCCGATGTTTTATAGCTGGCCAATATATTTTCTATATATTAATCTTATTTTTCATTTTTTATTTTCATGAGTTTATGTCTTATAAACAATATTGAAAGAGGAGTTTTAGGAGGCAGTTGGCTACCCGTCGTCCGAGATTTCGCCGATGTTTTATAGCTGGCCAATATATTTTCTATATATTAATCTTATTTTTCATTTTTTTTTTTTGTTTCAAAAATGTCTAAAACCTATGCCTATTTTTCATAAAAACAGTATACTTTTGGTTTAAGATCATTATTTCAGTTTACTAAAAAGTAGTTCTCAAAGTAAGGTCGGTCCCGTAACATTTTTCAACAACAAAACACGCTAATGGCGGAGTTGCCAATCTCTGTTATTTATGTCTCTGGTGTGAACTAATATAATTTTAACAATGATGAGAATAATAGTTCATTTAGCGCACGCATCCAATCAGCAAACAAAAAATACTGTCAATAGAAAATAACGCTCTCATTAATATCTATTCTTCGAAAATATCATCAATTTTTCTTTATTCGATTCGAATCAATTTATGATATCTTTAGGTTATTGAAGTCACGGGGTCATCTATAATTTGAGTTAATGTTGGCGCTCAATAGAAGCCTTTAAAAAATTCAACAAAAACAAATTCGACCTTGGCATGCTTTTCCTTATCAAATAATTCTTAATAAATTACTTCCCACTTTTTAAAAATAGATCATCATACACATGCATACGTCACCATACCGTAATTTTAATATAAATAGAGATATCACATTTCTATTGATCCACCTATTCCTTTAGCAAACAAGGAAGTTGGACAGGTAGGTGAAGTATTTGAAGGTCAACGTTGTTGTTCTACGTGGAAGCAGCTGACACGGGTAACTGGTTATTACACGTGGAGAACCTGACAGCCAATGAGAAACATTTCCCTTACCAAGTAGTACTCTACAAAATTTAATATCTGTAACGACAGATCGCTGTCACACCAATTATCTGTGGGCAAAAATAAGCTACCCTTCGCGTGAAATGGAAAAAAATCCCCTCCTATGTTCTGGACATGCGTGACGAGACAAGACAAAAAAGATAAGATCATTATTGATCGTCCGGTTTATGAGACGTCAGTGGCAAAATTATCAATATCCATGGTAGTTTTACAATTACTATTTAATCTCTCTACTTTAATTCAATGTACATTAAAAAAAAGTAATGTACATTGAATACACTTTTTTTAACATGATTAAAACAGGGGATTTCAGTGAATATTTTTAATGCAATAGACAGAAATACACTTCAGATTACTAATTTTAATTATTTTTTTTCCTTGAGAACAAATAATAAAGAACTTTACTATCCGACAACCGAGCCCCTGTGAACTGCACTCCAATTTCAGTGTACTTTGGGTAGACAGAGTGGTCTGCCTTTTCATGTAAAACAAACGAAAAGATAAAATTTGAATGTTTTCCAATATTTTCGTATAGAACGTGCTTCTCAAGGAGATTAATAGTCCAAAAATGGCCACAACCATCCAGCCCTCTAAAAGGCGATTTTTCTTAATCAGTTTGCAATTTCTTTAATTAAAAAGGCAGTATCATTAGCCGAAATTTAACTAGCTGCAGTAACGTAGCCCTCTCCGATTTTTTTTATCTGATGTTTACTGGAGATTTAAAAAAAGGGGGTTCCATTATTGAAGCTAAAATTGGACTAGATAAACTCAAAACGCAACTTTAATGCGATACACCTTTCTCGAAGTTAAAAAACCCCCAAAAATTTTCGTTGCTGTATAAAGAGTCCTTAGAGTGAATTACTAGTTAAGTAGTAAGATAAATGGAAGCAAACGGGGCTCTCACTGACAAAGTGTTGATATTTACTACACTAGTCGTAAACCATCATTCGATTCCATTGGTCAGTGCTATCATTGGTTCTGTGTTTGGCATGCAAAATAGTATTAATTTCGTTGAAATCAAACAGCCAATCGGTGCGCAATATGAAGATCAGCGTACAAAATTAAAGCACGCCCGATAAAGCAAACTGACACGCTATTAGTGGAATGACAGTTATACTACTGTTGATAGCCGTTTCAAATTACTTTCTACACAGATAACATTTAAAATCGCATATTCAAATTAGTGCGTTCTTTTAACATATCCTAATTTGTATC
The DNA here is from genome assembly GCA_016163765.1 of Magallana hongkongensis. NCBI lineage: Eukaryota > Metazoa > Mollusca > Bivalvia > Ostreida > Ostreidae > Magallana > Magallana hongkongensis. Next base: position 58,863,078 of record WFKH01010931.1, read on the forward strand.
TTGCACAAGAACTAGTTCAAACCATCTCCTCTACAGGTAACGCATAGTTCTTGGCATCTCACTTGTCACCATCAACCAATCAGTAACCTGGAAATGGTATGGTCATTACTCAACCAATCTCTACCTCTATGAAGCAGTGTGTGTCAGCTTTTTCAAATTTAATTTTTGTGTGCTTTGAACAACACAACACCACGGACATTCCCATATATCCAATAATATATCAGAAAGAAAACACAACTTACATGACATGATTTATTAACAATGGCAGAATAAGGACTGTGTCAGCATTTTAAAAGGATGAAAAATTAAAACAATGCAAATAAAATGAGACATGATTACACGACAATGTTCATCAAAGTGCAAGGCGACCATTACACTCCAGATCAATATGGCTTCGGTCTTCTGTCTTGTCGGCCACCACCCATACCACCTCCCCTGTAAGAGTGAACATTTGTTAATTGCAAACTTCAAATGGAACAAGTTGGATGATATCTGGGCTATCTTTATCACGATGTATTACACAGAAAACTTATCAACATGTCTGAAAGCATAACACGTCAAAAACATTCACATTGCAAACAAGCTATTCAATAAATATTCTGTATGAAGTAATCAATTTTGTGATTGAGTTTAAACCACTGTGTGATGTGTCATGCAGCTTTATAAAATTGTCAAAACTGAACAACATATGGTATTTATGAAGTTTATACTGGTCTTTAACATTTGCTAACCCTAGTGTAGATCTTTTCCTCAGTATATTAGTACATGTGGCTGTATGTGTAACTGGCCTGTCTCTGTGTTAACCCTAGGGTAGAACTTTTCCACAGTACATTAGTACAAATGGCTGTATGTGGTACTGACCTGTCTATGTTAAACCTAGTGTAGATCTTCTCCATAGAACATCTATACATGTGACTGACCTGTCTCTGTGTTAAGACTTGTGTAGATCTTTTTTTAAGTACATTAGTTCATGTGGCTGTATGTGTGATTGACCCACCTCTGTGATAACCCTATGGTAGATCTTTTCCACAGTACATTAGTACATGTGGCTGTATGTGTGACTTACCTGTCTCTGCCTCCTCTGTCTCCACCACCTCGTCCTCCACGGAAACCTCCACCTCCACGGCCTCGGTCACCACCAAATCCACCTCCTCTACCACGGCCACCGCCAAATCCTCCACCCCCACCACGACCTCCTCTGTCGAATCCACCACGACCACCTCTCATTCCTCCTCGTCCCCCACGGAAACCTGAAGTTTGAATACAAAATAAAATTTAAGTTTTTTATTCAGAATTCAACACTTTGTCACTTTTTGACCAAATCAATGCAGAAACAGAGTGCTGTTGTAACCTTACCATCATCATCTCCTCCTCCTCCTCCACCTCCTCCTGGTCTAGGGGCATTACATCTGTTGCAGTTATTTCTCCATGAAAAGTTATTGTTTCCACATTGCCTGAAAAGACATAGAATTAAACACTACAAAGTCATCAATGGGTGTCAACTTCTTATGCATGTAAATTAATTCAATTTGGGGGGTTTAATATGGAGAATTAGACCAAGAATGTTCTTAACATTTTGAAATATTTAAAACCTGTGGTCAATCAATTTGCAATACATAAATTAATTTATCCATGGTTCACTTGCTATGTAATTATTTTCAACACTTACTCATTGGGGCAGATCCAATCTCCTTCTCTTCCACCTTGAAAATAAAGAATATATATGTTTTAACTATTTCATAAATAACCTTTACTTTCTGAAATATACCATTTTTCTGTGTACAAAAAATGGGGATTAATCTAGGTTTTGGTGGAAACTACCCCTTATAGAGAAATTGGGAAAATCAGCTGGAGATCAGAGCCCTGCTGGGGGGTCTATAGGGACAAAGCCCCCTGGCCAAAATTAAATTTCAGCATTTGTATGACCATTTAGAGTGCATTAATGCTTACACAAATCAAATGCTCACACAATTTACATGTTTAACTCTGTTTTGGGTAACTATAACCACAATAAAAAGAAAACAATTCATTTAAGCTTTCTATTATTGCAAGGGGAATTTTTCACTCATCAAAATGGGAAAATGGGATATTCAGGGAAATTTCCTCTTTAAGAAAAATGCCCAAATTAGTAGTAACCATGCACTAGATTAATCCTTGACAAAAAGCTAAGCATTTAAATCCTTGCAGTTCATAAAATCATCAGCTTAATTTAATAACTACACTATTAACTACAATCCTCACGCACTAGTCATGTAAGTAAATCAGGCCTGCAGGTTACAAAGCTGCACAGTAGTTATATACTTTCCCAAAGGGACAATGTCAAAACCCAGTGTTTTTTTTTTTTTACCAATTTGGGACTGGGGGCTGGGGCCCTTTCAATTGGGAAAAATAGCGACAAAACAAGAAAATTGGGAAAATTCCGTTTTTATTGATTATAATGAAATTTAATGACTTCTATCATTTATTCAAATACTAATTAAAGCACAATGCCTCTTTTTCTAGAATTCCTGAAATCTTTATTATTCTGTTCAGTCTTTCTTGAAAATTTTGACAACTTGTACAAAATATTTTTTTTTTAAATTACAATTGGGAATTTTCGGTCCAAATTGGGAAAATATAAGAAAATTCCAATTGGGACTGGGGCCGAATTTCAGACCCAAAAAACCCACTGAAGATTATCTTTTTTAAAAGAAGACTTTAACCCCAAGAAAAGGCCAAAATGACATATCATTTTGATTAATGATTCAGGACTTCCATTTAACTTTAAAAGCTAAGGATTGATGTTTGTGTTAAATTCCGCCTCCTTCATCAATTGAATGATACTGGTGAGGTTAATTAGTAACCACTTACCTTCACCCCCACTTCCACTTCCACTCCCTCCTCCTCCTCCTCCTCCTCCTCCACCAAAACTTCCACGCCCACCTCTTCCTCCTCCATTACCACCTCCTTAAATTAAAAATATTCATCTTAAACTAAAACATGATCAAACTTAAGATTTAACAGTTTAAAAGAAAAGTTCACTGATATCATACTATACATGGCACATATTGTACATGAGGTACAATTCAAAAGTATACAATAAAACAAATAGCATAAATAAAAGCATCAGTCATGGATTAACAAAGACAATGAACTCACCGCGGCCAAAACCACCTCCTCTTCCTCCGCCCCCGCGACCTCCACCAAAGTTGTTGTTCATCTTTCTAGTGGCAATCTCCACTTTTATTGTGTTGCCACCAAAGTCTTTCTCTATTATATTAAATATCAAAATTCACATTCTGGTGGTATCTGATCAATAAAATTGAACCAATTGAACCCTTCTTTACATACATGAATACAATCCTTCAAAGTCAAGTATCTACACATTAATATCTCTTACTCTTTTTTTCCAATGAAAAGCTGAAATTCAAATTGATTTATCTCTTTGTAACATTGTACAATTGTCAATTAAGATTACATACCATTGAACCAGTTGATAGCTGCCTTGGCTGTTTCACAGTCATCATAAGTGATTGTGGCTTCTCCCTTTGGTCTACCAGTGTTTTTGTCTTTGTAGATCCAAACTTTTGGTTTACCAGTTCTCTTGTCAGTCTGCCATGAAAAAAAAACCATATGGTTATTCTTTTAATTAATTGTCTTTCAAGAAAATAGTCTCCTGATTCAACATGCTGTTTTATCTTATACATACCTTTATAACACCAATGCTGCCAAAGTGTTGCACTAGACCATCTTCGTCAATATCCTCAGGTAATCCAGATACAAAGATTGTGTCTACCATTTCCATCATGTCACCACCACCACCACCTCCTGCAAACACAAATCACACATAGCAAGTTTTTGCAAAATTTCAGGTACAAGTAAACACAGACACAATTACCGGTACAATCACAGTAAATTACAGAAACTTACCACGGTCATCCCTGCCCCTGTCTCCTACAAAACCAATGATGAAATAAGTACAAAGACAACTTCAACATCTGAACATTCTCTACTTGGGATTTTCTTAGCTTTTTACATTCACACACTGCCTGCACAGATCAGATTCAATTCAATGAAATTTCATGATCTGGCTTTCTATGTAATGAATCAAGTTTACCTGATATTCAGATTGTCTCAATATCAACTTCACAAGAATTGCTTAGAGCTCTTCAACTTAATCAACTACATTAAACTTGAGCTCTAAAGAGCACTAATAATTTTACATTTTTTTTTTTAACTTTCTCGTAAAACGTACTTGTGTCTTTCAAATAACACAAGAATGTAAATCTTCTTTTCATTGACAAACTCTCTCATTTTGTCCAACACTTTTGTGAAGTTCTACCAGTTTAAGCACCTCTTCAATCTTTTGATTGTCACTTAACCATAATATTATCACTGTAATATCACCAGATATTTTTGATATTTGAATGGGATTTTTCATGAACACCATAAACAACCATTTCACCCAATTAAATGTACTTGTTCTTTGAGGTCTCAGTAACACATAAAAGACAACATAAAACAGGCTATAAAAATGTTGATGGTAACTTGTTACCCGACTTACCACCAAATTTGCTGAAACCTCCTCGACCACCACTGAAATGTATTACATGGGTCATTATCTCGATTGAATCCTGTACACTGTACAGAATCAGTCGAGACTAACGCCGTCCTCTGTGTTGAGCTGTAGGTGGATGTCTAAACCCCTAATACTGCCTCTTACTCTGGGCAGTTTCATTATTGAACCATGACAATAATGTAGACTGTTGCAAAGCCACCCTATACAATCCCAAAAGTCTACTTCCTTAAAAATTTGTTTATATTAACCATTTCTTTTGTTTAAATCCTACTTTTCTGTGGCTCTGGTTGACACATTTTAACTAGGGCACAACTTGTCTCAGTGCATGCATGTAATAACTGGGCTGTGTAACTCCACAACATGCTTCATAGGATCAGTAACATTAGTTTTCTTTCTTATAACAATATCACCTCAATCAGTTATTAACTGCGGTATAGATTCAAGATTCAATGCCTATAATGAAATACCTATGACATATTTTGTTTCGTTATTAAATTACCGTATCTATCACATAATATCAAATCTAGCAACCAGACTGGACTTTTTATTTGTTAAAATTTCAAACTACAAGAATGTTACATCTTGGTATATTTTATAGACCATGAAATTATCTTCATATAGAACAGAACAAATTGACAAATTGACAGAATAAATTGAACAAATATTGACAGAACAAATTAAGTATCTTAAAACCTTTCCTAGACATCAATAAATGATAAATCTGATGAGAATCAAAACCAAACCATACCACCAATATACATGTATTTATACTGTTCACTACTTTTTATTGTACGTTGCATCAAGTTTCCCAAACTTCCTCAGATTTATCATGACTATAAATATGAGGACATTTTTCAAGAAAGATAAACAAAAAAACTATCAAAGATCTGTTTCCATATATGAAAACCCTCCTTTTGATTTAAGACTATAAGCAATATTCATGAAGTCAAAGGGTACTGGTATTCTAATTTAAAGAAGTATTAATCAATTTTGTTAACAGAAACTGTACTATAAACACATTTGAGCATAAATTAGAGTTGGCATTTAGTTTGTACTTATCCATGGCGGATTATGTGCAACAAATATCTAAATACAATCTGATGCATTCAAATGTACATGGCATTTCAGTATTTGGCAATACCACAGCAGGGTTTTAAAACTCAATTTCACGAAAAACTTGACATTCAAACTAATTTTTCTGTTAAAACCCTGTAGTAAATAACTCATTTTTCTGCTAAAACCTTTGTAGTAAACACCATTTAATACCCTTCAACCAGAGCCACATACGTACCCCTGTAAACTCTTGCTTAAACTCATTTTTAAACCAAATATGCATACCCAAAGGACTCGCTGGACAAAGTGTTTTAAAGTTAATCACACACCTTTTAACTCTTGCTCATGCAACCATATTTAGATGACAGATGTTTTAAAGGTGTAATGGTTATAAATTTGGGAATTTTCCTTAAATTTTTTGTTAAATTCAATTTTGACTCATCTTATTTTTTTTTTATAAACGCATTTCTTTCAATGCACTGGGTATTTTTATGTAATAATTTTTCATTGCACAAACCTCACGTGTAGTAGATAATTTTTACGTTTTCTGGTTCTGCCATTACCTTATTCAAACAATGGTTATGATGTTCTTAGTGATGAACTAAATGGTGCTAACCTTTATTATTTTTTTGTATTTTAAATGAAAATTCCGCACTATTTATCTATCTTAAATTAAAAAAAAAATGAGCATAAAATCACAAATTTATACAAAGTAATGCCCATTTTATTCCTCTGAACAGCCTAAAGAATTTTATACAATTACTTTTATCATAAAATGACACCATACTTAGCTCCTTTTATATATATATATATGTGTGTGTGTGTGTGTGTGTGTGTGTGTGTGTGTGTGTGTGTGTGCTTTAAAAAATGATTTTATTGTCCAATCATTGATAAAAATTAGTGATGGGGATTGAAATCATTTCATCATTTATTTTTGGAAATTTAATGGTGACATTCAAATCAATTAATAATCGTATTTAAGGTAAATAATTGCTTACTTAGACCAACCAAAAAAAAAAAGAATAATGAAATTTATGGTGAGTGAAACTTACTTTTTCATAAGCATTTTTAATGCATTATTTTCATGTTTGCATTCACTTTTATTTCATTAAATTGATTATCAAAGTTGCAATCTTCTGGAACTTTTTCAATTAAGTAACCCGTTCAATTCATTTTATTACTATCATAAATATAACAGCATATCTTTCAATCAAGAGAGCTTACATTCAGCATGTTCTGCCTTTCTTCTGTCACAAAACAATTAACAGCACAGTATGTCAATTATGATTGTTTAAAACACCACCTTTGATTCTATTATTACACTTTTTACTACAACCATTGAAGAACTTTGATAGTTCTTTTTTAAGTCACCATTTATATAAGGAGGCCTACATTGTTCCAGCGAGTCCATAATATTGACCATTTCCTTCATAAAAAGAAGAGCATGTTGCTTTATACTTTGCTAAACCTTTCAATAACTGGTTCTTAATTTTTGCAACAAAATACAGTCAACATCATTTCATACGGTCACCTGTTGGAAATAGACTCTAAAATTGCATATATGGGTTAATTAAACAAGTATACTCAATTCATGTAACCATGGTATAAAGGATTTCTACTTTAACTAAATTTTACTTGTCCATTTCTTTTTTCTCCTTTTTAAAACCCCAACGATATCACCGTTAACTCCATTTTCTACTTAAACATCATCAGGATAATCAATGACATATATTCAAACATCTTTTTCTATATTCCTCTCTTTTTTTTGTTTACTTGACATTTGTTTTTCACCAGAAACTACATTTGAATAATAAGTGCTTACCCATTACAAGAAAAAATGAAATGTAACCTACCCATAGCCACCGCCATCTCTTCCTCCGCCCCCACGACCACCTACAATAAAAATAGTCAAGTGAACTTTTCAGGTTTTCATTAATTACTCTTATACAGTCTGTTTATATTCAAATACATGCCAACACACATATCATTAAATAAATGCATCTGAATATTTAGGATTCAGGATACTTTTCAATTATCCCAAAAGATAATAGTTGTGCCATAAGGACTGATGTCTAAGACTTTCTGTGTAATCCAGTGAAAAATTGATATTACCTCTCATGCCCCCTCTGTCACCATATCCCCCGCCCCTCTCTTGTCTGTAGTTATCCTGAGAGCCATAACCTCCTCCTCCTCCTCCATAACCACCCCCGGACTGTGGTCCCCCTCCATAGCCGCCGCCGGCCTGACCCCCACTCTGTCCCCCACCATACGACCCACCACCCGCTGCTTGGGCCTGATAACCTGCAATTTACAATAAGGTCCACATTTACATCCCCAGAAGGATCATCAACTTAGCTAATGAAATGCAGGTTTACATGCATTTCTAGTCATCTGTTTAGACCATTTTTGTTAGCACTAATGAGAAAGTTGATAGACTCCCAGTTATATTCTAATTTTAACAGTGCTACCTGGTTTTACCTGTTTTAAGTCAGTGACTTACCACCTCCATATCCCCCACTCTGACCCCCATATGATCCTGCTCCTCCTTGGGATTGGGTCTGATAACCTGCAACCAATGAAAACAACAAATGAAGTTTCATGCAAAATGTGTGTTGTTTCCAAATGTACATGTAATATTTCATTGCTGTCAGAAGACATTAACATGTTTTCAGTCATGTAGCTGTATCTACATAACATGCATATTCTTTTAGTTTATAACTTATATCATTTTACCTGATGCATATATAAAAAGAATAAAGGCTTTTAAATTATAAAAGAGTCCTATAAAATACAAGATAGAACATGCTTTTTTTCAATAACCTTTTGAAAGTTTCTTGTAGGAAAATGGAACAAAAATATTAATCCAAATCCAAACATTTTATCCTGCAGTAATTTAAGGTCAATGAACATGAGAGCAACACCTTAGTTAAAGTTAGCATTACGTTCTTGAGTGAAATACACATATACATTTTTTTTTCAATTAATAATGAAAAAAATGTGGCATGCATCAAATTATGTATTCATCAAAGAAAAATGTTGCAAAAAAGGTCTTTCTTCTGAAAGAAAACAAATTAATGGGGAATGCTTCAAGAAGTTCAATCACCAAGCACTGAATGGAGGCCTAGCATTATTCATTCATTGTTATTATAATTATAACCAAAACCTTTATGCCATAGTGTCAATATAAACAAAACACATTACCTCCTTGTTGAACATACGAGGCATAAGTTTGTGCAGATTGTCCTGCTGTAAAACCATTGACAGGATTTATGAACAATGTAACCTAGATGTTACAGAGTCATATAGGACCAATCATGCAGAATATAACCTACATTTGAATCGCAAGACAGTCCCTAATTAAATTTTCTTAAAATTTTGCTCTATGTGTCTTGTCAAGGTAAAAAACAGGATATCTCTATATCATGTCAATTTCAGTTCTACAGCTCCAACTTCCAAATATGTTCAAGCAGCAAACAGAAGCAGACAATGCAAAGATATCCAAATTTCTACCATGACTACCACCCAATGTTTGGGTGAATTTTCAGAATATATACAAGTGACTGTCCTGAGACTGCAAAGGTGCAACACCAAACATCCTAGCTAGGTCAAATCTAGAATATACAGAATGTAAGTCAAAAGTTGTCAACGTACTTCCTTGCTGACCATATCCACTCTGTTGCTGTTGTCCATACTGCTGACCTCCATAACCCCCCGAGGTGTCATACGACTGAGCAGCTGGCTGCTGTCCGTAGCCTGTGCTCTGTGCACCAGCAGTCTGCCCTGCTTGCTGACCATAAGCACTCTGGTCATATCCTGTATAACCTTGCTGCTGATAGCCCTGCGCAGCCTAAAAATTGAAATGGGTTT
>WFKH01010931.1:58877555-58904384 GCA_016163765.1 Magallana hongkongensis
GATGTAGAGCCGACATTAAATCAGCTGCTTACAGTACAATCGTCAGGCCCACCCTGGAGTATGCAGCGACTGTCTGGGACCCATATCAGCAAACCCAAATACAACTGTTGGAGGGTGTCCAGAGGAGAGCTGCAAGGTTTGTCAAGGGCAACTATTATGTAAGAACACCAGGCTGTGTAACATCTATGATGGAGGACCTACAATGGGAGCCCCTCGAAACACGCCGACTAAGATCACGGCTCATCATGATGTATAAGATCAGCAACGACCTCATCGACATCCCAGCAACATCATATCTAACACCAGGGGATACTCGCACAAGGGGCAGCAAATACCGTCAGCCACCAACATACAAAGACGTGTATAAGTTCTCCTTCTTCCCAAGGACCATCAGGGACTGGAACAGCCTGTCAGATGACGTTAAAGAAGCCAGTACCATCGATGGCTTCAAGAAGCAGCTAAACAACACCTTAGCTGTGTCCTATAACCCTTAAGTGACATGCAGACCATTGTTTTTATCCGATTTTAACTGTAAATAGGAGGCTTTTAGCTGTGTTCGATGCGTGCTATAACACTCGGAAACCGAGGCCAGCACATCATAGGAAGAAGAAGAAGAAGAACTAGGTTTCGGTGGATTTTTTGCTTTAATGGGGCAATTTTTCCCTTCTTTTCCTTATTTATTTATTTTTTTTTATTTTATGCACAAATTTTGAGCATGTCTAATAAGCCGAACCTAATCCAGCTTTAGTCCTAAGGATGTCAAAATCATGAAATGTAACTCCAATGAATGACTCCCAAGTTTGAGGGTCTATAGGATTTAACAGGATAACGACAGAGCTTTGTAATTTTATAAACAGCCAATTGAATTAAAATAGAACCTTTTCTTACAATTCATACCGATTTGTCATGATAGACCCCTTGGGCCCATTGTGATAGTGAGAAGTGTGTAACAAGTCTAAATCCGACATCTGAATGTTTCAAGTATAAATTTTGCATCGATCATACAAAACTATAAAACATAATCAAACTACTCTCTTATTTCAGCCAAGAAGCCACAAAGCAAAAGTTTGTGTATGGTAAGAATTTTAAAATTATTTAACAGTTTGTGCATGTATCAGAAATATATATGAGAGAGACTTAAACTTTGTATTATATACTGATGTATTATGAAGAGCTTATATCTTCTAAGTTCAAAAGTTATTGAAAAATATTAATTATAAAGATTTGGCAGACAATCTGGTATGTGAACAAAGAGAATACAATGATAATTATGCCCTGATCTTTGTGGATAAAAAAAAGTGTTAAGATGGTAAGGCACACCTATTAATGTGGATGACAGTACATGTACATACAAGATAAGTATTGATGCAAAGCATCAAATCGGCCGCAAACTGTTTATGGAGGCAAATTGCAGTACGTTTTAATGAAGTAATACAACCTTACTTTTTTTTAAAGAGAAAACTACTATTTCTAAAAAAATAATATTGAATATCATGAAGCATTGTCATTTTTAGCAAAATGCATTAAACAAAAATATGTATAGCATTGTTACCTCCATTTGAAATGTACATCAAAAGTAGTGCTATAATGAAACTGAAATTAAACGGTGGGTGTAATAAGCCTCCTTTAAACACTTTAAATGATGTGCATACAAGTAAAAGAAATACACACCTACATGTATTTTTTGCTGAAGTTTATTTTTTAAACAACATTTGAAAAACAATAAACAAAACTTGTAAAATGAAAAAGTGTGCTTGTCTATTTTCATAAGATTGAAAGAAAAAAAATATTGTCCTAATTCTCAACCGATGCATTTTTTTTTAATTCAAAGCTTGAGGAAAGGGCAATAACTCTTTGACATCAATGAGTGGACATATTTTTGAAAAAAAAAAAACAAATTAAAATGTCATTTAAATGTAAGAATTTGAAATCCTTTGCTTTAATCAAACTATGTGATTTTTATATGCACTTTTGTTTTTCATAATTTACTCTGTTAAAGAACGTGACGATGCCGATTTTTTTTTTGGCAAAAGATGCTGCATGCTGTTGCATACTCAAAAATACAAAATACAATATAATATGGCTGTTTTTAAGCATGCAGAATAATGAAGAACAAAACGTAAATTGAATGTAAAACATCTGCATTTTTTTACTCCGTCTTTTCATTCTTTTTTATCGTTTTTAATGAAGTATGAGGCGGACCTATGATATCGCGGTAGTTAAATGAATTTGTTAAAAAATCTATTAATATGCATATGCCTCCAGAAACTATGTTATTGTGAATCTCCTCTATTAAATACCTCAGTGATGTTCAGCGTGTCTCTGTTTACTATATCTAAAAATATCCTGACGTCAAATGTCAATTTCAGCGCATGCTACTATACGCGATACCATAGAACCCACGATATGATAGGAAGCTACTAGTGTACTATCCGGAATCTCGTATTCATAACGAGTTGCTTTTATATCTTATACACTCCTCTCCTTTGGAACATTCATTGTTTAAATATAAAAACTTAAATAAATTTACAAATTTATATACAATAAAAGTAAGTAAGAAAATATTTTTTTTTAGAAATCAAGTAAAACTCAAATAAAAACATTTTTTAAAAATAATATAAATCGGAATTTTACGATTGTAATCAAATAAAATATTTCTCTAGAAGTAGGAAAAATAACGTCTCATTTCCCCATGTGCACATTCTAACACAACCACAAATAGATCGGCCGCTCCTGCGGCCGATAATAATCAAATAAAATATGTGCTGCAATTATGTAGCACCCTTTCTGATATTTTTTTCTGACATACATTTTCTGGAAAACCAACAAAAAGGGAGATTGATACATTATTGCAGCTATAATCATATATACTGACTAAAAAAAGATATTTTTTCTGCAACTTATATCATATAAAAATAAGTTCATATTTCCATCTGGCTTGCACAACATATAAACACATACTTGATCTGAACTGGGTTTGCTTGATAGATGTGGAGCTTTTTAATTTAATGAGCAAACATGGACATTGCATTAATGTTCAATAACATCTTTCTATCCACTCAATTCCTTAATATATCACCTGAATAGTATATCTTGAAACTTATTTGTCACTTTCAGTGGGCATTAATTTACAGTTAATATTATATGTTTACCTTGCAGTCAGGTATCAAAGCTTGCAAATTATGAGACATATGATCATAAAACTCAAATCTCATATTGTAGCAGGTTCTTAATTTATATTAATTACAACACTTTCCATTTAGGTCTGATCTAACAGTAAATGATGTTGACAGAATTAGAGAATCACTGAATGCTGATCACATCAAACAGTAAGTATATATGTATACTATAAGAATGAATGTCATAACTACCAAATATGTACAGTATAAATTGGGATAATTGAGACAGTTTACTCTTTATAAACTGCCAAAATTCACAGGTTTATAAAAATTAAAGTGTTAACAATTCCAATCCAACTTATATGAGTAATTAAAAAATTAATTACTAAAGTTATTGAATTCATTTTGTATAATCACATATTTCATCAGAAAATATTGATCAAAGACAAATTGTGCTCAAAAGTAACAATAAAAATCAAAATTTTACTGTACGTGACATTAGGCGGGTTGGTGCTTCATTGTGATATAAGCAGGAAAGTTTATTTCTACAAGTGTAAACTTTTTTTAATCCAGTTGTGCATTGGCTGATGCATGTTTACATTGTGGGCATCTTGTAGAGTATTGGTTGATATGTTTATACATGTATTGGGGACATCTATTGTAGATTATTGGCTGATGTGTTTATATTGGGAACATATTATATTGTATAGTATTGGCTGATGTATTTATATTGGGGACATATTGTAGAGTATTGGCTGATGTGTTCAATTTGGATGATCACAAGGACAACCTGAAGACAGGCATTGTAATGGACTTGTATTTCTACACACTTCAGTTTGCCAGGGACAACAACTTCACCAAAGAGAAAACATCTGCATTCTTTTCAATAGTTAAGAAAACACATGAAGTGTGCATAGGTAAGGGAACAAGAGAATTGTTTTACTCTATACAAATTTTGAGATGCAAGTACTTTTCCCCACTTTCAAAACATGATCTAAAAAATTTAAATGAAGAGAATTGTTACTTTTTTTTCTTTAGAGACACCATTTGGAAATCTGGACCAAACTTTCAGTTATTTTAAGGATCTGCTTTTATGCCATGCTGTCAATGTAAGTGACAAATGTGTCCAGATTTATGAGAGAGTTGTTTAATACTTATTATACATTAATAATTAATGTATGTATTATTCCTAAGATTCAGATACAGTGTGTTGTCAAATGTCGATCATTTTTTCAGAGGCCTCCTCACAGCATTGAGCTATTCACTCCAGACGAAATCAGAAAAATCACAGAATACACAGTGAACACTTACTTTCGACACTTTAAAATGTATAAATATGCCTTTACTCCCTTGGTAAGTCTAATTGTTAGTTTAATTACCTACAGTAATATCTGTTTTTGTATTTTTATTGTATAAATATTTTATGATGCAATTATTAAGTTTTTCTTCACGCCTGATGTACTGGTATTTTTATTTTGTCAATGAATCTTAACATCTGTTTGTTACGGCACATTTGATTGGCCCTTTACAGGTTCGACTTGACCTGTCCTTGACCTACACTGGAATGCCCGCGACTCCTCCGCCATCAGAAGGTACATGCACAAGTGTAGCCAATAGAATCAGAACACAGGATTAAAATAATACACATATATGATTTGAGTTGAAACATCATAGCACCTGAGGCATGTTCAGCAGAGCGGGTACTCGCGAGCACTCACCAAAATTTGAGTTACTGGTATAGGGGATTCTGGCGAGTGCTCACGAGCACCGGCTCTACTGTACATGCCACCGATCTTTCTACTGCTAATAGTGAAATTTCCAACCATATCTTCTCTGTGTGGATAAAAGAAATCAAGGGAATTTCTTTAATTATTTCTTTGACTTAAAATTTTATCAACACAGCCTTTGAAATTCCTGCAAGGTAATCGCATTGATTATCTTTAAAGGATCATAATCCTTACTGTACTTTTTAAATCAGAGCATTATATAAACAAGATTAATATTAGTTAAATTTGGGTGGGATGACAGATATTTATAATGGGATGCATAAAACTGAATAAAATACTGTATTTGACAGCTGGTGAGACCCCAGCAGAGGTAGATGTTCCCACAGAGGAAGCTCCTGAACTTCCAGAAACCGAGCCTGCTGAGGTTCCTCCCCCGGAACCAAAGTCACCTGAACCTGGTAAATATACAAAGCTTCTGCAAAATGAAAAGTGGTTTAAAAGTTGTAATTTTTACTTTTTAATTTTTACCAAATTCATCATTTTTAATCTACAGAAGAATCAAAAGCACGCAAGGAGCTCAGAGCAATGGTGCAGAGTTACTTAACTGAGGAAATCAAGAAAATGAAATTATCAGTTGAAGAACAACTGAAAGCTACAGAAGACTCCCTCAGTAAAAAGATAGACACTGCTGAGGGGGGAGGGAACAAGTCTGGAAAAGGTGGCAGGGGATCCGCCAAAGGCAAAAAAAAGTAGTCCATCTCTGTGTGATATTAATTGTTGAACATTACTTTGTGCAAGTATTTATGTGTAATAATAAAGAAATTGTTTAATAGAAGTTTGACGTGTGTTTTATTCAACATTTTTATCATATTTATTAATATACCATAAACAAATGAAGTACACGTACAAGAAAACAATCAACACTTGTACAAAATTAAAATAAAAATAACAATGAAAATTGATTATTGTACTGTAGTTGACAATTGACATAATATACATGTACTACATTGTACCACTCTCTGGTAACAGGAATCAAATGATAAAGGCCGTTTTCTTGCCTGGATCCATTTCAAGAGAAAACTCTTACTATAATTCATATACCTTCTCATACAACAATTGAGGATTCAATTACATTGTAAACATTGTCAGCGTGAACTACACTATAGGCCAATCAGCTTACTTTTAGTCGCTTGGAGGAGGGCTCATCATCACTCAGATCGTTGGAATTGTCAGCTGAAGATGTAAGTATATCTCTTACTCCCCCCATCTACATTAAAGAACAAAACTGTGTTCATTCAAGGTGGTTTGGAACCTGTTCAAACTTCAATGTGAAATGAAAGTACATCTTATAAACCATTCTGAATTTATACATTTTTTTACCATCGTACACTTTTTAGGCCAAAAAAAAATATTTCATTACTCTGGAAAAATTACTTTATGTGACCGGCAGATATTTTATTTTTATGGCCAGATTTGAATGAGTAACAAGCCAGTCTTATATTTCCTACATAAAATTTTCAAAATAAGTTATTCTCCTTTTTATATGACAAAAAAATCAATGCAGACGCATTTGACACAATGTGGCAGTACCTCTGACAGAAACTATTTTTTGATACATTATGAAAATAATATGGTCTTTCATTTAATTTATCCCATTACTTAAAAATATTATTTGTTTTATTCTGAAAAAAAACCCATGAAATTTCTAATACATACGTACAACAAACATGAGAAGAGTTCTTTCTTATATTATTTTCATAACAAGGTTAGGTCAAAGTCATTATCTTTTCCACTCAAAGTTCAAGATAGAAAATAGATGAAGCAACTTTGTTACTCCTACCTCTATTCCGAAATATTATACATCAGCAAAGCAGTCTGGATATTTGTTATGATGGATGCATCTTCAGAAATAATAACATTTGAATGCCAACATTTCAGTTCAGGGTGACTTTACTGACTTACAGTGATTTGGTATGGCACCCTGCTTTCCTTTTTGCTGGGGGACTTGTACAGCCAGGCCCATCTTTTCTGTCCCTCCCAGTACAGAATGACACGAATGGTACTCGCATGGCCCCAACTCTCTCCAAGAGCAGGAATGAGACGAGAGTCTTCTCCTGGACTGAATTTTGTAGTCATTTGATTGGTCAAAACAACCTGGAAAGCATAAATGTACAAGTACATGTACATATTCTTTGCCAAAATGCAAATTGTCATGTAAGCAATGCATGTTTGCACTAAAATAAGTTTCTTTCTTCGGTTTTTTATGTGGGTATGAAGGTAGCAAGCGTTGCAGAAAAAATACATATCCCCACTTTAATTTTAAAGGTAAATATATTACTTTGCCAAATTCAATGCACTTTTTACAAGGAATTTCCATCATGAGAAAGGAATGTGTATTATACACCCGCAAAGGATTTTGACACTTTTTTCCATGTCGAACATGTATTTTCTACGATGAAATACTGAAGAAGCTCATAGCTGGAAGCTCCTCCAAACAGGGTTATTAAAGTACATAAAAAGCTAAGAGCTACTCACTGCTATCTTGAACTCTGTGGCCAGTTTGATAAAACTCTGCGCCATGGCAGTGAGGAGCCTGGTCCTTAACGACAGATCATCAAAGTCGTGGCGGAAGTGGAAAGCCACACTGTCCACAAGGACAACCTTGATCTGAAATGATATGATTAATTAATTCAAGTAACCCATACATGTGTATCTACTTTAAAAATTCCAAACTAATTACAAAATTAAATCCAGTTGTATGTACTATGAATTTCGATATTTGTGCGTTTTGAAAAATAAAATGAGTTAAAAACAAATAATATACTAAGTACATAATCATATTGATCATATGGAACATAAAGAATCAATTCCACAAAATGAACATGTTTCTCTTATGTACATGTATTTGTGGGAACATTATGCAGAGAGTTTCATTTTTATATCTTCTACATTTACAGTTATAGTACATGTATTTACTTTTGGGTGTTGTTTTATGAACTCTGGTAGGAGGTGGACAGTTGCCAGCAGCTCTACATAGTCGTGGCATCTGTAGTAGTGGACTCCAGACAAAACAGACTCCACTGTTAAATCACCTTCTACAGTAGAAAAAAACATCCACGAAAAAGAAATCAGAATTTGAATAATTGCTGGGCAGACAGAAAATGAATTGTAGGAGAAGCGGGCAACTTGTCTCATGGTTTTTTCTAAATGTCACAAAAATTTAGTTTACATATTTCAAACTGAAAATTCAAAACTAGTTTAGATTTATTTAAACCTAAATGAACAGTCAGCTTGCCACATTACACACTTAGCCCAGAATCCAATGTTATTGATTGATTTAATCAATTTGTTATCCATTACCATGGTGAATTTATTTTTCAAAACCACTAGTGTTGTATAACACCTTCACATGATATCTGATATTGTTTTTCTCAAAAATCTTATTTTTGATTAAATACATTAAAATTTCAAAAGTTCTTATTTATGAGTACAATGGATTCCTATTACTGGGGTATAAATGATTATATTAGTCCAGTATAAAACTGGGCTGTATCCAGTAAGCTTTAATCAGTATGTGTAAAAGCTTCAATTAACTCAGCAAAAAATTACACCAACAAAATTTTTTTTCTCTGAAAACAGTGTATCATGTATTGTTAATAACCTTTAAATCCTTCAAGTCTTGCCATTTCATGACAGTGGTCTACTGTTGCTTTTGCAATATCCACCAATCTCTCCACAATAAAACTTCCCTCCGTGTCAATATACACAGCCTCTCCTTGGAGACCCCCAAACTGGTTAGGGATCTGCACATCTACTGCTATCTGCATGCTGCATAAAACATCCAGGAAATAAACACATATGAACACCAGACCAAGAAATTTAACCTATTTTAAAATGTCAGTGTTGAAAAATTTTAATCATTCAGTGAACATCAGCTTTATTATAAAAGTACTACCAGTATAATTATTAAGAAATTGTTAATATATTTTTTAAAAACCTAAAACATACCACATTTGAGTTTTTCCAACTCCAGGAGCTCCACAAAACTCTGTGATTTTACAAAGAGGCACCCCTCCTCCTAGCATATTATCCAGACCCTCAGAGAATGTGATGATAGGGGGCAAGGACTGCTCCTCCTTCAACCTGTCTAGGGCTGACACAGCTGGTTTTGGTTCCTCGTTCCTTTTGCTTCCATCTACAGATTCACTGCAGACAAGTTTTAAAATTTCCAGACACTCCTCTAGTCCTATTCCAGTTTCTGTCAATATTTAAGAAGACAGACAATCAGAGAACATGTATACAATGTTTCCAAAAATGTACCCATCACTTCCAATCCACAAAATTTTTAATGAAGGGTACATTTTTTTAAATTATGTTTTGTCTGACCTTCGGACCAAACTAACTGCTGAAGCTTTCAGGAAAACGGCAAAAGTCTGATCAGACAAAATACACTCTGCGAAAAACTATAAATCAATAGTTTTTTCTGGGATAACTTTCATCACATTATTATTATAATATGCCATTTTTAATTCTTCACATTGCAGATGTTTAATTCGATCGTTATTAAAAACTGAATAAACAAGCATATGTTATTTTACATGTCAGCGTTATATTATATATAATAACAATTTAATTGCAAAATGAATTCATAAACTTTTTGCGCTGATCATATTAGGCAATTGAATGAAAGCTGAATGATCAGCTATGGATTGATGATGATATAGAAATTATGATATCAAAGTATGCACTTTGAAAGGTCTAGCCAGGGACATACGTCCCTGGTCTAGCTCAGTTTCTCCAGAAGAAGGAATTCATTTGACTATTTACTTGCCTTTGCTCAGCTCAGAAGGCTTCAAGTGTTTAAGATCCTCCGTTATAAGAAATCCAGCAGATGTCAATTTGGATTTGTGAGAAGGTGCAATAGGAAATGAGCATAATTCTCTTTGTGACTGCATTGTTTAAAGTTGTTTAACATTTGGTAAAATAAAATAAACATCGGTTGTTTTTTAAGTAAACATAAAAAAGTTACTTGCTATTATCATCAAATCTCAAGTTATTCACTAACATTTTTATATTTTTCTATTTCGCGCGGTTTGCAGGTGTTAGATAAGTTGTACGAAAACTCACAAATCCTCGAATGTCGATCCCGATGTTGGACAAAACAAATAATTTATCATTTATTTAAACATAACAGACAAATATAGGCATACCTGTTTGGTATGTTGAATCAAAGTAGTGAAATCGATTGCTGATTGAGAAGTTAATTTGAAAATCAACTCAAAAATATTGGATGAAATAATCAATCATTCATCAAAGTACACCTATTTAAGGAATGAATTCAAAAGCTACCCATTTTATACGAATATAAAATGGGTTGGGGCAGTTTACGCTTTATAAAACGGGAAGCGGTTTATAAAAAAGCGTAAACTGTTCCAACCCATTTTATATTTGTATAAAATAGGTAGCTATTAAATTCATTCCTTATAACTTAATTTTTTTGCTATTAATTGTAGATTAAAACGGTCCTTTGACCTTTTAAATGACATTAAATTGTACAAAATTCAAGCGTAACATTAGGCGGATTGATACGTTTTTTAACGTTAGTCTTACTGTGACGTAGGCAACATTCTTTATACGATATAAAATAATTTTTTCAGCCAATCAGAAAGCGCGCTACAACCAGAATTAAATTATATATATAAAGTTGATATCAATCAATCATGCATTTGAAAATGTCTGCTCATGTAAATAGGCAATAAGAAGATTAGACATGAAAAAATTGTATATGTTTGAGCCAGGTAGCATGTTGAAATAAAAACTGACACTGGTTTTTTAAATTTTGATATGTTATTGTATGTTACCCTAAGAAAGACAAATTATTTTGTTTCCATTATTAGTAAATGTACATAAATAATAATGAAGAGTATAGAATAGTATCATATATCATTTCATTTTAATTTATGTTATCAATATATGAGATTAGTATATAAACATTTATACAAAGTATATCAAGTAACAATTGAGTAAACCATCAAGTAAAACAGTCAGTTGGCACATATTCATAGAGATGTAAACAATTAAAAGTAATCTATTCTCCAAACACAAAAAGCAAAGTGGATTTTAACTCTCCAAATGTAAAAGAAATGTGTCATTTAAGAGATTTATAAGTCATAAGCAATCAAAATCTGAGTCTGTACAAGACTATAATCTGTATTGCTATAACTTTACACAACATCAACACGTATCACATAGAAAAACAACAAACTTTTTTATATCTCCTTCATATCATAACAACAGAAAAATACTTTGATGGACATTAAAAATAAATTGTTTGGTCTTAACAAATGTTTATGTAATACACAAAATTCTCTATACTTCCTTTGTATGTAACGTTCATTTTATTGACTAGCTTGACATAAATAATAAGAAATACAGGTATGTAAACTTTCAAAAATAAATGCATCATCTGCCAATGGCCTCACTTAAGATGTTCGTAGTACACATCATGAAGTAGAGAGTATGAAATTGTCTCTACAGTACAGCTCTTGCTAGCTACACAATCCTTCATACAATACCCTGTTATCTTTGTGGGTCTCTTCACTGAAATCAAACATCCTACATGATACATGTAGGTAGACACAGTCTTGGTCAATCTCTGTTTCACTGTTAGATTCTTTAGGTTTTTTTTTTAATTCTGATCATCCATCAGAGAGACTATTGGAAGAGAAATCGTGCTTCATGCCGGATTCTCGCCTGTCGTCTGCTACAGCAGCAATAATCTCCAGCAGCATGTCTTTATTCAGTCGTCCTAGTTCTGGTTGCCTAGCAACCTATAATTGCAACAAAGCACAATTACATGTATTGTTTTCCTTCTGGTAAAAAATCTTTTAAAATAAATGCTAAATTTCCTTTCAGAATCTTTTTTTACACCATATGGAGGCTTGTAAAAAAAATTCAGCAAGTACTTGTTCTGAACACATATTAAACCTGATTCTCTTTTTTTTACAGACTAAAGTGCAAGAAACATTACAATGAAACCAACTTGCAAGGGAACAGTTGGGAACTTAAAATCACTACAAATCCAAACAATACATTTTTAATGCTTTACCTTTGGGAAGTGATGAACAATCAACCTAAGTGCATGTTTCTTCATATCTAGAGCTTGAATCTTGTCAGCAGCCTCTAAAATCTATGAAAAGAGCAATAAAATTATGCCTATGTACAGCTACATGTATGTACATTTCAAATAAGACAGATAAAACATACAACCAAAAACCAGTACACACAACCAATTTATACATTGTATATAAAAAGAACATGTACAGTACCTGTACAACATTTTGAACAGAGACATTTTTCTCCAAGTTGTGTTTGCAATAGGCCTGCAATCTATTGTTTGTGAATCCATAGAAAGAGGGAGCAGGGAAGAGGTACAAGGAATCCTCTGGGGGCATGGTCACATCCCCATAATAAATAAACTGCAGTAGACTGTCGAATGCCTGCCGGGAAGGAACCATCTCTCCAATAGCAATCTAAACAAAAACAACAAACTGTAATTCATATACAGTAAAACACGGTTATAGCGAACACGCCTATAATGAATTGACGCTTACGGCGAAGTGATTTTCATTCCCTGTTACTTTATTACATGTTGTAAACTTGACGGATATAATTAATTACGCTTATAACGAAGTAAAATCGCCCGTCCCTGGCACTTCATTACATGTATTAGCATGTTTTACTGTATACATTATGCACAGATCTAGAGGGGGATTAGGAGATCCAGGCCCCCCCACACCCCCACCCTAGGCAAATTTTAACTAAGTCTTATATCATTCTTCAAACTCCCTTCTGGGCAAAAATTCTGGATCTGCACATAACATACAAATGAAAACAACCTGATCACAAGTAAACTTTACCTATTGCAACTCGTGCATGATTATCCATTTTCATTGCTTACCTTGACTGTGTGATTCTCAGGGTCATTCCATCTAAACATTGCTTCAAAATAATTGCAGCGGGCTGCTAAAATGGCTTTGTGGGCCGGGATGGGTGTCTCACCCAGCATCAGCGTAATATCACAAAACTCCCCACCGTCCTTCTTCATGAAAGCCTCAAGATCATGCTCAAGGGAATTATCTACAAAACAATATTTACATGTATGTTATGAACTTTTTACCTATTTTTTTATGACTTTATTAACTTTGATGCTCCAGTACCGGGTAATAGAATTTTAAAAAATCAATGAATTATTGGAATAAAGAATACATGCTGGTAAATTTTTAATATAAGACGTACTGATGACTGCTTCATTGTGGGTCTCAGCCACTAGGCGTGTGTGTGGGGGTGGGGTGAGTTTGCGACGGATGATTTCCACCATCAGGGGTTTGTCCAAACTTTCAAACTCTTTGCTGTTCACAATATCGCAACAATTACTCTCTTTCACAATAAACTTCAGACAGTATTCCTAAATAAAACAAAATTGAATTGAAAGTGGGTTAATAATGAAAAATACATTCCATGTAAATATAAGTATGTGTACATGTACTTGGGTATATTTTTATGTTTTGCATAGTAATAAAATTACAAGAATTACTTTTTATCAATGAAAAAGATAATACATCGTTATCAATTCTTAATTATATTTTTATTTCTTCCTTTGTCTTCATGGTGAAAGTGTAAAAATCTATAAAAAACTCTTTAATATAAACTTAAGACATATCTTGTGAGCTTAAATTCTCTGACTGCTACATGCATATCAATTTAGTGGTACACTGTACATGAGAATGTCTTACTTTAAGGAAATCCAAGTTCATTTTAGATGCATTCTGTAAAGCTACTAAGACATTCTTCAGACCAATACATGTCTCAAGGTACTGCACACACAACTGCTCCAGGCGTAACATCCGAAACTGAAATCAGGTAAAAATACCATAAGTGCTAAATAATGTATAACATACATCGATATTTTGCCTATATATCCCGGTATGTAGATAACATTACAAATCTTTATTCATAAATCTACTACCCAGTACTGTACATTTCTTGTTAAGATCAGAGAAATGTGAGTGAAATATTAGCCAGAATGGGCCAAGAGGAGAGAAAATGTCCTTAAGAAAAGAATTTTACTCAAAGATCTGCTATGACCTTGAAAATTGACCTTAGTTCAAGGTCACTGTGCATTATTTACCCAAAGGCACTCTTAGGGTGAAGTACATGTATGAGCCAGATCATGCCAAGGGAAGAAAAAATATGCTCTGGACAAGTGATGACAGACAAATAAATGGATGGACAGACTAATAACTTTAAAATTCCTGCCAAGCAGCCACTAATAAATATTCTTAAATTACCTGAAGTGCCAATCTGTATACATCCATCATTAATAAAATCACTTCATTGCTGTTAAATACCTGCCCTGTAATAAACATTAAACACTTGAATTTAACTTATTAATAATTGAATTGTTATTCCTGTTGGTTGCGGGATCGTATTAAAACACAAAATAAAGAGTAAATCACAATCTAAAAGTATCTGTTTATTTCCTCCTTGTTATTCAACAGATACATGTAAACCTACCCTCTTTGGTTGGTAGAATTTTGTCTGTGTAGATATATGACAGGACAAGTTTCAGTGCTGTGGGGTTTGCCTCTGGTAGAATAACCTGAATGGGGTTTGAACTTGTGGCCTCCTCCAGAAATCGCTGCTCCTTGGCCATACGGATTTTCTCTGCTAACCAGGATGATCTAGCTGCAACCAAAGCTATGTGTGCTGGGATTGTGTCACGCATTCCATCCTTAAAAAGATACATGTATGTGTGTAAAGGTAACTGATGTACGAATATTCTTACATATGTAATAAGATCATGAATTTAATTGCCTGAAAGACAAGCTTACCTGTACCATATACATGTATCAGATGAAACTTTACCATTCTGTATTCTTCAAATAAAACCATTCTAACCTACCTTTCCAACAACGAAGTGAAGATCACAAAACTGCTGACTTTCTAAAAGCTTTCCAAAATCCTCATGTAGGGTACACTTTGGATATCTAGAAAACTAGACAAGAACAACCTACATGTACATGCTTCACATGAAATATACACATGTATATACACTGTACATGTTTAGGAATCACTATAGTCAATATTTATGTTGGAGTATTCAAAGTTTTGTATACCATATAGAGTACATGTATAGTATTATATGAAAAATTTTGTACACCAAATGTACATGTAGGGTATATCAAAAATACAGTGGCAGTTGAGTTTCTGCATTGTATACATGTATGCACCTATATCTAAGAAAATATATGTTCAACTTTATTGAAAACAATATATATACTGTAGAAGCACATATTTTCGTTGGGTCAAAATTTCGTTGTTTTTAAACGAAATAAGATTTCGTTGGCATTTAATTTCGTCACCTCTTTGTATTCATTAATACTTAGGTTAAAAATTCGTCATGGATTTAATTTCGTTGATTTATACTGCCAACGAAAATAACGAAATTAAATCCTCAACGACTATTTCTGCTTCTACAGTAAACACATGTTAATGTACCTGAAATCTGTACATTTCTCCACTTCTGACTATATTATCCACAGTTCCACCAAAAACATACATAGCATCATCCACAACTGCAGCTGCATGGAAGAGTCTTCCAGCTGGTACCTTTTAGAACAATTTATAATATTTAGTGTATATCTGTAATTTCCTTTATAAAAGCTACAAGGAAGTTTTCAATAAAATAATTTATACGTGTAATTAGGGAGATACTAGTAATATTCACACCTTATCTCACATGAAGTGTTTATTACTAAGTAGCAAATACTGTAAACGTATTATATTTGGCATGTACGATATTTGGTGGAAATTTTTTGACAGGTTAGCGTGGATTTGATTTAGTGCATTTCTGAATATACATACATTGTATTTATCTACCTGTACATATATATTTGACATTTGCCAATATAATTGATTAAGTGGACACCTTTTTCAGCAAAAATGCTAGATAGAATACACAGCCAAATGTAATATGTTTACAATATACCGCCATGAAGCAACCATTACATGTACCAGTAAGTGGGTTTTTCAATACCTGACTGTTGAGAGCAGGCTCTGTTATGGACCAAGTCTGCGAATCCAAATCAAAACTATAAGAAACCAATACAATGACATTTACAATCTAAAGTGTACATATATTTCATTCTAAATACAGGTGAATTGTAATCTGGCAAATTATAAAACTATCATGTATTTGTCTATTATCACAAAATCAAACCTTTATAAAAACACTCAAGAAAATTACACAAAAGACTTTCAACTGCCAAAATATAAGATAAGACACTAAAAATAAACATGATTATGAATATGACTATGGTATAAAGCTGCTGTATCACCTGTGGAGTTCATTGGGTAATGTCTGCCCAGTGGCTCCCCCAAACACGAATAAATGTCTGTCAAAAGCCACCATAGTGTGTCCATATCTCTTCTCTGGAGGGGGTGGGGCACCACGCAATATGTGCTCTGTGGAAATCTTGGTCCACCTACCACGAAGAAAACAGAATACTCTTTACATGTATTTTGCATTTCCACACTTTGATAATTATGCAAATTAATGGTGAAAACTTGTAAATATTACCAGCTTTCTTCATTTGTGTTCAGAGTAAATTACCACTGTTTGGTAATTAACTTCCGAATTCACAAAATGTATAGTACTTATTTTAGAAAGAGATCTCCTCATTCTTTTGTTCACCAGAAATTAATATACACAATGTATTACAAAAAATAATTATATAAAATTACTCTTGTATTTTATTAGAAATTTACATCCAAACTCACTCATTTTCCTTGAATTTAAATTGAAAGAGATGATTGGTGATTTTAGCCCCACTTTGTCCAGAAAACACAAACATGGAATCCCTGGCCACAGCCAAAGCAAAGTTGCAGCAGGTGGGTGGAATATTTCCTCTTTGTTCAACCTAAATGTACATAATTTCAAAATGATATTCATCATATCCACATTCCTATTCAGATTTACAAAGTACCAATACATGTAAAGTACATGTAAAAAAATTGGAATTACACTGTCCTTTAACCCTCGTACGATTTTAATGTATAGATCCTAAACCTTCCAATGCAAGAATTCTAAATTACACAAAATTCTTGGTATTCAAGAGGCTATTACTGATACAAGGGTTTATTGAATTCTTTTTTAAGAATACATATTATAAGGTCTGCTAGGTGAGTCAAGGACATTTATAAAAGTAACGTTGTCCATACATGTGATAAGTTGAAGACCACAAAACTGTACACAAAACTGGAATTTGGGTGAAAAAACTGGACACTGCCCATCAAAAAACGGTACAAAAAACGGTACAAAATATCGCTTAAATTCTTTTGATAAAGCACCTTATTTCTAAACCAACAAATGTATATTGTCGAAAATGCCTTATTTTAAATGTTTTAATAAAGTTTTCTATGCTTAAAAATTTCATATTGTGTTTCATAATCACAATTTTTTCACGAATCATATGAATTGAGCAAGCATAGATGACAGTTTGTTCACCAACTTTATATAGTACAACGTGAGAGTCGATGTCTCCAATTTACATCTTATTCATGAATGTATTACTGATATATACACCAGCAATGTAAATAACAGCAGCAAATGCAACCTTACATAAATTTCTGCACATAAAAAATCCTTTATTTCAGCGTAAGCATGATAATAAACATGTTTATTCATTCGGAGAGCTGGTTCAGATTCATGTATATTTCTAAAGTTGGCTAAAAGTTTTTCGATCAAGTTACGAAATATTTTAAAACAGTTATAATTAAATACCCCTTTAAAAACAAAGCTACCTAAAAGAGCATTTTGATACGGATGATTATCCCAATTGGCAGTTCACACCTTCACACGCGACGGTTTGTGTACACTACACAAGTATCGGTAGGTCACGTGTCAAACACAGGTGATGTTTTTCCCAGTGTCTAGCAGGCGAGAATGAGAGGAAAATGGCGGCATTTAGCGAGAAATTCAAAAAACTGTACAAATTTTCATATTCCGTGAATTATGGTGTCCCGCCAGTACACCATGAATGGGGTCGATAAAACGGTACATTTGGCGTACCGCCAGTACATATCACATGTATGGTTGTCTTATGATTTAAGAGTTCTTTAAAATATAAAGGGCAATAACTCTGTAAATATGTGATGTTTTGAGATAGATGGGCAAATCATTTTCAAAGTTCTTTGAAATGTTCAATTTGGTTTTTTTTAAGTCTTGAAAAAAATAAACACATTACAGAGGAAAAATTTTTAAAAGAATAAACAGAAAAACTAAATAGGTCTCTCCACCTTTCTGTCGAAAGATCTACCGTAAATCTGGAAATTTTTACCGTAGATAAATTTTTAGCAAATTTGCGCGTGCTCTGCATTCGCAAAATTTTTTTTCCTAAAAATTAATCAACAATGAAAAAAAAAGTAAATAAAAATTTTGCCGTAGGCTGGTGTCTACTCCTTACTATATGAAATATAGCAAATAAACAATACAATACAGTCATTTAAAAAAACCTGAACAAGGTAATTTAACCCCTTATAACCCGCGTGTGGAGAAGGGCTTCACTAGCAATCGGTATCTTATATTGACTGGCTGCCTCATGTATAATTATGTACATGTATATACTTATGACACTGCATGCATGCGTGATTTATTTATACGGTAATATACGATATCCAAGGTTAGCTAACATTGTGCATGTCAATATGTGTGACATTTTATATTTGAGTGATTTTTATTTTTAGCGCCGATGCCAATTCGCAAAAATTTAAAACGTAAAAATTAATCTATAGCCTTATGACTCGGATTCGCAAAAATTAATCGACGTAAAAATTTCCAGATTTACGGTATTCATTTTGGACTGTTTCTTCCTATTTAAAAGGCTAAATGACATCAGACAATGCCCTTAACAAGCTGTTTCACACTTACCTCCTGCCATTGTCTTTGATCTCCATTTAGTGGGACTGTCCACATATCATCCAATCTAGTGTTGCCATCATATCCAGCAAATATCCACAGTTTCCAGTCGTAAACAGCAGCCCCATGTGCTGCTCTAGCAACTGGTTTCCTGAGCAAAAGTTATAAAATTCCTTTGTGAATGTTTATTGCAGATCAACTGAAATTTCTTTAACAATGAAATTTTAAAGTTTCACTAGCATTGTTTCTGTAACAAACAACCAAATACATCTGCATTAACTATGAATACTGCTGAATCATCAGTTTGTAGTGGAACGGTGTTTATGGATTTTGAAAATGGAACCCTCATCCAAGCATCCTTAAGGATGTGATGGATGAGGGTCATTTTCCGAATTAGCCATAAGGCTACGAGGGTTTAAATACCCTCCCATACATTTCTTTTGATGCAGAAACAATTATCATTAAAATCCCACCACTAGACAACAAATTTAAGAACATGAACCTAATATAATTATAAAGTGTCCTTTAAAATGACTCGAAGTGTGGCCAGGTAAGGCCTTATATACTCTGGGTGAATAGTATTCAATAGTGATATAAATAGCTTTTATCTTGATTTCTTCAAACAAGGTACACGTGGACTAGTGTCACACGATACTCCATTTAAACTAGAGTAAAGCCTGGAGGCTCAATGAGGGAAAATAACATTTTCCCAACAAATTCCATCTCCAAAAACTTTGCATTAGCTTTTTTTGATACCAGTTAACCAGTACATAAGATTTAACCTAAATGGTTACTACTGAAATTACGTCCCCCTCGTAAAGAAATATTTGACTGTCCATGATCAATCATCCCAAAATATCAACATAATTCCACAACTACCGTAATAAGTTTATATTTTGATTGAATGGATAAAAAAACAAGAATAGAATTCCTGGGTCCCCTGCCGTTCAAGCAGTATACTAGTATACTGTACTGTGGAATCATTAAATTTCGTGGGGGCCAATTCGGAGCGCGATATAACAGTATACAGATGGACAAACAGACACACGTTTGTACTGAATTACAGACGGAAAGGAGTAAAACAATATGCCCCCTCCAGCTCGTCTTTGTGTGAGCATAAAACATTTGGTATAAATTTTATGAATATCTTAAAATTTGTAGGCATGAAAGCACTTTCAAGGTCAATTTTTGAGATAATGAAGTAATTATTGTGGTCAAAGTCCCATAACTCCAACAAAAAGTATCGACCAAGGCTGATTTTCGAACTTGACCAAGGTATTAGTGGTATAAACATTTGGTATAAATTTCATGTAAATCCATCAAAATTTGTAGGCATGAGAGCGCTTACAAGGTCAATTTTTGGATAAAACGGAGTCATTATTGTGGTCAGAGTCCCATAACTCCAGCAAAAAGTATCGACCAATGCTGATTTTCGAACTTGACCAAGGTAATAGGTGTATAAACATTTGGTATAAATTTAATGAAAATCCGTCAAAATTTGTAGGCATGAGAGCGCTTACAAGGTCAATTTTTGGATAAAACGGAGTCATTATTGTGGTCAGAGTCCCATAACTCCAGCAAAAAGTATCGACCAATGCTGATTTTCGAACTTGACCAAGGTAATAGGTGTATAAACATTTGGTATAAATTTAATGAAAATCCGTCAAAATTTGTAGGCATGAGATCGCTTACAAGGTCAATTTTTGGATAAAACGGAGTCATTATTGTGGTCAGAGTCCCATAACTCCAACAAAAAGTATCGACCAATGCTGATTTTCGAACTCAACCAAGGTAATAGGTGTATAAACATTTGGTATAAATGTAATGAAAATCTGTCAAAATTTGTAGGCATGAGAGCGCTTACAAAAAAGTGTGACGGACGGACGCACGGACACACGGACCCACAGACACACGGACCACGGACACACGGACGGACGCCCGGCATTTCTATGTCCCCGCTCCGCGTTGCGGCGGGGGACAAAAATGCATCTATTTTTATCAAAGTATAGGTTGTTTTCATTACGTGCATTATGCCATTTAGATTGAGTCACTTACCTTCCCTCATATTTCCACTCTACCCATTGTCCTTTAGCAAATCTATATTCAAACAGATCATTTTTATTGGTCAAATTTGAGTTTGAGTGAATGTCTCCTGTATATCCACCTATAATGAAATAATACTCCATTTATTCCAGTGGTACATGAAATACATGTAGAACAGAGTTCCTTTTCAAGATTTTCAAGTGACCAAGAAACTTACCAAATACAAACATGCTCTCCTCATGGACTACGGCAGAATGATGATAGCGTGGTGCAGGGGGGAATCCCGTTGTAAATGCTCTATAATGAAAAAATATCTAAACTAGCTTCTTTTCCTTTACTGTAAACCAACTTTAATACATGGCGACTTTAATTCACGAATTTCCAGAGATACACTGGTTCGCTGTGACTAATTTTCACAATCACTATGTAGATTACCTGGAAAATAACATATCTGAATACTGATTTGCGGCGAGAAATTTTCGCATGACGAGGCTCTCGCGAAAATTTCTCGCACGCATATTGAAGTTGGTTTACAGTGCATGTATTTACTGCAGCAAAGGAAAGTTGTGTCTTAGTTGTGCCACAAAGAAATACACCTAACATTAACAAATGCTCACCTTCCCCATGACTTGTCCTTCACATCAAATCGTAATAGATCATTCAGCATGTTTTTACTGAAAATTCAAACACTAAATCTTTACATTGATCAAAGAGAGAGACAAAGAGATGACATTCAATGAATTTAAACATTCATAGTATGATTAAAAAAGAAAAATTATTACACATGCAATGAAAGTATTTATCAAGAATAGAAAAGAGCAACCATTAATTAGCTACTTTTTCACAAAAAATATCAATATAGGTATTCAACATATCTTTATGATTAGCAATGCTATTGTGTCATCTTGTGAGGATTTTAGCATAATGTCTTAATTACATTTACTTAAAGTTTCTAAAACTTATAAAGCTTGGGTTACCCATTGTCCCCTCCAAATACATAAATAGCATCTTTGTAAGCTACCACTGTGTGTTTACTCCGCCTGCAAAAATAAAAGCAATCATTTATCAATACATGTACTATTCAATGCTTATTATAACTTATATAACTCCACTAGCTCTAGACTGTTATAATGACAAAAGAGAGTACATTTGCAATAATGCAAAATAACTACCAGGGTAGATAGTAACTTAACAAGCATAATGATTTGTATGACCTAACATACGGACTAGTAATTCATACCTGAACAAAATTTACCTTTAACTTCCTAAAATGTGTTTGTTAAAAACAAATATCCCGGCCTGCACATGGCAAAGTAATGATATATGAACAAATATTAATAATCATCCAGATTGTGGTGTTTCATGTATGGTGAGAGAACACAAACTGTGGTTGAATCATGTATAGATAAGACACAGACAAATGGACTAACACATCTATATAAACCTGGGTATTTATTTGTAATTTTAAACAAATGGGCCAAATTTGATGACTACCTACATTTCAGAAGTTATAGTAGTAAGGCAGACAGAAGGGCAAATGAAAGGACATAGTTTATGTCCTTTCCTCTCATCTTAAGGGCATATAAAATACTGAAAAGGAAGGTCATATGTTGCACTAGGAGTATTGATGTAAATGGATTGATAACCTAGAAACTCCGGACCAACCATATGAAAAGAGAGATATCCAAACTATTATATAAGCACCAGTTATAAAGACTGATACAAGATGGGTTTAAAAAGATCCTTCATGAATTCGAGTAAATTCATAAAAATAACACAAAACATTTTAAGTTCTTTTATTTTAAAACAATCATTTTAATTAATTGCATTGGCTTTGAAGATTTCTGTGTCTTCATTCCCCATTTATGTGAATTACAAGATTTTGATTTATAAGAATAAGGGACAAAACTGTGGTCGCGATGTACACACATACATGCGATGAAATTATATATATGAAGGTTCTAAATATAGCCAAGGGGATTTCCACAGGTCTCTGCAGACGACACACAAATAACATTTGATAAGGTAAAATTTTTCATTATGTTGATGATTATAAAATTCCTTTTATAAATATTTTGTGTATTAATGCATTCTCATACTATCACTCATGAAAAAATCCATTACACAAATTTTAATAATTCATTTCTGCTTGCAAAGTACTATTTGGTGGGCTAAAAACATTACTTTTAATGGGATACTTTATGTTGCTTTATTTGTCACAATGGAACAGATCAAATATAAAGGGATTTCCTCGAGACAACATCATGTTCAAATTTTCTTCTGATATATGATATCAGAGAAGGAATTAATATTGGAGAGGTATTCCGAGGCAAATCAAGTAAATGGGGGGGGGGGGGGGGGGGTATAAAAGGGAGTATGGAAGGGTCCTTCTTATTGACTGCAGCCTAGGTTTCCAAGGGCCAGCCAACTCTTCAAAGTTTCTTATTTTTCTCTTTTTTGTTATGGTAGTTCTGTGAATCAGGTGTTTTAAAGTAAATTTTTTCAGGTGCTTTTTTTTATATAAAGGCCCAGTGGTCTAAATATTAAATTTATCATCAAAACTAAATTATTGAATAACCAAAATGATGGACTAGTATGCAATATCTATTAATGCTGACCAAAAACTAAAAATCAATGCTGTTTGGTTTTATTCTATAAAAGTTATTTCTTATAAGTTTACTTACAATTTTTCTTTGTGTTACTTTTATGACACATTTTGTCTCCTCTTAAAAGGAAAGGGTCTTAAAATATTAGTTAACTAGACAGAAAAATAGAGATTTTTTTACAGTCAATGAAGATTAAAAGTAAAAATTCTTTATACTTTAAATACAGCTGATCTAGAACTTGGTTACATTCTTCATAGACTGATTTATCATCACTTACTAAGCTATGTCAAAATTTAACAAATTAGTACTGGATACTGTTTCCTCAACACATTCTGTACAATTTTAGGATACCCTAAAACCTTGAAAATTAGCCGGATTTAATAATAAGCCGGTTTTGAAAATAAGCCTCCTATTTCTTGCACTGAAAATTACTCGAAATTAAGCATGTTTTGAAAATAAGCCAGTCATGACAATGCCAGTTTGGAAAGATTTTAGACTACCGTAAAGTCTCATGTGTAGCACGCACTTGTGTATATTTTGCATGCGTACATAGTGTATTCAGTTCCTTTAAAAGTAATAACGTATGTTTGTGAATCTAAACGAAAACAACCAACAACGGTAATTACTTAATTGATAATCAATTCAATTATTTGATTATCGTAAATTAACATTGTGATGAAACGTCTGTATATGTTGTTTATCGTCATTATCAAGTCCTACAAATGATCGGTCTAGTTTTAAAGTGTCCATCTGTATGCAAACCAATTACGGCGTAACGGGACATGAGGTAAATAATTTTCAATCAAATCATAATTACTGCTTATCTTCCCATACTCATATTAACTGTGAAGTCCAACAGGACAGTGCGTGCTTCTGACACCGGAAATTGTTAAACAAACATTGACCACACGAAGAGTTAACAGGTGGCTGGTTACATAATGGCGAATACACTGGCTAGAACTTGTTAGATGCAAGGAACAGTGGTCAGAGTGCATGAATATTATGATACATGTAATAAAATTGAATGAAAAACCCTTTACGACTTTTTGTTTTACTCTTACATGTGTTTATCTGAATAAACCATTTTTAGAACAGTCAAATAGTTCATTCTACCGATCAATTACGACATAGTTACATTGTTTTGATAATAAGCCGTGATTATAATCTCATCGTTTACGAGATTTTTGCATTTATAATAAGCCGCGATTTGAAAATAAGACAGTTTTGAAAATAAGCCCCCACTTTCTTACCAAAAGTTAAAATAAGCCGCGGCTTATTTTCAAGGTTTTAGGGTATTTATGTTTGTAATACAGTTTTACAATTTCAGCTTTTTGTTGCAAGTTATAGTCCATTTTGAAAACACCTGAAATTATGACATCAATTATGACGTCATCAGTGACTTCATAGTATGATTATTTTCCCGATATTTTGCAATATCATAATTTCAGGTAATTATGCTTATCTAAGGTATTAAAGTTTCTTTGATACTATGCCTGACATTGTGGTAACACTCGTTTAGATGTGTGACATATATTGTGAAACACCCTGTATTTGCCTTGAAAATAGCAGAATAATTAATTATATTGTCATTAGACTTATGTATTCTATCGCTTCATCATCATTTACAATAAAAGCAATGCATCTTTGTAACGCTACCGATCGACTACACAGTTCAAAATGACTTTAAGTTCTCAGACTGCCCCTGCTACAGGTGAACCTTAATTCTTTTTTTTTTTTAAATTGTAAGAGGTCCTCAGCTATCTAAAATAAGAAGGGGGTTCAACCTTCCCAACCAAACTCAATCCTCCAAACCCAACACCTTCTTTTGGACACTTATAACAATGGATTTAACAACAACCCCCAACCACTAACATCTGCAGTCCACTGATTGTGCCTCCCTTTATGTTGGATACCTTTTGACGCACCCCCGCATACACATGAATTATTTACATACCGTGCGCCAACAAATTCATCACACTCTGGCATTCTTCTCCAGCGATGAACAGCTTCAAATGGACCGAAATCTAATGTCAAACATTCCATTTTGTTTCTGTCAAACCGACAAACTGGAAAACTCATGAACGGAACGAAACTGGCAAGTGCGCGGGTGGCAGGAATTAAACAAGTCGATCACAATGCTATTCTTACTCATTGTCATTGCAATTTTATATATCTATTTCATTTACCCTCAGTCTTCTTTTGAGCTTTAAAAATACTTCACTTTTTTGGTTTTGTTCATTGATTAAAACATTTTGGTTAAAACGCCAAACATTTTTGGCACGAAGCATATGTTGTTCAAACTAATCATTTGTTCATTCGTAACCTTTCGGTCATTTCCTTATCAGCTTTTATGAAAACCGAAAGAAAATTGGAAATTTTGTGGAGTGAGAATACCATTTTCATTCATTTTTCTGTTGATTTAAGATTTTAAATTGCTTTGATTTTTGAACCTGAAGCTCTTTTGATTGTAGAAGATAGCAGGCTATCCAGAAAAGTTTAAAAAATTTATAGTGACAAATGAAATCCATTATTTTTGGCATGCATGCTTTTTCTATATCATTTATGATTTTAATATATGAATATGAATTTTTTTAGCATGGGAGATATAAAGCAGTTTCTTTATGCCTGGCTTGGTAAGAGAAAAGCAACCCCTGCCTATGAATTTTCCCAGACAGGATCAAAACACAAACCAAGATTCAAGTGTGAGGTAAGTGTCAGCCAATTTAATGAATGGTTTATACTCTGTCCCAAGATATTTAGGCAGCACATTTTCTTAAATTATTCAATATTTATCAATACCTCAGGGTTCAAACAATGTTCATTAAATATTACAAAAAAATCCCAAGATTTCTCCTTTGAAACGCCCCCTCTAGCTTGTCAGGTTTCAATACACGGCTAAAAATAAAAAGTCTACGGGGATTTTGCAATGCAAAAGACATTACCAGTAACAGTAATCAATGTAAATTTATTACAATGGCAAAGACTACTTATACCCCTGCAAACGAAGTTTAGGGGGGTATATTGGTTTCAGTCTGTCCGTTTGTCTGTCCGTCTGTCTGTAGACGCAATTTTGTGCCCCCTATAGAATTTTTTACTACTGCATGGAACAGTCTGAAAATTTGTATACCGTATTTTAGGGAATTTAGGTCGATCCTGTTTATAGGGCGAAGGAACCCGTTTTTAGCAAAAAATTTTAAAAAAGTATAAATAGGTCGACTTCGATGAATTGGTCGAAAAATTACCGCTAGATTAAATGAATAAATGGTTTAAACCAATATCGTTATCATAGTAGCCTTTTATCTTATTTTGCAGTTTAAACAAAAGGGAAATAAAATGCATTCCATAAATTTACACAT
>WFKH01010931.1:58908479-58925698 GCA_016163765.1 Magallana hongkongensis
CTTCTCTAAATCTGTGCACGCGATGATGTTGGCACCTAGAAGCAAATCTAAATTAAGCCGGCAACCGCCAAGTGAAGGGGGCATAATTTAATTTTGTTTGTAATAATTATATAGACCATACTTTCTATGAAATGAAATGAAAAGATTATTGATTAACTGAAAATTCACATGCAAACAGTTCAACCACAAATTGTACATAAAGGGCAGCTCATGTGTATTATCATCGTCGGAACCCACAGGTTTTCTATCCGTTACACTGCAGTGTAACGGATAGAAACCCCGTGGGTTTTGTTGATGGTGTATTATGTGCACGTGGCCTTCGTTTTTACTAAAACTGGTACAAAACAGTGTTATTTAGGGGCAAACACTTGGTGCGGGTATTACTGTCTAATGACAGCATCTAGTTTTTCTTTGTTAACTAAATTTTTTTTACAATTCTAGAATTTTTTTTTTTTTATTTATGTGTCACAAAACTTTATTATTCAATTCATTTATTTGTCCCATTTGAAATTAGCCTTGCGGGGGTATTAGTCCCATTAGGACAGTTCTAATTTGAATAGATAATGAATCAATTGTATTTACATGTAATACAATTAGATGAATAGGTTGAGTACAACATGAACTTCTCTTTTCATTTAATTCCAGGTAAGGGCTGATGGCTTTGACTACATTGCTGTAGGAAACTCAACCAATAAAAAGGATGCACAGACAAATGCAGCTAAAGACTTTGTTCAGTATCTTGTGCGCCAGGGATTGGTCCAGCAAGCTGAGGTTCCAGCGCTTGAAATGGTAACTTTCTTGTTTTCATGGAATGTAATGGAAGTTTGTTTAAATCTCCTATATTAATGAGCTGTTCAGTAAAAAATATAAAAGTTAAACTAATATCTGAAGTTTGTTTTGTTTGGGTTTTTTTTTGGGGGGGGGGGGTTTGGGGGGGGTATTATTTTGAAAAAAAAAAAAGAAAAGAATCGGTTAAATTTTCTTTCATTGAAGCAGTAAAAAGTGGCATGTTATACTGAGAATCTAAAGTCCAACATGTTACCAGCTAATTCATTCAGAATTAGCTCGTGAAAAGTTACAGTCAGAGAAACAATATGAGAGCATTAGCTGAAACAGAAAAAAATATCAATAAAATCAGGGTCATTGGAGGGACTATGAGAAATGTTTTTATAAAGCTTCAAATGTGCTCTGTGTAAATTCTTACAGCCTTCTGTGGGACAAAATGATGGAGAAGCAGGGTCATCTCAAGGCCCGGGGTTTGCTGGTCTACCGGGAGGACTGAATGCACCCCATCAATCACTGGGACTAGGTAATGACAGCCAACAAGATTGTTGCAAATGTGATCAGAAATGGCAACATTTACAGAATATTGATCTTATCATTTAATTTGATAAGTCAATCAATTTATTTTAGCCTTAAATTACAAACTGTACGAGTGTTGGAATACAATGTACTTTAATTTTTTAAATAGAAATAGATACAAGTTCTAATGGAAATAGGGATTTAATATTACATTTGTTGAATATCATATCTGTCTTCATTAGATAGTCCCGGAGGTGTTGGAGGAGATTTTGAGCAACAGCAGCGAGAATTCCCCCCTTATCAAAGAGGACCACCACTGAGTTACATGGAAAGAATTGCAGAGAAGCGAATCTTAGAGGAGGTATACATGGCTTTTATAGAAGCAAATAAGTTTTAAGCATGTGAAGTGACTCTAAATACCATTTATGTTGGCTTTCGTCTGTAAAAAAAAAGTTTTGTTAAAATTTTTGCAGTCTGAAGATGTTGATTTTAATGCTGATATCCATGGCAACTGGACATTGGAAAATGCCAAGAGCCGCCTTCACCAATTTTTACAGCAGAATAAAATTCAAACGGATTATAAGTACAGTATGGTTGGGCCTGACCACAATCGGTGAGTAACCCCAGGCTCCTCACTGACCAAACCTTCTTTTGTGCAACCTTTAGCTTCTTCTATATGTTGTTTGATCACAGTATACTTGTAGTGTCTTTGCAATTTTAAAGTCTTCAGCATAAAGATCACACCTCTGTTATTACATTAATGGAAATTTAGTTTTATTAATGTATTTTTAGCAATATAATAAGCAAAAGATTGAAAAGAAATATACTTACTAGAATTTGTAACTTCCTGTATGTAGAGAATTTAAATACACCAACAGTTCATTAAGTTCAATAGGTCATTAATGCTTGCAAATTTAACTGCTTTACTCTTTTTTTTATTATTTTTATTATTTTGCTATAACAACCATATTTAATGTAGCAAAACATCAGTAATTGTGTAAGTTAAGAGTTCCCTTGCTCAGTCTATGAATAATGATGACTTGGAAACATTGTCAAATTTGTACCAATGGTGAGATGTTGAAGCACTAATAAAAAAAAAAAGGAACTGAAAATTGGGAACACCAGTCATTTCTGTACCCTGTACCTGTATTTGTTGAAAACCAAAAGAAGAAATCAAATTGGACAACAGAGTTACATAAAGAAAAATATATACAGTATATACATGTATATAACACCAGTAAACTGTTTTCAAAAAAGGAAAAAAATCTCATTTCATTTAACATGGATTACACAAAACTATTGCATTATTTTAAGTAGAATTAGACATCAGTTACCAGTATCAGTTTTGTCCTAAAGGTATTCAATGAGTTATGAATTTTTGCATGAAATGCAGGTCATTGATTACTAGTCTAGTGTTTACATGTAAGACATATCAATTTTCAGTGTTAATATGTGAAATCACGTCTAATAATTGACAATGTTTCAGTATATCATTACTCACAGCTGATCATCATCAAAAACACAGAAAGTGTTTACTCAAGTTTCTTGAAGTAGAGCAAGTTAACTCTATATAGATTAAGTTAACTCAACATGAAATGTTTTTCATCATGATGACACTATTTTTGCTTTCCTTTAAAAGACAAATCAAGAAAAGTTCCTGTTTCCATGCAAACTTTCAGTTGGTGATTCTTTAGAGATCTCGCAACATTTGGACATGTGAAATGGAAAACTAAACAAATAATGAATAGATTTCGAATAAACTCTCTGAAAATACAAGGAACACCACTTTGAGTTACCACAAGAGGCAAATAGTATCATCAGGTGAAAAACTTAATGAGGTGTCAGATAACTATCAAGGATTCAAAATTCAAGTTTTTATTAATTTTATACGATATCAACAAACTAATGCATGATGCTTTCAGTTTCAGCAATACCTGGGCATGAATGAATTCTATTGTAGTAGATGTTTTGATTCTTTTTTATATGTTTTTAAATGGTTTATATCGGCACACCAGGGCACTACGACAAAAACTTTGCAATGCTGGCAGATGAGTCATGTTCATGTGTCTGCAGTTCGACAGACGGGGCATGCTAGTTTGGTTGTAAACTAGCATTTCCTTTATTAGAGCTTTTGTTGATCACTCAATACAGAGAAAATGTAACATCAGACTTACAGCAATACATCTCATTACACTTCCGGGATGTATAAATGTAGAAAAGATTGAAATTGAATAATAATTTAGGGGATACTCATAATTGTAAACATAGACTTTTATCTATAACATGACATCAGGCATGATTTTTCACGTCACCTCAAAATAAATAATGGTTTCAAAAAGAAGAAACAAACAAATAAAACTATTTTATCTAAATTCTAAAATGTTTTGAATGGAATACATACATGCAGTAAAGAACAAGAAGTAAGGAAAAACATGGCTGTATCGGTGGGAAACACCTCTATGGCTATGGTGATTTTATTGGTCTGATGTTTACATTTTTTGATCAGCAAAAGATTGAACCAGCATCTATCTTGGAGCTGTGTCACTAGTAGTGCTCTGGTGGGCCGAATTTAATGGACATTGTTAGAAGGTGAGTGTGGACATTGTTAGACTTAATGCTGTAATTTTTATGTAATTTAATGTAATTATAATAGCTAATTTTGAAGTACTTCCATTCTAATAAGTTTTCCATCAAGATGTAAGTTACTCAGTAAGTAATATTCATTTACTCAGTATGTGAATTGCATTTTTTTTATGGCTTTCTAATTTACTTAATACTGTACTCATGCCTTTTAACAGTACACTTGTAAATATTTGTATATCGACAGTAATGAACAAAATCTACAACATTTGTTTGTTACTATGTTTCAGAAGCTTCATAGCAGAGATGAAATTTTATGTGAATAAGATTCGCCAAAGTAAGTGAATGATTTTTTGTTATCTTTTTAATCAATGTAGGGGAAACATGACACCTACAAATTTACTTTTGATACTAAAGAGTATTATTTGTTTCAGACATTCATGCTCGAGAACATGGGTCTAACAAACAGGTAGCCTCCAAGTCCTGTGCCCTCTCCTTGGTACGTCAGCTCTACCACATGGGGGTCATTGAAGCCTACACAGGTCAAACCAAGAAAAAGGATCAAGACAAGGTCAGTATAGAAATGTCAAGGACATTGCTAAAGAAATAAGAATGTTTGCTAATTTTTATAAAGATTGTGAAATTCAATTGATTGATTGGAATATATTTTATTGCATATACATGTACATGTATTTAATAATGATACAGACATAAGTTCAATCATCTTACAAGGTTGTCACAAACTGTTTTTAATCCTGGCATATTAAGTTAATGAATATTGCATCTCATTTACAGTTGGAATTGTATGAGGTGTCGGTAAACCCAGAGGCTCTGGTTCAGGTTGACAGGGCGCTACAGGAATGGAACGTACAGTTTGTTCCCGCAGTAAGTAACTTACCATTACAATCTGTGCTTGTATGTATACATGCATTTCATAGATTAATTTCGTTATTGTCCCCTGTTTTACTTCAAGACTAGATGTACACATAAATCTGAATTGATGTTGAAAATAAATCTGACAAACATTGCCGCTGTGAGAAACTGAGCGAAATCGTTAACAAACAGAACAGCAACGAACATTAAATATAATGCAGATATTAAGATCAAGGAGTTTCCTCCCTTACTTTGTAGCCTGCAGACCCAAGTCACCCCCACTCGCTGGTAACAAGGACCACTCTGGAAGAGTTTGAGCCCCAGCCAAAGAGAAACTCCTCAGGGGTGGTACCATGGTCCCCACCCCAGGAAAATTGGAACCCCTGGTCAGCCTGTAACATCGATGAAGGCCCACTAGCCACGGTAAGAGGAATATACCCTGGAAACTCTACAATGAACAGTTAGATACACATATTTGTTCTAAAAAAATAATTTCAAATGAAAATGATAATTTCAATGAAAGAATGGGTAATTTTTAATAGAATAACTCACTCAAGAAAGATTAAAAATTATATTTAATATATTTTACATCCACCATCTATCAAATCTGTTAAACAAATTTAAGCCTGTATTATAAACCAGAAAAGAACATATTTGCAAGTATTGAAATAGGAGATGGGAATCGCAGGCTAATGATGTTTTATGTGTATGTACATGTAATTCTTAGGCAACCATGCATCAAATAAGTGAGGATCTTTTTAACAACTTGGAACAGTCAAGGAATCACAATGAAAATCTTAAAATGGTAAGCAGAGAGTTTATTAATGAAGAACTTTAATATTTTGCAGCCTAATCTGGCCCTTGTTTTTGCATCTTATAAATGTGTATTGGGAGTTTTCTTTAGCCATTTTGTTTTGAAAGTTGTACAATATACATGTACATGTACATTTACACATACATGTACATGTATGGTCAGGAAACCCCGATATGAATGGTCT
Source organism: Magallana hongkongensis (assembly GCA_016163765.1). Taxonomy (NCBI): domain Eukaryota; kingdom Metazoa; phylum Mollusca; class Bivalvia; order Ostreida; family Ostreidae; genus Magallana; species Magallana hongkongensis. Next base: position 58,914,233 of record WFKH01010931.1, read on the forward strand.
TCTATGAAAGTATTTTGAATATTTGATACTGAATGCACGATATTACCAACTTAGCTACATGTAGCAATGGAATACCGTTAAGTTTTAGAATAAAGTATAAGAACATAACAAGCTCTCTATTCTTCCAGATGATGGAAGAGCGCACCCATTTACCTGTGTATCAGTCACATGATCACATTCTGCAGGTGATCAAGAACAGTCCGGTCACTCTGATCCGTGGAGAAACAGGCTGTGGGAAAACCACCCAGGTAAGACTGTGTCCATCACTAACACCTAAATATCTTCAAAGAGATCGTGTCCATCACTAGCGCCTAAATGTCTTCACCGAATGTTAACGATTGTTTCCCCTGAAGCCAACCAACATCACCTAATTGTTACCTAAATGAAGCATTTAACTATGAATTCCTGAAACCACATTTTGCACAAAAATGTGTACTTTGACTTCATAGATTATACATAAGATTAATCAATTAATAACTTTAACTTCTTAAAAGTTCCTTGAAAGTTTAGTTTTTATGAATAATTAATGGGAATAAATTTAAAGATATAAAAATTTGAAGCACTAGTGATTCCTTTCTCCAGATGCGTTTTAGGTATGGAAGAGGATGGTATCTGGATTCACAAAGCTCTATTGTAATATGATGTTGATGCTATAACATTAGTGTTCTCAACAAAGGAAGATTTTCCTCTTAGGTACCTCAGTATATCTTGGATAATGCCATTGAGATGGGTGTTGGAGCAGATTGTAACATAATTATCACTCAGCCACGTAGAATTTCAGCAGTGTCTATCGCTGAGCGTGTTGCTCAGGAGCGAGGGGAGGATTTGGGAGTAAGCACGGGGTACAGCGTGCGATTCGAATCTATATTCCCCAGGTACTATGGAGCCATCTTGTACTGCACTGTAGGTAAGAGGACTTGATTGATTCATTTTTGTGTCGCTTCATCTCTGTGTGGACACATTTTAGAACTTGTACAAAAAATATTTCTTTTTGTCTTGGATAGGAACTTTACTTAGAAGATTAGAAAATGGGATGCGTGGCATCTCCCATGTGATTGTCGATGAAATCCATGAAAGAGATATTAACGTAAGAAGGAATATTCAAAACTATTTTTTTTATATTTCTATTTTAATGAAGATAAATATCCCATTTATGGAAGAATTACATTTACAGTTTAAAATTTTTTTTTACGCACAATTAATTTTGTAAAATGAAGCACCTGCTGTATTTGTTGACAGACTGACTTCCTGTTGGTGTTGCTGAGGGACATGGTACATGCGTACCCACAGCTGAGGGTCATTCTTATGTCTGCCACGGTGGACACAACTCTGTTCACTGAGTACTTCGGGAACTGTCAGGTGGTGGAGGTGTATGGGCGCACCCACCCTGTACAAGGTATGACAACTTGCCTCAGTGAAGGAACAGAATGCTTCTGTAGGGGTTCAGTTAGGGTTCACCTAGAGACTGAGCTGCAAGTATGAATTGACAAATTGTTACATACACCGTATTAAGCTGAAATTTCCATAACATGGATATTTTACCGTATATAAAAAATAAGGAGATTAAGAAAATAAAACCAATTTGATGAAATTACTGTTGACATGGAAAACATTATGGTGTTTTTAATTTCACTATGTTCACAATTGGACAATTTTTCGCAAACATTAACCCTCAGTGAATTTTGTGCACGAAAATAAATATTAATTTTCATTGTTCATTATAAACATAAAATCGTGATTATTTTACAATAGGAAATTAACCACCGTGAAAGGTACATGTACCAACAAAGCAAATAGTGAAATTTTAGACACATGGAATTAAAGACATTCACAGTAATATTTACAATTTAGCAGGACATTGATATACAATGTACATGTTCAGTGACACTGTTAACAAAATTTAGGAATTTATAGCAACAGTAAATCTAATAATGGAATTGTCCTGTCTATTACAGAGTATTATTTGGAGGACTGCATACAGATGCTAGGATTTATTCCACCTCCAAGTGATAAAAAGAAGAAGAAGGACAGGGATGAATTGGGAGATGAGATGGATCAAGAGGTATTTACTCAAATTGTTAATTACTTTTGTACATAACAGTTCAAAGTGTATACATTGTACATACATACATGTACATATAAAGTTTATTTATTAGCAGAAACATGATTTTTGTGATTAGTTGTTACTTTATGTCTTTTATTTATCATTCAGGAAAATTGCAATTTATTGGTGAACAATGAGTACTCTGAGCAGACAAGGCGTGCAATGGCCATGCTGAATGAAAAAGAGATGTCATTTGAGTTGATAGAGGTCTGTTTACAAATCAGAATTACAGTCATAATTTACAACAGTTACTAATAATGATTTTCAATTATATTGTTGTGATGAAGTCCTCTATGCAAGATCCCATGTTTTGCAGGCTCTCATTAAATACATCAAGACCTTGAAGATTCCAGGTGCCATTTTGATTTTCCTGCCTGGATGGAACCTGATTTTTGCATTGCACAGATATCTAGAGACCCACCCAGAGTTTGGTAGGGAAGCATTTTAATATTAATATTGTGTAAAGGTGTTTGTTATGACATGAATGCATTCATTCTGAGATTTTTTTAGCATTAGGTATTTTAATCATTTATTTGTACCATTACAAGCATTACCAGGTATATAGTTTTATCAGAAATGTTACATCTTATGAGGAAAGTTACTTTGTCAATGCATAACTAGATTCAGTCATAGGAAAAGTTTCAAAATGGTCAAAATATACATGTATACATGTATTACTACTGAAAGTAAACAATCACAGTGCATTTCAGTGCTTTGATTTGTAAATGACATGCATCTGTTTATCTTAAAAGGTGGTCCAATGTACAGAGCTTTGCCACTCCACTCTCAGATGCCCAGAGAAGACCAGAGAAAAGTGTTTGAACCAGTCCCTGAGGGGGTCACAAAGGTACATATCAAACAGAAAACATTCATTCATTCATTCTCTTAATTTTGATTATTAATCTTAATTATAGATAACACAAGTTGAGAAGATGCAAATACAGTCTATAAAGAAAAAACTGAATAGAATGTGTTAATGTAGTTACAAAAATTTGTTTTAGTAATATATAAACATGTCCTTAGATACTGTATGTTCTATTTATGCACATTGATAGCTCTATACATGTAAGTAGATGTACATGTAGTATGTTGGTCTGTATTTTGCATTTTATATTTTTTGTTAACACTATAATATATATGAGTCCATGTACATACAGATCCTTATTAAAACTCTGTGTTTTGATTTAAGATTATCCTGTCCACTAATATTGCTGAGACCTCTGTCACTATCAATGATGTTGTGTACGTGATCGATTCATGCAAGTAAGCAATACTTCATATTGATAACATGTAATAAGATTTAACTATAACAATATGATTTAAATGTATTTCTTAAATTTTAAACAGGGCTTTGAGTTTGCGATGTCAAGAATTATATGAATACTCTTTCTAGTCTAATTGTACCATGCTTCTATGTTCCTTCTTAGATGTAAATGTCCCGCATTTGGACAAAAGTATTACATCAAATGGGACAAGTGGGTGTGAAAATAACATGATACTAAATATTAAAACAATATGCTTTGTGTTATTTGTAAATAGAGCCAAGATGAAGTTGTTTACATCCCACAATAACATGACAAACTATGCCACGGTGTGGGCCTCCAAGACGAACCTGGAACAGCGGCGGGGAAGGGCTGGACGTGTCAGACCGGGCTTCTCCTTCCATCTCTGTAGCAGGGCCAGGTTTGAGAGGTCAGTTCTAATAAAGTTTACTTTCAGAAATTTTAGTTTTTAGTCACAATCTTTTTTCTTTAAATTTTTTAAATGAATTTTATTTTTTTTTAACGAATATCATACGCTATAGGAGTATTGTAAACAAACTTATTTTAGCGGCATTAATATTCAAGCGCTGCTCTGATCTGCTAAGTCAAGTACATTGTAATGTAGTTCTACAACAAATATATGAGCAAGCAATCTCTCTTTCTCTCTCTGCAATTTTAACCTTGAATTTGAACTTGACCGGAAACCCTCAGTAGGTAATGTCTGTATAGGTTCTTGGTCATCCATAGATTTCATTGATCATATTTGCTTCCATGTTAGTGTGAAGTACATGTACACTGTAGCTGTTGTGGGGCATAGTGTTTCATTAGCACTGCTTGTTTCTGTGTGTGATTAGATTAGACCAGCATACCACTCCGGAGATCTTCAGGACTCCCCTCCATGAGTTGGCCTTGGCCATTAAGCTTCTGAGACTGGGACCAATAGGTTCATTCCTAGCTAAAGCTGTAGAACCTCCTCCCATTGATGCTGTCATCGAGGCAGAGGCTCTTCTAAAGGGTAGGTGTTGTCTAGATATAAATTTTAATTAACCTAGTTTCATGCAGTAAATCAACTTTTATCTACGTAATGTACATGTATGTTCATAAGAAAGATAACAAAGGATACTGGTACATGTTAGTCAATTGCTAACTTCATTAAATGAGAGCTGCTAAATCAGGGTTTAAGAATAGTACGTGTTAAATTGAAACATTGATTTTTTTTTTTAGAAATGAGAGCTCTGGATAGCAATGATGAGTTAACTCCCCTGGGGAAGATCCTGGCTCGACTTCCTATTGAACCAAGACTGGGCAAAATGATCATCTATGGGTGCATATTTTAGTAAGTAAATATGCGTTTATTGATTAACTATAGGAGTGTATTTAAAGTTGTTATATACTGGTAAGTACATTTTTTTTTTTAAATAATATCTCAAACTTCAGTTTTTACCAGGTACATGTTTGTATGAGTTCAGTTCTTTCATACATGTTTGTAAAATTAAATACAGGTTAAAATGTGCTTATTGCATCATGAGATGAGGCTTGCAATTGTTTATAAAGCATGATTACTGTAAACCTTTATTTTAACAGTTGTGGGGATTCAATGTGCACCATTGCTGCCAGCACTACGTTCCCCGAGCCTTTCATCACCCCCACCGACCGCAAGCGTCTGGGGTGGGTCCACAAGTCCTTGGCAGGGAATCGCTTCAGTGACCATGTAGCATTGCTTAATGCTTTCAATCTGTGGGAAGACGCCAGGTAAAAGAAGAAGCCTACAATAGTTTCTTAATTGATTTTTTTTCCTTTTTATGAATATTTTATCTATATGGGTAATACCATACAATTGACTCATGCAAAGTGCCAGAATTACCTGTTACATGATATGTTTGTAAAATGTACACACTGTGTTTAACCATGCAGGAGTGGAGGCGAGCAGAATGAGATGTACTTCTGTGACCAGAAATCTCTCTCCATGCAGACTCTGAGGATGACCTTCGAGGCCAAGCGGCAGCTCTGTGACATTCTGATCAATGTCGGATTCCCTGAGGAATGTCTGACCCCCCAGGTGTTCAACTTCACCGGTCCAGACAGAAACCTAGACATGGTAGGTATTTTTATTTGTACCGATAACTAAGGATGATGAAGGTACATTTGTATCTCTATCTCTCTCTTTGCAATGAGCATTCAGCATTATTAGTAGATAAAAGACATTGCCATATTTGTAATACTTTTTCTCTTAAGTTATATGTCACATTGCAGGTCATATCTCTGCTGTGTATGGGGTTGTACCCCAACGTGTGTTATCATAAGGAGAAAAGGAAAGTGTTGACAACAGAGAGTCGTGCAGCCTTGGTCCACAAATCCTCTGTCAACTGCACAAACAAAGATATCAAGTTCCCATCACCTTTCTTTGTCTTTGGGGAAAAGGTAAGCATCTAAGACATTCAACAGCTAAGATTCGCTTAAAAATTTACTTAAACTATTGTTGACAAAATTGAAGATGTGCTTTGTGTTCTATACTTTACAAAATGGAAGCATTGAACTTTCAAGTTGTGTCTAAATTTTTGTAACAGATTCGGACCCGAGCTGTTTCATGTAAGCAGATGTCTATGGTGTCTCCGCTGCAGCTTCTGATGTTTGCTGCCAGAAATGTTACACTGGAGGAAGGCAATATCATCCTAGATAAATGGTATGAAGTACATGTAGTCATTTCAAGCAAACTTTCATGATAATACATGTACATGTATAATTGATTCACCTGGTACATTTACATGGATATAGTCATGTATCAGAGTATCAAATTAAAATGATGGTGATAAAATACTGTAGATTCCTTATTAATTGTGGGAAATAAATATCTGGGTAAAATTGCAAGAAGCGCCCTTTGTGGATTTTAAAATCCTGCTTTCATTTTCCTGGCAGTTTTGAACTGTGTGAAATTTTAATAAAAGTTTGGCGCTTATGATTTTATATTCTTGCAATTTTACACACTAGTGGATTTGCTTAATTAAATACTGTACTTGCATAAAATGAGGAATCTAAAGTGTGCTTCAAAACGTTGAAGTAACACTATACATGGTTTTTTTATGATTATACAGGATAAACTTGAAGATGGAGTATGAGGCTGCAGCAAAGATAGTAGCCCTTCGGCCGCCACTAGAGGCCCTGATAGTGAGGATCACAAACAACCCCGAGGGGATCCAGAACCCCGGGCCCCAGGAGGAGACTCTGATGTCAGCGGTCCGGTCCCTGTCCAGACCCAGCACCGGGAGGTTCAACCTCAGCAGTGAGGGGGAGTCAGGGTATGGGTAAAATATGAAAATCTCACTCAATAACCAGACAAGTAGTACAAAGATAGAGTTTAAACACTGGGATGCAAATACTGTAATAGCAGGAAATGAACTCACAGAGTTTAATTTCACTATATTCAAAGAAATATTAGTCCAGCAAATTCAATTTTCAGTATCTTAAAATTTAAAGAAAATAATTTTGAAATTTACTGAGAATGTTAAACAAAATGTGTTTCCATTTTAATACGTATAATAGAGTAGCTTTAATTACCGTATCAGAAAAATTTCTTTTTCTAATTTTCTAATGCAAGTACATGTAATGCTGTAACATTTTATTATGTCCAGAGCGGTAATGATAAATTAAATACAGCTGAACACGCATTGTTGAGTTTAACTGATGCATATTAATCAGTCTTATAACCTTTAGCAGTCAATCAGTACATGTACATGTATCTGAACTCTTTTGAATGTCTTTTTTCAATGAACATCAATTATCAATGAATTGAACAGAGGAACATGATAATATCATTTCTGTTACAGGGAACCCCCTCACAAGATGGCTCGGTTTGGAGGCCCCCCTAGAGGTGGGGGTGGATACAGAGGAGGGTATGGAGGGGGAGGAATGTCCAATTATGGAGCAGGAGGGGGATATAGAGGATTCAGAGGCGGACGTGGGGGAGGAGGAGGATTTGGTAAATTGAACATACATGCATACTGTACATTACATATAAGACGATTGATCTGACCCAAGGTTTTCCTAATATGCAGGGAAAAGTCAATAGCTTTATTCCATTAAATCTGCATGTTCATAACTTATTTTTATCAATGAATTAACTCGTACTAGGTGAGAAGAGTATAATATTGGATATATGAGTGTACATTGTATTTAATTATGCTTAACCAAGACCATTTTTACCATATCGTATATATAAATGGTTTATGGGTATTATTCAATAGATTTTAGATATCATTTCAATATAAAAGTTGTTGAAATGTTTTTGTTATGAGGTATTGGCTTAATCAGATCTGAAAATCATTTTCCAGTTTGTAAGGATAGCAAACATCTTGTTTATATATACTGAAGAGTACTTGTTAATTTCAGGGGGAAGTCGTGGATATAGTGGAGGCGGTCGTGGATTTGGTGGAGGAGGATATGGAGGGGGCAGTGGAAGAGGATACGGGGGCGGAGGAGCCCGAGGCTTTGGAGGAGGTGGTGCCGGTGGGAGGGGTTTTGGGGGAGGAGGATTCCGGGGAGGAAGAGGGGGGTTTCGCGGTGGCTACTGAAGATCTTCACCGTTCTGGACTGATTCTGGACTGTATCGTGACAATAATGTGTGCAATTTTTATTGACTTTCATGTTAACTTCTGTAAAATTTTGTTCATGGATGCATTAGTAGTTTTGTATGTTGAAAACATGCATACACATTTAGTTGTTAAGTGAATGAATAAAGCAACTGCAAAGACTTCCTTTGTTGTTTACATAAAGTTTTCTTAAGTATTCCAAAATACATGTTTCACTAGTGCTTGTGTTAAAAATGCTGGGTTTTTGTAAAGATGCTCGGCATTCGTTTTCTTAATACTTTCTTTGCATGTCCAAAAGTAAATGGCAGTTTAAGGACACAGTGCATTAAGTAATGGTAATAAAACTTTAAATGATCAGAAAGAAATCTAGAGCATCTATTTATTTGCATCTGTTAACATTAAAAATATTTAAGTGTGAATTTGAGAATGTATATACATGTTCATGTATATGTATTTATGTTTTCCAAATTCAGTAAAATTAATTTTCAGATAAAACTTGAATCATGAGATTGATGCATGTCTGTCTTTAAGTAATAACAAATCAACCATTCACAAATTATATTTTGGAGATTCACTCACTATCAGAATTACAAGTGGATGAGACAAATATAGGGCGTAACCTGTCGCAGTTCAAAAAGGCATCAATACAATAAAAATAAGTAATTATATTTACATTTTCCAGTCTTTGTCAATGATAAGACTACAAATCAAATTTGTAACGTATAGTTTAATAATTTCATCAAGGACGCAAATGAGGTACTATTGGGGCACAAGCGGGGTTTGCATAATTATAAAAAATAACGTACAAATTCAATAATTTAATATTTAATCGTACAATTGCTGAAAAGTATATAAATATAAGTAATAAGGAGTCATTCTTTGAATATTATGAGGTGATCATTACGGTCGGGGCGTGATCAGATCTATCATAAAGGCCTATTTGATCACGCCCATACCATAATGATCACCTCATAATAATAATAATAAAGATAATAATAATAAAGAATGATTCCTTATCCTTTAAGTAATATTCAGGGTACAGGATATTGGACAGATTTTTTAAATTTCATTGTCGCTTAAAACAATTTCTGTGCAAAAGAGAGATGGTGAATTAGATTTCTTTGATATTTAATTTCACGGAGAATTGAATAGTTATACATAAAATTCGTGGTAGCTAAATTTTTGAGGATTTCATGGGAACCACTTATCATCAAATTAACATTTTCGCCGAACTGTAAACCATATATTTGATATACTTAGATAGGTCCAGCCGAATCTCTTGATTTAGCTAATATATAGTTTGAATCACAGGTGCTTGAGGACAGGACCGCCGATCACCCACCCCAAGTAAAGACCCCGGGTCTTTATTCCTTTTTTCATAAAATTATCCATTTGTGACGTATTTCTGATCTTATTTATACTTATATAAATTTACATTATAAAATTACCAAAAATATCCAGTAAGGATTTAAAATCAATGTTTTTAACCCTCAGTTTGCATATACCTGCATTCATCTATACAGGTTAAGTTTCTTTTTGCAAATTTATTATTTTTTATAGACAATGCTGAAAATTGATTATATGTATCATGGCATGCATAGAACTTATTTAGGTAATTATCTGATAAATTACATGATTTGACAAGATATACACTCATTTGCTTCCCAGCTACGGTCCCGATGACTTGATAGTTTCTCATCCTCGAAATAACTTAAGTCTCTTTCTCTTTCAATTTATCTTAAAATTGACGAATTGCAATTTTTTACGTTTTAATTTTGTAAAAAGAAATAAGTAAACAAATAAAATGCGTACGTTCAAATGTTCAATAGAATTAAAAGAAACTTTATATTCCATTTAAAACATTATCAAACTTCATCTTTAAAGGAAAGAATTGATTTAAACCATCGTAGGACATTCTGTGTTTTCCACGAAACTTAAAACGTGAAATTCCACGTATAAAGGACCTTTTTAGTAGATGTTTCTTAGAGAATTTTTTTGTATGTATTCTTGTCTTTATATACATTGTAATACATGTAAATATAGTTTCAAGTGATGATATATATATATCTGAGAATTTTATTTGTTGAAAAAATTAGAACAAAATACCTTTCTCAGTATATGAAATGTAATGAGTTGTCTAGTTTGAAATACATTTCACAATCTGAAATTTCATTTGATGTAGAACCCAGTTTCTCATCAAATCACTGCACCTGGTCTCCCGTTAGATAATAATCTAGAATTAAAGATATATGATTACATTTAAGACCGTCAATTCTAAATGTTTCACTTAAAATCAATAGCCGTTGGGGTCAACGGGGGTAATACATTTCCACTCCTAAATCCCTCTGAAAAATTTAGTCAAGATTTATCAGTTATTTTCTTTCAAAGGAGCTTATTACATGGAAAATAATACATGGCAAAATCTGTACCACACCCCATATCAACCCGAGATTCCAATATCAGCAGGATGAACGAAGGCCATGGGGCTGATATTGGTTGGGAGTTGATTCGAGTGTGATACAGATTTTGCCAAGTATTTATGTTTTTATCATATTTTTGATTAACAACTCGTTTATATTTTCATATGAAAAACTTTATCCAGCTTTATCGTAGTTCTCCCATCTCAAAACTGGCGCTCTTTTGACGCTCAAACGTATTGTGACGTCTTCTAAAAAAAATATGTCCATGTTATAACGTCATAGTCCACACCATAAAAATGCATCGATTAAAACAAAAATATCCGCGGTATTTCGAAATCTGAATAAAAGGAGCAAAGGTGTTAAAAAAATCGTAACAAAGGGTGAAATAAAGGGTGATGATACAGGAATGTGATAAAAGCGTGCCTTCGTTCATATCAGGGATGAAAAAAACCCCGAATTTTATACTATGTATTAATAAATGCATTTATTACCCTAAATTACGAGTAATCAAATGAATATCATCTCAGATATTGCAAACTATTGCCACGAATGGTCCGCCATAAACATGACCGGAATGTAAAACGGGGAAAATCTACTATATAGTAGGTATTCCGCGGGGTTAATCTGGCTATTAAAAGGGGGAAACACCACTATATAGCAGGCTTTCGGTGGGGGAAGATCTACTATATAGTCATTTTTCCGGGGGGAAAAACTGCTATATAGCCATCTTTCCGAGGGAAAAGATGGCTAGGTTCACTATATAACACCGGTACTCCATTTAAAGTGTAATGCCCGCCATAATGTATGTGCACTTCCAGACGTACGTCACTTACCAGCCTGCTTACCTTAGTTCAATACCATGGCTTAGGCTAAACAAAGAAACATTTGAATTTCATTATAGGACAAAGTGTTTAGATTGTTAGTTGTTAGAAATATTTCGTCTTTTTTTGCAGACGCCATTTTTATAGCTAAATTTATCTGTAAACGATAAAGAGCTCCACACTCATTAAAAGGGGAAGGCAAAAGTGCGAAGGTGCGAAGGCGAGAGTGCGAAGTTGCGAAGGCCAAGGAGCGATAGTAGTATCGCCTTCGCA
>WFKH01010931.1:58925708-58950942 GCA_016163765.1 Magallana hongkongensis
GTATATAAACCTCGGACTTCGTCCTCGGTCGATATACTCTCATCCGGTCTATAAAACCATGTATTGACCTCATCAAAAAGCTAATAATTGTATAATAGCTAGCCTGGTAAAAATAAGCGCAATGCTGTATTATACAGTTATCTAAGCGGAACATGGTACATGTAAACAGGGGCTGAGCCCGTCTTGTATGGGTATATTCAAAGAGTTTGGTGTCAAAAAGGACTTAATTATAATAAGTGCATATATACAAAACTTGATAACATCCACTACCTCATAGCTTGAAATTCATCTTTAGTCAGAAGAGGGAATTGAGACAGATGAATTTCTAAAGACCGTCTAAGGAGTAATGTTTACAAGACCCTTTACATGTATAGCTACACTGGATATAACGATTACAGTAAAGTACAGTACAGTTGTAAGTTTATACATGTATAGTAAAATGAGCTGGCATCCAAAATTCCACAATGGTTGGTCAAGGGGAGCTGTTGATTTTCAAAACAAATTTGGGATACTAGACCCCTAAGCCGTATAGCTAACCTGGTTAAAAAGAGCGTAATGCATATTTAAGAAGGGTCCGTTCTTGGGTCCGTTTCACAAAACTATCTTATGACTAAGATCTGTCTTAAGACCAAAATTTGTCATAAGATATCGTCATAGCTGTTTCACAAAACTGTCATATCTTAAATGATTATCTTAAGATCTGTCTTAATCTTATGACAACCAGATACATGGCTTAAGTCCAAACTTAACATGGCGGCAGCCTATAGTTTGGTTCAACAGAGAAGATCCTGTATATAATTGAAGTGCCCGTGACCTCGCGCAGCTTTTAATTTCAAGCAGTCGTTTTTTGCGAAGTTATAACTAATTGTGTTTTAATCAAATTTAATAACATTCTTCATAACATTTGTGTCAAATAATAATTATTGTGATTTTAAGACATTAATCGGTAAAATACTAAAATGGCACATCGTGCTTCGAATCCGGTATTGTAAACTACATGAATGAAGCTGAAGAAAACAGTATGACTCTCTAGCATTTTGATGGCGGTCGTGAAATTATTTTTACTGAGAATTTATTGACAGGGAATCAAGAGAAGCATGCTAAACTAGCACTTTATAATTTTATATCAGAAATACAAAAAATAAGGAAAATGAAACTTTGGCGCATTCTAAAAAATTCCCTTAGGATTTAATAGTAAATATTTCCCAAAGGAAATCGGGCTGCCAAAGGTATATGTTTTGTTAAATTTCTGAAATAATAGTAAATTAAAGTAGTATAGTAGTAAAAGTTCATGCAATAAATTTCATCAGGTATTTAGAGATTAAATAACCAACTCCCTGGACTATAAGAATGATGCAATATTATTGATAAGTTGCTTGGAGATTATGGTTATGCTTCTGTGACTGGACTGTGCTCGAGCCTAAGACATCAATGATCCCCTCCCCTTAACTTTTGAAATTGACGTTTCCCCGATGATGGTCTTTTCCGTCTACTAGTATTGGTCTTATCCTAGCCACTCCCCCCCCCTCCCCACACACACACACACACACACACGTGGTAAAATTTCACCTCCTTTATTCTTCTGTTCTCTCCCATTCAGAACCAGTTTTTCCTCTCTTACTACTCAGGCATATCTCCTTTTTCATTTCATTTGCCGACCTATAACATGACCTGTTGCATTCACTACATTACTACACTGAAGTTTGACGCTTAAGCTTTCCATGTCTCTTTCTTCAGAGCAATAGTGACAGAGGAATTCTGTTCTGAAAATATCCTTTTTCCTTTTAACCGCGCTTCGTAGACATACCGGTACTTCCAAAGTTCATACCCGCTAAAGCTCAGGTAGCTAAATGGTCATAATGGTCACAACTGAATGCATTCGAACCAATCTATGGATTGTACAGACGCAAATATAGCGGTAAATCGAGTAATACTAGGTAGTATCATAATATTACTTCGTTAACTACCTTTTATTTCTTAAGTTAGATATTTATGATCTATAATATATATTTTATTCATATCCATTGTTTCATGACCAACTTTTATTATATTTTAGAACTCTTAATTTAACAATAACACCACCCTACCTGTAAAAGATATTCAGTTGGTGCAAAGTCAATTATTATTTCAGAGCATAAATCTCATTAAAATTTGTAACATACACTATCTAGAACTAAATAATATACGGAAAAGGAAATGAGCCTCCGCGCAACTATAGTTCTTCTTACAATTCGCAATAAAAAAGTTTACGTGTGACTTAAGAATTGTCTTAAGATTTCTAAACTTTAAAACATTTTTCTGAAACGGAAGTGATAGAGCTTATTATTTCATAAGTCAAATCTTATGACAATCTTAAGATATGTCTTATGATAGATCTTACGATAAACCCAGCCCTGGATGGCATCAAGAATCTCACAAGTTTATCTTCCTCGTTGCACATAGTTGCCGGGTCAGATTAGCTATTCGAATAGTGCTCGATATGTTTTAGTTGCCTGTTTGTGTTCATACATATATTGTTTAAGATAACTGTATCAACAAACAAAAGGAAGACATTCAAATTAATAAACAGCGTTTGCAGTATCATGAGGAATTCAACTCATTTGCAGATACTTAAATCTCTCATAATGTCTTCCCACAAATGTTTATTTAAAAATAAAATTTGGTGTTATGACTATTTTAAAATAGTCATAACACCAAATTTTATTTTTAGATAAACATTTGTGGGAAGACAATAAGCATGAAAATTAATCAACTAAACTCAAATAGTAAATGTAATATATTGTGTTCTGAAGAAGGGGCTGGTTGTACCGAAAATTTTACAATTTGACAGAATCATTAGCATCGTCTCCAAGCAACTTATCTATATATACGGCATCATTCATATAGTCGAAGAGGTTGTTTCCATCTCTAAGTACTCGTTCTTTCCTTACCGAGACCAAGTCTAATTATTTCTACCCTAGATATTTTGATAAAATTTCTTGCATGAACTTTTTTACTACTATATCAATCAATCTTATTAGATTGCTATATCATAAAAAACATACTTTTACCATCCCGATATTCCTTCGAGTCGTTTCAAGAGTCAACTTTTACCATTATACCTAAAATTGCTTGTTTAATATATTTATATATTTAAGAAATGGGCCAAATTTTCATTATTCTTTACTTTTTTGTTTATATGATATAAAACAATGTATAAAGCTTTAACATGTTTCTTTCGATGCCCTGTCAATTCATATCAGAAATCATTTTTTTATATAAAAAATTCGAATTTCTAATATCACTGAAAAAATCTTTTCCGTATATAGTTATTTGCTTTGAATTGTTTATAACAGTCAGTTCGGAATTTAAGTCGATGTTGTAAAATAAGATATTAAATTGTACAATTATATTACACAGAGTTTTGATACTCGATGAAAAAAAAAAACGTTAAAACTTTTCCCCCGTGGCAACTATATAAACGATCGGGATCAAATGACATTTTATTCTGAACATAGCAAACAATCATGGCTGAGTAAGTACATCATGATCACCTGCATTCTTTAGTTTTTATTTATTCACTCTCTAGATATCATAATTAATATGAATATTGGTTTCATTTTTCCAATCAAAAATTTATATAGAAGTTGTTATTAAATGATGTTAATTTACTTCTTATTACAATGTTGAATGTCTTGTAGATAACGTTACATGTCTTGTATAGTTGTAGACTTCTGATAAATTGAAGGTCTATTTACATATAAAGAATTCTATACAAGCCACACTGAGAATTATACACAACTTTTTTCTTCTGGATGTATTCAATAAATATTGAAATGAAACAAAAGTACTTAAAAATACATTCTTCTGTCTATCATGCGTTGCTGAGGTTTAAAATTAAATGCACGGCCCACCGTTTGATGGTTTTACTCCAATTTGGTGTATTCTCTTTTGAGAAGTGAATAGGCATAGCCTTCATCCACTTCTCTTCACAAACCCTCATATTTTGATTCTGGAAAACGTGTTAACGTCGGAACGAAGACGGTCTACGCTTCGCCCCATGTTTCGACTCCAGTTTCCCTGAATTTTCGTAACAGACCTATAGTTTCCACATTTTAGCGAGCGCAGCTCGCCGACACGCAGCGCCGGCGCGAAGCGAGCTCTACCGGCAAGGCGTGTGTGAATAGAAAATTCGGACTAGTTGCACATTCATTCAACGGATTTTTTTGGCATCAGTAAATCGGACCAGTAATGCATTGTTTAAATCGTCCCAGTAGTTCCCTGTAATCATGGCAATTTTTATCACTTCACACACTCACGAGAATCAGCAAGACAATAAAAACAATAACGATGTATACGACATACAGTCAATGTTACCTCAAAAGTTCACCTCAGTACACTCTTTATCAAAAATAATCGAGTGACGTCACAAAGGTTTACACATTGATCCGATAGATTTTTTCGGCGTCAGTGAATTTTGACCCACAATTCATAGTACCAATGGTTTCCAACCTCACGTTCTAGCGAGAATCAAAGTAAAACTTTTGAGAAGCATGTAAGATGTGTAATTTTAAGAACATCATGCTTTTTAACTGTAAAAAAAACAGCTTACTTCGCTAACTTTTATTTCTCATGGGAGTTTTAAATAGTCAGACGACACTTAACCAATGTGAACTTTGACGTCACAATAAGGGGAAATTACTCTAACCGAAGTTATTGTAAATCTGCTGAAATTACCAAAATCCTCTCAAAATCTTGCAAAGCTAAAGAATGAGGACATTTCTTCAGACATAGGAAACAGTTGTAACTTGCACTCATTTGGATGAATGCTCACATATATTTTATTCACTATAATTACGGTAATTTCCAGGAACGTACACGTAGCATCGTTTTTTTAAAAAGGGGGGTGGGTGGGTGAATGTCAGCCTCATCCAAAAAAATCTTTACAAGCAAAAAGAAAAAAAGGATCATTCTCAAAATCATGAATTCTAATCCATCAGCTCTTTAGCAGTTCAATGGTTTCTTTATTTTCAATTCCATTTATTACATGCTCCCAATCCCAGTGTGTGTGTGTGTGGGGGGGGGGGGGGGGCAACTCCATGTTCCTTTAATATGATAAGCAAATATTTTTAAGCGTAAATTTAAAAAAAATTAATAAGAAAAAATTTCTACTGCAAAAAAAAGGGGATGAACTGACGTTACAATCACTTTAAAAGAGGAGATACACTGCAATGAACATTTATATTAAAATCTTGATTATTCAACAACATTGTATCTGAGATTAAACTATTGTTCTACTTATAAATAAATAAATAAATAACAAATCTTATAAACTATGAATAATGAAAATTTACTGAAAAAATAGGTATGTTTTATTTTTTTTTGCAATCAAATTCATTTACGTTGTTAATTTTATTTTTATTGATTTATCATAATTCATTGTTTGATCACATGCTGCGCTCGCCCCAACGGTCGCACCGTAAAACATATTAAACATTAATGTGACTTCCATTAGAAGGTAAAATGATGGTACGTTACAGGTGTTTGTCCACTAAATGGTATTCTCTTTTGAGAAGTGAACAGGCATAGCCTTCATCCACTTCTCTTCGCAAACCCTCATATTTTGATTCTTGAAAATGTGTAAATGAATAATCCATTTTTAAGGCGTCGAGCTAATGCTCGGCAGCCTTCTAGCGATCGTCTGGATTGGCAATCGTCCAAATCTTCACATTCTGCACCGCCTTTTTAAGGCGCATAAGAAATAAGTTCCTTAAATTATTAAAAGTTTTACAAGATTTTTAATTCCATTTATTCAACTAAATTCTGTACAAAAAACCCAACTTTGCCTCTCTGGTTATTGACAACTCATTGCATAAGTATAAATTTGCTTAATCAAGAAATGGCGGATGAATACAATAAGGTGCAAAAATTCACTAAATATTAGTTTAGCTTATCGCTTACATTTTAATTGGAGACCGTGCCCGATGAAAAAAAATTTGATATGTAAATTTATTTGTTATCGGGCACGGTCTCCAAAATAAATGTAAGCGATAAACGTATCTAGTGATTTTGTTGCAATAAATAAACACGATAATGCAGTTTTTTTAGATAGCACGTGGTGTGGATTTGTTTGTAAACAACCATACAATATGTTTCAAACGGGAATTGAAATAAATAATAGTATGTAATTAGGGACACACTGTTAATGTATTCAAATTATGAACCTGTGAACATTGTTCAAAGACTGTTTAAAGCAGAAAGAAAATTATTTATTTTTGAACTATGAAATTTCTTCGATTTTTGTTACCATGATGAGTTATTGTATTATAAACGCATCACTTCCTATTTTATAAGAAAACATACTGGTTTTTGTTTTTAAAGCAGCACAAAACATAATTAATTTACATTTTTATTCTAATATTATTTGATATATGACTATTGGTACAGAAATTCAAATTATTGACCATATCTTTATAAAAGAAAATGTCAGCTCGACGCCTTTGTGGCCGTTCCGGCCTTTGATTTTTAGGATTATTCTTTTCTGAAGAAAAATCACATGATGTTAACCAACAGGGCAACTACTCGGGGATGAGTACTTTATAAATAAACCCTATTTTATAGTCTTTCCCACTAGGTTACCGTTTCCAACACTTTTTGTTGGTTTTCTGAATAAATACACATACACATGTCTAAATCAAGTTACTGATGTACATCTGTATAGCTTTATATATCTTTAGCTTGTTCTATTTCCTGCGCTGTTGTCCATAGAGTTCACATGCTCACAGAATTAAGGCCGGTGAGCTGAATCACTAAAAAGAAATTGTTAGAACAAAAATAATCCAAGGATTTTTCATTACTGGCAAACCCCTTTTTTTCAATGCATATACTAGTATACATGTACGTATATGTATAATGTACATATAAAGTGGTGGAATGATTCAAGCATATAAAGTTTTAAAAGATAAATAAAATATAATTTAGATAGTAGATACTGGTATATTAGATACACTGTATATTTTAACTGTAGTACTGTTCAAGGCCATACCTAGTGTTGTTTACTATATAAATCTTATACAATGATTAATTATAAAGTACGCTATTATTGCAGTGATATAAAAAGAAAAGATGCTCAGATGAGAGCAACCATCAACCAAAAGCTGGTTGAAACTGGGGAACGTGACAGGTGAGCTGATTTTGACCATAGAGGAAAAGCAAAATATCATAATGATCCGTTGGAAAATTTGCAATTTAATCAAGACTTGATCTTCAGATGCAAAAGTACTATAGTTCATCATTCTAACCAAACACAATTGAATTGCCATTGTAAAACTTTGTTTCTGAATAACCAACTTCTGCTATAGGGCTCACAATATGGTAAGCCAAGTATAAAATGCATTATCTTTTACCGGTAATCACAAATGGCCAGCTAGAGCCAATCTACATTGTTTAATTTCTGTGAGCAATTTGTTATTTTGTTTATTTCCGAAGTATTTTTCTTATCAGCTTGTGGCAAACATCAGCAAGTAGAGTTTGCTCACAAATCTTAGGGCTATTTGTTGCTTATGTATAAAACTTTTATAGAACATGTATGAAGGTTTACAGTATGTAACTCTACACAGAAAGTGAGGTTAAATAGTTGTGGCCTGCCATGTGTAATTGTGTATGTTCTTGAAAATCATAATAAGGACATTACAGTACATTATTGACAGATATTATGTATTTTCTGTATATAGGCGCAACAAACATATTTGCTTCACTATAATTTTTTTTGGCATAGTTAGGTCAGTTTGAAAATTTTGATGTACCTTAAAAATTCTAAAATTTTTATATTGAAAATGTGAATAATCAATTTTACAAGATCTTTGTCTTAAACTGCTATCAAAATTTCCCCTTGTTTTCTTGATTGTGTTGTCTTAATATGAAAAATGGCATGAATAAATCTTTGCCAGTCCTTGAGCATCAGACTAGTTTTTTCTTGAGAATTTGAAGATCAATTTTTGATTGATTTTATCATATGATATAGATGAATATGTTATGGTATTCTTTAACTGACAATTTAGTATTTTTATACATCTTTGTCATCATTGGTCATTATTTATGTTATTTTTATCATAGATTAAAAGACTTGCTAAGAACAAGACTGATAGAGTGTGGATGGAGAGATCAACTGAAGCAGCATTGTAAAGGTATGCTGTATTATTTATTGGCAGAACATTGTAAAGGAACATTAATTATGGACCCTTAATATTAAAGTACTGAGTAGTATAACCTTGGCAGAATTAACTCTCATAGGGTACATTGAGATGTATCCATCAGAAGAATCACTATTTATAATGACACTGATGAGAGACTGTTAAAATGTTTTTTACAGACAATAGAGAATAAAATCACTTCAGTGTATTGCTGTCTTATAGAATTTATTCATAATTTTTATTATTTTGTATTTCTTTTGGCTTTTTTATTTTAGATATAATCATAGGTCTGATTTCACAGTGTAAATATTCACTGCTTCAAACACAACTAGTCAATTATCCGTATCTCGAACTTTGGGGTGTGGGGAGGGGGGTCCTTGTAAAAACTTTGAGATATCAAAATTAATTAGGTATGGCATAACTTATCATTTACCCTTACAATAAACATGCAGTCTTTATACTATAAAACAGCACAATTAACTACAATACCAGAGATTTACTATTCTGTCTCGGCTTCATAGTTAACTTACATTGCATGTTTTTGGGGTAAATTTGAATTTATGTGAATATTTTGGCGGATAAAAACGTTTGAAATAATAACACTTATGCTCAGCAGACTAAAAAAAATTAGTTCACTTTGAGATAAACCAGCTTTGGACCTAAAATGTACTTCAACATCATCAAAGTATTCAAGATTACCATATTCAGGATATCAGGAATTTTTAAAAAAAATCATACATATATATTACCCATATTCGAGATACTGAATACTTCAACTGTTACAGTATTAATTTGATTTCACACAGCTTCCTTATGCATTTGGTTATGCATGGTTAGATGTCTTTAAGTTAATAAATCATAGCAAACTTAAGTGCCTGACTAACACAGAGAAACGAAATATAAAAATTTGACATATAAAGTTAGTTTCATGAAAGACTGTAGCTATCATAGACATTTAATTTGGATTTAGAAATGACATATCTTAGATATCATTGTCATCATTATCATCATCATAATCTTAATGTAAAAATAATTAAACAGTATATACAGAATCATTATCAAGTCAGATGAGGTAGAAACAATTTGCATTAAAAGTGTACATGAACTAACCTGTAACTCTCTCTTCACAAATGCACACACTTTACATGGTACATGATTTTGTCAAATCCCAACACCTGTTTTGAGAATTTTGCAGATATACGTATGTATACAACATAGATGTTACATGACAATGTTATCATATCTTTAATAAAGAAGATGTGAACTTCTAAAAATTTTTTACTAACAAATAAGAACTCTTTGATTACAGAGGTTGTAAAGCAGAAAGGACTGGAACATATAACAGTTGATGATTTAGTTGCAGAAATAACGCCTAAAGGAAGAGGTCAGTATTTGATAAAGCAGATACTACCAAGCAAAAGAGCATATCAGTTTGTCCATTCATCCCACAGGCAACTGAAGTTAAAAATATTTCTTTTTATTATAAGAATTTTTTATTCTATAATAATAAGGTTTGTCACAGTCGCCATTTTGCATTTTTTAAACAGGCTTTTTGGCTTCAAATTTTTGTCTGTTATTCGTGTAAAATATCTCCATTTGCCACTTACTACTTTTAATTAAATTTATGTGTATATAAATTATGTGCATCATCTGCACCGACAGTTTATGGGAAAGCAAAGTGCCATCTTACAAATGCTGGCTGTGTAATGTTGTAATGCATGTTGAAAGTATTTCATCTTATTCTTCATATGTACCGGTATTTAGAGAGAGAGAGAGAGAGAGAGAGAGAGAGAGAGAGAGAGCTTTTGTCGGTTAGAAGGTTATACTTGAACATGTAATATGAATATGACTGAATGCATGAATAAATATTTTTCACTGAGGATGTTGAAACAAGTATACAGTTTTCATTTATTACAATTTTATTACAATTTACAATAAGAAAGCTTGGTGACTTTTCCGCTTGTGATTTTGTGGAAGTATTTGTTTTTTCAAACACTTGAAAATTTACTGGTAATAAATTCTAAGTGGTGATGAAATGTTTTGATTTCTCTCTTGTAGCTCTTGTACCTGACAATGTGAAAAAGGAATTGTTACAAAGAATTAGGACATTCCTTGCCCAACAGTCTGATAACTGATCGTGGATCTGGAGCTTCCAAAAATGTTTTATGATCGTCCTAGGGACGTGATATACTATAAATATAATTAGACACATCACCTTCATTTGAAGAGGCACATAGGATTAATGCAGTAGTGTAAAGCATTGAGTCCTGTAGAGAGAGACTGATGCCTACCCTTTTTGTGACTATGTATATTATTCTTTCATTTTCATTTATATGCAAGACAATATTATGATTCAATCTATAGATTTTTTATAATGTGTAATTTATAGCTAAGGAATTCCAGATATGTATATGTCAAATTTAAAAATCTTAAGGAGTTATGAAATCTTGTCATTTAAATGTTCATTATCTTTGAAACAGATTTATGGCCTAACCATTACTGGTATGATATTGGGGAAGAATATTCTGATTTTCATTTTATTTTATTTTTTTCTGAATTTCAGTACGCAAGTTTTAGATATTTGATATTCCGAATAGCAAGTCCAATAAAGGCATACCTGTACAATACTTGGATTACTTGATGTTATTCAGTATTAACGTTTTATAGCTGATTCTGTCCTGGTAATAAGATAACGTGTCATGTATGAATTGATATTTTTTTTTTATTGTATTAACTTCCACAATATAAATAAAATTGACACAATGAATGTCTTAATTTATATTAACGTTATTTGTTTATTAATGGCCATGTGTAATTCGCAATAAAGGGTTCTGTATTTATATAGTTATTAATATAGCGGTGAAACACCCCCCCCCCCCACCCCCCGGCATTCTTCACGACTTTCTCGATAAAAATCTTTACAACTGAACGGTCCCTGGAACTCTTCTTAGTAACCGTGACGTCACACGTATACAAATGGCGGGAGGTCGCCGAGAAAATCGCAAGTGTTAACATGGCTGGAAAGTAAAAAGCCATGCTTGACATTACCTGACCCTGTAATCGTGTATCAGTGGCTATCCGCCAAAGATGTTGTGTTCTGTACTGTAATTGATTTGAAAATGATGGATTCGCAGAGGAGTAGTGGTAAGTTTCAGCGATTAGGTAGGAGATGGCAGACGATATCTATCTGTAAAAAGATCGCATTTTAAATCGCATTGATAGCATGTACATGGGTGATTTACTGTCGCATGCCAACCTGAGTAATAAATAGTATCGTAACTGACATTCAGGAGGACTAAACATAAAAACATTAGCCACAATTTCGATTTTTCTTGCCTCAAAAAATAGCGAACATTTAAATTGAAGTTGACATTCTGTTATCAGTTGAAAGAGCCATATGGTTATTGATTAACTCTTTCAACTTTTGTTGGTTGTCGAGTTAAAAGAATTGATTTACAGGGTATTGTTGTTTGAGAGATTAAACTTAAATCTATAGTTGTTTAAACTTTGAAATGAACTGAAAATGATACCACCGTATAGCATGAACAAATAAAAATGGATGCATTTGAACAAGTTTTGTATCACAAACTGGGAAAACAAAACGGTAATTTTATTATTAATCTGTGATCTTTTTGAAGCTCGGTATGATGATAAATGTAAAATTGTAGCAGGTCATTTTCTTGAAAGCACTGTTTTAGACAGTAAAATACAAGCAATGCATGTTTGTACAACATGCATTTGTATTCATAATAGGACACATTTTCAGGATATTTTTTTTTTGTAATTTTAAATGCTGTCAAAATTACTTTGTTTATTTACAAAATGTCATTCATATTACATTACTGGCAGGCTTTGATGACAACATAATACATTTATTGTGTAATGTTCAATGGTCTTTTTTCTAGATTTCCAGGCTACAGAGAGAATATTTCGTAAAGTAGTACACCCGGGCCTGGATTCTCTACGACTCGTTGACAAAAATGGTGTACCAATTAATACGCCACTCAGTAGCATGAAGCAGAAAATGTTCATCCTTAGTCCGCGAGGGGTCCCAACTCGTGTGACAAACCATGCCTACAGTGGACAACCAATGCGCATGTCTCGTCCATATTCTGAAGGGGTAAGCAGATCTCCAAATTTACACTTTTATAGATAAAATAGCCAGTATGTGAGAAATTTTTTATACAATTACTTTTTTGTTGTTTTTTTTAATCACTAATGAATTAATAAAGTTGCTTTACTTGGAAAGAAATTAATTGTTCTACAGGTTGTAGGATGGAAAGATTTTTATTCTCCGTCTGACTTAGTTATCAGTGAACAGCTGTATTTGGTAAGAGCAATGTATGCATGCATAGGATTCTAACAGTACTATTGCTGGTGCATGTTCTTCGCTTGCATAATTTCTTATTCTCAACCTCTAGTATCACTTTGTAATGAAGCCTCAAATTAAATCTATTCTATATATAGTGCCAAAAGACTTGTTCATATGATATATTACTTTATCATCAGAAAATACCAGGTACCGGTATATAATAAATTATACAATATACATATTGCTAGCTATAAATATACACATTATATTAAATTTCTGCCAGCCAGTACTCAAGTGTCATCAATGTATATTGTGAGTTGAACTAATCTTTTGAAGAGATATATGACTCAGACTAAATGGTTACAGGTACAAAATTGAGTCCAAATGATATTTTTATAGGTAATGCTGTTTATTTCAACTGTTAAGATATTTTCAACATGGAAGTGGAAAAATTACCTTTTGATATT
The DNA here is from genome assembly GCA_016163765.1 of Magallana hongkongensis. Taxonomy (NCBI): domain Eukaryota; kingdom Metazoa; phylum Mollusca; class Bivalvia; order Ostreida; family Ostreidae; genus Magallana; species Magallana hongkongensis. Next base: position 58,938,659 of record WFKH01010931.1, read on the forward strand.
CAAACTAACAGCAGTAAATTCTATTACTTTCTATGTAAGAATTAATGAATATTGTTATTCAGTATTTAAAATGAATAAAATTCAAGTTGTGGTTATGGATATTTTCCCTCAGTAGTTTGATAACAGTCATCAAGTCCTAATCTGTCATTTCTTAAAAAATATGAATCCTCATCTCTCAGTTAATGAATGCATGTACACCAATTGACACTTGGTTATAATATATAATGGGTAATGTACTGGTTATAGAGTTGTATGATAAAAATATATGTGAAGCCCTCAGCCAGAATTTATCCTCAATTTAGTCAAAGTTGGTGGCTTTGATGCAGCTAAGCTGTTGGACATGCATTCACAGTAAGATTTGGAATAAAAATAATTTTAGGGTTGATTTTATTGTCTAAGTTTACAAAAAATGCAGATAGTCGTCAGAAAATGTAGGTGTCCTATCCTTTCTTTACTTAATTCATTCAAAATTTGTTAATTTCTCATTACTTAAAACTTTTAAGTTATATACATGTACATGTAGTTATATATGTAAAAAAATATTTTGTTCTTATTTCTAGCTATCACGCTTAGAGGTTCCAGAGTATAACAATGAAAACTTATATGAGCAACCAACATATTATAGGTAGGTAAAAATACATATATTGCAGGTGTTTCTTTTTTGTTTGGTAGCTTGAATGCTATCATCCATTTAAACTATTCATTGAGCACTGTTGAAAGAAAGAAATAATACCAAACCAGAACAATTCTCTCATTTCAATATATTAACTTTGTGTCATTCTCTGTGCATATAGAAATTAACATTTTGATGGAAGTTTATTATTGACAGACAGAAAGCTGTGAATAATACAGGAATTTGAATGGTGTTTATTATATAGCATCTAAGTAGCTAGACTACCATTATACATGTAATATATGACAGATCCTAAAGAGAACTGGCTTTATTGCATCTGTTTAACAATCACAATAAATAAACAGTCCTATGCTAGTGAAGATTGGCCATGGGATACCAAAAAATCCTGTTTAAATGTATGTATGACAAGAAGTATTGATGATTTGAATGGCCTGGCATAGGATACCTTAAACTTTTTTCATTGCAATGTCAAAGCACATTCTCATTATTTTGAAAGGGCTTTTGTTACTGTTGTCAATATATCCATTCAGTATTTTTTCTTCAAAAAATTATTTTTATGTGGACAAATCTTTCATAAGCTTTACATCCATTACAATTTTTAACTGTTAGGTGTTTGCATCGAGAGGAATTACATGTAATTTCAGATCCTCCCAAATGATCAGGTTACATGCCACCCTAAATGTAAATAGCAATTTTTAAGTAGACATCACATTTTATTTCAAAGCTAGATTATTTTATAATGGGCTTAAGATATCAAGAACTAGCTATAAGTAATGTACATATACATGAAGTCAACTTTAAATATCTATTAAATTATAACTGATCTGGCTGAAAGCGTCACCGAGATTAAACGGATCTAATCTACGTACTAATTGCCTTGCCTCAAATGTACATCCAGTCACTGATATAAATTCATTGTCCCTTTATAAAAAGGAAAATTAAATTTTTTGTGTGTGTTGATGTGTATATATGTGCTTTGGTGTTTTGTGATGTATATTAATGAGCACTTTGAAGACACAAATATTTTATGAAAAATACCCCTGTTTATCATCAGTATGATTAAAAAAAGGCTGAAAAGACTGTATATTTTGATATAGAGTGTAGCATGCATTGATGCATGTATAAACTGGCACAGGAAAATGGTTTCTTTTAATGTTGGTAAACATCAATACATAGACTGATTGAAAGAACTGATTAGCAGCTTGCGTTTGGAAATGATTCAATACTTTTAAAACTTGAAGACATTTGTCCTAATCAAGTATCCCACCGTGAATACCTGTGGAAGGCTCGTTGCTGTGTGCATTACTTGCCTGGAGAACAGTTAAAGAGACAGACAATTTTAAATAAGTTTTGTTATGTTTAAGCTTGTGTATTTAATTTCACAATAGCATAATACCCCCTTGCTGCATTATGAACTCTATGAATTGAATGTCTGAGGCAAACATTCATGGAGATATTGATATTTCTTTCTAATGGAGAAAGATATCAATATTGGCATATTATGTAGATAACTGTATTGAAACAATCCTTGGAAGAGAACCCAATATTTGGGTACAGTGTATCAGTCTATAATAAGCTTATAATGGATATACAGCTAAGCATGTAAGTGTTGAACTGTTTGAAGCCTAAATATTAAGAATAAGAGCATTATTATTTAATAGTTGAACTTTGATGCTAGTGCTTTGATTTGATACAATATATTCTGTGTAACACTAAACAGAATAAGAACTAGTGTGGTTTAATCAATATTCATTGAATACTAATTTTTGTGGATTTAATTGTTGTTGAATTGATCCACGAAATGTTCATTGAAGTGCAATTTCTAATAACACATTGTATTCAATGTATTGATAGGATCCTTGTCAACAAAATCACAAATCTTTGAAACTGTGATTTTTATTATATTCACAAAAATTGATGCCCATGAATGTTGATGAAACCCCAGTATATCATGCACTAGTACTTACATTTACTATATTGTATTTAAAGTCTTCAATCTATAAATAAAAAAATCTTTAAGAGCTACAAATAACACTTCCAAACCCCTTTTCAAAGTCATCTCACCAGAATCATGTTCAAGCAGTGCCATGTTTTTAAAAGAGATTTAACAGAGGGGGTATAGTGATTATGTTTTTGTGTAATGTTTGATGGAGATATGTGTTTACTTGTAGGACTACCCAGTCCGTCGTGCCATACGGCACCAAAAGGAGTGCTAATCAGAGTAAAGGGGGGCTGGTCAAGTCTAACAAGTCTAAAAGTGCCTCTAGTCGCGGCTATCTGGTGAGTAGCATTGTATACTTAAAAAGTTGTTTAAAAAGTCTTTGTGTGGTTTGCAGAGAGAGAGAAAGGGAGAGAGAGAGAGAGAGGGGGAGAGACACCCTTTTATTGTGGTGTTTGATTTTGACAGTGTAATGAAATTGGCAGAAGATGTGAAATGACTGAAACCTCCTGGGGAGCTTAGAAGGAAAAGTTGTTTAAAATTTTTATTTTTGTATTTATATAGAATTAATATATTAATTTTTACATTAACTCGGAGTTTGGTTGATTTGCAAAACCTTCATTGACAAAACTAATTCATTGTATTGATATCTAATTTGAAAATTTATTATTAAATTTGTGGTTTGAACTCTCAGTATTTCTTTAGAGATAATTAGATTTTATTAAGGTTTTGTGTTATCGGCGGTATTGCAGTTTACAATTAAATGTACAGTACTATGGATAAAGGAAAACCGAAAGCCATAATCATATCTTTAAAAGGAAAAGGTTCAGTTTAAATCAATATTCAGGGTTATTGCAGAAACAGACATAGAATTTGTCATTGAGATACAAAGGCTGTGTTGATAATAGTGTATATTTGAAAGCTTAAACTGGACCAAGTGAAGAAAAATATAGCATAGTGTGCAGCATGTGCATTGTTACTTTTATTAATGAAAGTGATTTCTATCAATATCAGCTTTGCCGTCTCAGATTATAAAGCACTGTGCAAACATGCCAATTTGTCCATACATATTTACTTCTCTCTGAAAGATTAAAATCCCCCACCAGGAGTGTATATACATACCTAGAAACAGTGTGAAGGAAGGGATTACTTTAACTTACTAACCCAGCCCAGTATACCTCACCTCCATGAGGTAAAAGATGGGTCAAGTGTTTAAGGTTTGCTGTATAGATTAGGCATGGAAATTGTACTTTGCTTACTTATTCAATTTTTTAAAAATTTTCTTCAATTCAAGCCAAGAACATGCATGTATATAATATTGTATTTGTTTCTTCAATTCTTTGTTCTTTGGAAGGGGGGGGGGGGGTGAAATCTTGATTAAGTATCATTCTGTTTCTTTGAATAACCTGTATATTAGAATTAGACAAGGTAAGCAGAAAGAGTCATTGTTATTGTGTTTTCTAAATTATAATGATGTGAAGTGATTTGATTTGATGTAGCTGTAATAATTGACCAATTCTGTGCCTGCTATTCAAATTTCCTTTAACATTTAAGGAGTTTTTATGGTAACTGAATATATGAATTTAAATTGATTTAAATGATGGGATGGCATGTACTGCTTTATTAACTGGGTTTTCCAACGGAAAAATCTGGTTATTGAAATGGTGAAAATGGCAGGCGGGTGGGTGGGCGGCTGCCAAAAGGGTACCCTTATTGTACGGATAACTCCTCCTACAGTTTTCAAGATAGGAAGTTGTTGTTTTGCAGGTCAATTGTACATATATCAGAGGTGTGCATATTGCTAGGATTTTGATTTCTGATAATTTATGAAAAAAATACCAGCTTTTGAACTTAGTCATTTTTCGACAAAATATTGCATATAGGGTACCCCTATTGTATGGATAACTCCTCCTACAGTTTTCAAGATAGGAAGTTGTTGTTTTGCAGATCAATTGTACATATATCAGAGGTGTGCATATTGCTAGGATTTTGATTTTTGATAAGTTATGAAAAAAATACCAGCTTTTGAACTTAGTCATTTTTTGACAAAATATTGCATATAGGGTACCCTTATTGTACGGATAACTCCTCCTACAGTTTTCAAGATAGGAAGTTGTTGTTTTGCAGGTCAATTGTACATATATCAGAGGTGTGCATATTGCTAGGATTTTGATTTCTGATAATTTATGAAAAAAATACCAGCTTTTGAACTTAGTCATTTTTCGACAAAATATTGCATATAGGGTACCCCTATTGTATGGATAACTCCTCCTACAGTTTTCAAGATAGGAAGTTGTTGTTTTGCAGATCAATTGTACATATATCAGAGGTGTGCATATTGTTAGGATTTTGATTTCTTATAATTTATGAAAAAAACACCAGCTTTTGAACTTAGTCATTTTTTCGGCAAAATATTGCATATGGGTACTCCACTTCTCTGGATACAGTACATGCGCGGATCTAGAGGGGGGGGGGGGGGGGGCCGGACCCGCCCCCCCCAATGAAAAGTTATTAAATTTACATACTATTAGTAAAATTATCGCAAATATGCCTCGGACCCCCCCTGGAAAACACATATACGCTTTGTAAATCGTCGGAAGCGGAAAAATTAAGAATGATATTGAGAATTTTTGTTATAGGTAGCCCCCCCCCCCCCCATGAAAGGAATTTCATGATTTTGGGAATTAGGTTTTTTGTTTTTATTTAATTTTGTTTGTCAAGATTTCTGATGATTACTTTAGCCCCCCAACTTTCAATTCGGACCCCCCCTGGAAAAATTTTCTGGATCCGCGCATGCAGTAGGTAGTGTTTATCAATTCAGGGTTGACATGGATTATGGATACAGTTTACATAAAAGAAAACCCAGTTTGCTGTCACACTGACAGCTTTTCACTTGTAAAAATTTATTTCAGAATAACAACTTATCTAAACAGTAGAGGAAAACTAATTTTATTTATGGATTTAAGTTCTATATAGTAGTGAGTTAGTCAAACTGACCCTGTGCAAGTCTCATGGTTTGTGTGCATATGAACTCTGATGGAAGTTTGCTGAATATGTAGACATATTATTTTGATTCCTTGAGTTGTTCCCCTTAACAGTGTGTTCCAGGGGTTAAGCGGCTTTTCTACAGTTCAGGACCTTGATTCCCTGCGAGTGAGGGAAACAGCAGATTAGTTACTGCACCAATCTGTCTGCCTCTAACTAAAGAGTTGGAATAATCATTTGTCTTTGATAAGAAGTTAGAGATTAAAATATCCACTAAAGTAACATATTACACTCTTAATAGATTAGAGTTTTAATTGCTATTAAAAACCCTAGAGAAGGTTCTTGTACTTTGTTCCTTTTTTGGTCATATTTTAGTGCATGGTTTTAATTCATAACCTGAGGAATTTACAGTATACAAAAAGTTTACTATGTATTAAAAGTAGACCTTTAAAATGGTGGTTTGTAAGTAGTCCTCTTGTGTTTTTTTAGAGTAGTGTAGCTGATGAGAAGAGATTTCTACAGTCAGCCAACAGCTCCCAGAGCTCTCGATGGAACACCAGTGGCCAGGGCCTGAGGCTGGAGAAAGAATGGACTGACCTTGCCAATTCCAGGTCCCTTAAACGCAACTCAGAGGTAGGATTGTTTTCAATGTGCTATTTCAATGTACATGAAAAAATTTTTTCTTGATATGTAAACATAAGGGTCTTAATCTCATCATCCTTTAGGGAAGTCTGTCAATCTGTCCCAGCACCTTGGTCTTACTTTCTTCTGATTGATTTTAGAATTTGTGAATCTGTGTTAAAAATGTTGTTTTCCCTGACAAGTGGAAACTCTATCCATAGTATTTAATTTAAAGAGCACAGTGAGCACACTTTGTTTAACATACTGCATAATTTACAATTTCTTGTTCTTACAGATAGTATCTCACAGAGTAGACAGAATGTATTTCATGACTGGAAATTCAATTAATCTTAAACCCAAGTATCATGTGGATGAGGAAGAGCTCCATAGACTGAGAGAGATTTCAAAATCCAGGCAGTCATCGAGAAGACAAAACCGGTAAGTAGTCACATGTTGTGTCTGGTTGTATTTACATTTTGGGACTTTATGTTGTGTGCTGCTTATTAATACACATTCCAATATAATATATATTCAATTCTAGCTCATGTTCCTCAAAAAGCATACATAAAAATGCTCACTTAACATCTTTAACATTGTACCTACTTTTAGTTAAACTGTCATTTCCACAACAATGCAGATCGACTTTATTTAAAAGTATCTTTAGTACATGGTCTTTATGTTCATCTTTCTTCTTAAATTTTCTTTCTGTTTTATTCTTTCTGTTTTATTCCATCTGTTTTACTCTTTCTTTCTGTTCTATTCTTACTTTTGTTCTATTCTATTCTTTCTGTCTGTTTTCCCCCTTTTTCGCCCACACAAGGCATACTCATCCCTTGGAGCCCTGTATAGAGGAGGAGGAGTCGTCGGTATGTCCTGAGCCCAGTGTGATTGAAGGAGAGGACAACTCGATTCAAGGAGTGGATCTCAAACCAGATCAACAGGAATCTCCAGACAACTTCAGCGGGCTGCTCTCAAGACAGCCCAGTAATGCTCATGTATTAGGGACTGAGATAGAGGTACCTGAAGAGAATGCGGGAAAAGAACCAGAGGTTCCAGAGACAGGTCATTCAGGAGACCACGAAGAAAATGCATGGAACAGCAAGGCTTCAGTCATGTTGCATTCTCATAATTCTAGTCACACAAGACCAGGATTTGTTGAGAATCATCCTGAACATTCACAAGAATGTGATGTAGAGGACAGAATTAGTGAGATAGATAGGAAAGAATGTGATGGAGATCCAGAGGATTTAAAACAGGTTGCATTTGAGGAGATACCTCTAAAACCAACAGCAGAATTGGGAGATACATTACAAACCAAATCTAAGCTACTATCTCCAATTCTCAGTCATAATAGCAAGGAGTCTGGAATTCAGATTGATCAAGAAGAGCCCAATGAAGAACTAGTATCTGGGGACTTTTTGGAAGGAGAGATAACATCCCAAAGTGGTATCGAAGATAAAGACAAACCGTTACCGAAGGACACTGAAGTGAAAGCTTTCCCACATGAGTATAAGGAAGATGAAGAAAGAGTGAAGTTCACACATTGGATTGTAGATTTTGATGATGTTGCTGTGGCAGATTTATTAACCAGTGGAGAACGAGACATCATTGGAGAGTGTATTACATCAATTCTGAGGGATTTCCAATCCTGTGTGAAGAAACCTAGGTTTGAATTCAAATCTGGACCCAAGGTTCCAACTTGTCTAAAGAGGAAAATGGCTAAGAAACCTAACAAGACATGCAAAGAAAAAGTAAAAGGACCATGTGTGGAAATTTCCAATCAACAGGCTTATTCAGAAGAGATGTCCCAAAAGAAATTCCCAAATAGGAAATCAAACCCTGCTGCTCACAGAACATTCCACCAGGAACCTGTGAAGTGTGGATGTAGGGACATCAAGGAAAATTTGAATGATCTTTTCATTCAGGGAACATCTGTTCCTTTGTATAAGTTTGTGAATGAAGCAGTTGAAGAATTCAAGCTTCAATACTTATAGTGATGTATGCAATAGTACTGACCCTATTCTAATTTGCGGCACAATTTGATTCTTACATGTTTTGCATTATAAGTGTATGGAATACCGATAGGTGTTGAAAATAAAGCAATCTTTCTCTCTGTATGTATTAGGGTCATTCATATGCCTGCATGGTAAGTATCATGCCATTTCTAAGGAGTTGTATCATCCCATTCTCTGTATACCTGTTGAGCTGTGTAAAGGAAATGCCAAATGATAAAATGTCTTAAACTTTTCTTTTCTCTGATTTGAAACCTTATAAATTACCCAGCATACCAGATCTAACCACATTTTATTATCATACAGTATTCTATATTATTATTACATGTAATTATTGAACTACTGTGATCTGTAAAAACAAAAAACAAGCAGTTTTTCAAAAACTATAATTCTGATACTAGGTAATAAAAAGCAAAAAGCTTAATAAACAGTATTTGACAACCAATAGATATATTGTTACATATGTATTAATTGAAACAATTCTGCATTTATTTCATTCTCTTCAGTATATAAAATTGAAAAAAATGATCACTGTCAACTTTTCAATATTTTTTATTTCAAGTTTTAAAAGATGTATAACCCAACCTTCTAGTCGAACAACAAGTGTAACCATTTGATACAATATATATATGCCTATAAAATCCATTAGTTTAACTTTATCGTCAACTATGTAGGTTCTTCTCTAATGAGCAGTCCATATGCTAGTAGATGAATGCTTGGAAGAAAATGGTAATGGGTTTTAGATAAAAGGTTTTGGTAATTTGAACATCTATCCTGCTAAACTTTTATTAAAATTATGACTGGGATAAAACTAACATTTTGATTATCTAGAAACTCTAACTTATCCCATATCAACTGCTAAAGCTGATATTTTTCCCCAGTTTTTTTAAACCTTCAAGGCTAACACTATGGTTTCATCATTATTTGTCGAGTAACAATTTTCATGGATTTCATTGCTGAGCAGATCAACAAAATTAAATGTACATGGAAGTACATGTTTTAAACATGACATTGTGTTTTGGTAGAGAAACTACAAAATCCTCGAAAATGGTTTCCACAAATGTGAAGAAAACTATAGTGCATTTTTACTGCAATGCTGGATGATTTCATATCCTTTCTTTCCTTTGGTATAGAGGATTTTAAAAATTTTCCTTGTTTATGACTTCCATCTTGTTCCTCAAGCTTGTTCTGGTCCAGTCAATTGTGAGTTTAATTTACCACACCCATAATGATTTCAATGACCAGATAATTATTATAAAAACGAGTTATATGAAATACTTATTTTGACCCTTTAATGTACCTACATAAGATGTGTTTATGGATAACAAGATATGGACATTAATATTTCCTGTTCTTCTGTTCCTCTCCTTTCTCTGTCCTCTCTGTACCTTTCCTCACCCCTTGTATTTCTGTGCTTTCTGGCTCTCTTGCCACCTCCTAGCAGCAGTCAACATTCGAAGAAAGTTCAGCACCATTCTCAGTTGGAAGAAGACTTACAGGTAGGAATGATTTTAATCCTTTGGTTTTCACATCCCTCCCCAAATTTCAATGTCTAAAATATTACAAAAGTTAACAGTTGCGATATTTCTTTCAGATTTCTTTATTTGTTGTACCTTTTGTTCATTGCTCATCAATACCTGCAGTTGAACAATTCGTTGTCAGAATCAGTCATGATTGTTTTTCTTTACAATATACTTTCAAATAAACTAATGATAATAATGTTTAGTAGAGGTCTTTTTTTGTTTATATTTCAGGCACTTACTGTTAAAGAAGGAAACACGGAAAAGAATGAAAATGATAGTAAGTCAATTATTCAAGTGACCAGAAATTAAAATTATAATTCGTAGTTGATGAAATTCAACATAATCATATGATAAATTTTTTATTTCTTTTTTTAGATGCAGAAAATTCTGGAAAAGTAAGTATTTAGATCCATGTACAATCTGTAAAACTGTAAACTGATTTTATTCATTGCTTACAAATGCAGTAATGTAATTTAGATTGGCCAGGCATTTGAATTTTGAGCAATCAAACACCTAGAACTTAGGTAGAGAGCTGTACTGTTACAAACTTAGTTTTATTAACCGAGGTAGCAAATGTTCTATAATCAACCCCTCTACAAAGTAAACATTATGGTTGATGTTCCTGATGCTTGAAAATGACTTCTTTTGGACATAAGTTTTGTAAAATTAAATTGTTTCCTGGTAATGTGAGTGGCCAGGTGTAAAATTTTGATAAAATGATGATGATCATTTATTTTTCAGAATGTTGAGAGACCAAAGAGTCCCCTGGGTGGCTGGTCACTAACAGAGAACCCTGCCCCAGAGCCTGACCAGAAAGAGGCCCTCAGTCGTTTGTCACTCCACAAAGACGATAACCCAGGGGTTCCTCCCTCAGAGGGTGGAAACAGTGAGAGAGACAACATGACAAACGGCGAGGATGATGGATTTCATGAAGAGGAAGTGGACATGAAGGGAAGAGCAGACGGAAGACAGGGGGTGGAAGATGTGATAGAACCTAATACAGATGATGCAATCCCAGAGGAAAGTGCAAATAATACTGTGGAGGAAGAGCCATGAGGCTAATATAATACACGTGTAATGTATTCTTTTACTGTGATTCCCAAAGCTTTACAGTCTGTGATGAACATGGAAACATTATGGTGGAAGAATTGTCTTCCAATATGGGTGAATAGAGAAGAATGGGTTTCCATCAAGGATGGATAAATTGCAGCATGGCAGCTGTATAATGATGTGTGGTGATTGATATCCAATCATAAACTATAATCTCCCAACAACATCAATGATAAATTTTCTATGTGAATGTGATGATTTCATTACATGTATTGATACTTTATTTTTTAAAAGGTATCCCTTTGTGTATCACTTTTTGTATTTTCCCTGCTCTTGTCTTTTGTAATATTCAAATTACATATATCTTGTTCTACCTGAGATCATTTAGAGCAACTGGTTGTTGTTTTAGAAGGAGGAAAATGTTTCTGTGTGATCCATTAATTTCTATCAATTTTTCCTCTGGAAATGCCAAATTATATTTTGTACTTGTAAACTAAGACATAGCTTGGTTGTGTTTCTGTTGAACATTTTTAGAATTGTGTATTCTTGTTTGGTATACAGTTGGATTATGAACATAAATGCTTTACAAGAATTGTTTTTGTGCATTTTTTTTTGATCTATGATTGTTTGATCTCTTGCACTATTTTATTTAAACAATAAAATGCTTTCTTTGGTGATTCATTCGAGATATGAAGGTAGCGACATTGCAGAAAAAATACATAACCCGCGTGAGCGGGTTATGTTAATTTTTTCTGCAATGATCGCTACCTTCATAACCCGCATGAATCATCAAAGAAAGCATTCTATTGTTTATATTAACATCTTTCCTTTAACTAATTAATAAATTGATTATGAAAAGTTAGTAAAATTCACTAAATTACTGTTAATGTACATCAGTACGTTAGCTTAAAGAAACAGCCAAATCGTCTCCTATGGGAATTTGAGTCTGACATCATCATGATTATTTCGTGCAGTCCGTGATTTTTCTTGGGTCGCTGTAGGTTTCGACCAATCGATAAACAGGGCGTGTCAATTTCAGTCCTGTCAGTATCTTGTCAGTTTCAGCCGCTGTAGATTTCGACCAATCGATAAATGGGGCGTGTAGATTTCAGTCTGGCTGTTTCTATAGAACTATGAATTAACTAAAAATTTCCGTAAGAATAGAGAAAATAATACTTGGTAGATGTAAATATATTACTATAACTACCAGTACATTGTCATTCTTAAACTTCAGCGCAATGATATGCATACAGTTTTACCCATCCATAGATTATAATTAAGCAACAGAAATAGTGTTATTTAAGAATCGGAATTTACTTTTACTTGAACATTTCTTTGCTTGCAATGCACTTTTCAACAAAACTTATAGTAGTCCAGGGATAATTTTGGTATACATATATGTTCATTGTTGAGTGATAATTCTACATGTTGGTGAAGGTCATAGGCCTATACACTGTGTTGAACTGGAGAAATTATGATCACTGGAATAAAAAGATCTTGTTTAGTAATAGTAAATAAAT
>WFKH01010931.1:58950952-58973272 GCA_016163765.1 Magallana hongkongensis
GTACCCCGTACCCCTAATGGCATGTAATTGTAGAGACTGTGCCAATGATATGTAACTGTAGAGACGGTGCCAATGGCATGTAACTGTACCCCGTAGAGACAGTGCCAATGTCATGTATCTGTGGCGACTAAGCCAATGGCATGTAACTGTAGAGACTGTGCCAATGGCATGTAACTGTGGAGACGGTGCCAATGACATGCAACTGTAGAGACTGCCAATGGCATGTAACTGTAAAGACGGCGCCAATTGCATGTAACTAGAGACGGTGCCAATGGCATGTAACTAGAGACTGTGTCAATGGCATGTAACTGTAGAGACGGTGCCAAAGGCATGTAATTGTAGAGACGGTGCCAATGGCATGTAACTGTAGAGAATGTGCCAATGATTTGTACAAAATTGCTTCCATATCGCAGCAAGTCGCAAGCCATGGATGGTGCTTAAAGCATTAGCACTTAAAATGAATGATTTGAATGGCACACAGTGTAATAGATATTAAATTTACAAATTTAAAAATTGAGCCATTATCTTGAGTTGCTTTTTTTTAGGGTCAAAATTTTGGAAAGATTAAGCAATATTGGTGAAAATGAATATTTACATTTAAAATTCTCATTTCAAAACAGCAATCTGGTAGCATAGCATAAAAATATAGCATCTAATTAAAAAAATTATCGTTCCACTGATGGGAAAAGAAAACTACGGGTATTAATGACTTGATGTGTCTAATTTGACTGCATGTTGTATAAAGTAATATATAAATATTAAGTATTTACTTATTAGGAAACAAACTCGTTAAAATGATCTAACTAATTATAACAAGATTTTTGTTCATTATTATAACAAGGTAATTCTCTTTCTATTACGATTTAGAATTTAAGCTATAATAAAAATCTCGTCGTAACAATATTTTTCCCTTCCCCAAAAAGAGCTTATATTCTGCTTTTGTATTAGTGGACTTGATTGATAGAGATTTTATGGTTTTATGTTATAACTTTTTTCAATTCAATTCAATTCAGTTTATTCACTCAAACCATGAAATGGTACATGAGGTCAATCAGTTTAATTATACAGTTCATAAGTCAGAGGTACATTTTATAAGTGAATAGATAGGTAGTAAATAAATAGTATATAAGTATACAATATATACAATGAAAATAAGAAAAGGTATAATTGTGGAGGACAGACTATTATATCAAACTGTAAATTTTGATAATGAAATAACATATTTTTTTTCCAGTTTTGTAACATTATTACAAGACATAAGCTCACAGAACTTTATAGTATTTGGTGCTGAACAGTATTTATCCTCATGATATCTATGTCTAAAGGTCAATAACTCTTTACATTCAAGAATATAATGGAATTCGTCAGCAATTTGACCAGTATTACACAGTTTACACACTCTTTGGTTTAGAGAAATATTGGACCATCTCCCAGTCTCCACTGGGAGATGGTGGTTTGATGTTCTAAATTTCATAAAAATCTTTCTGAGCTTATGTGGCAATATATTAATGTAATTTTCATAACTAAACTTTTTCTTAAAAATCTTGTATATTTGCCCTTTTGACGAGTTATGAATTTCACTAGACCATTTTTGGATATATTGGTCTTGTAACCTTTGTTTTACAATTGCAGATATCCACTTTACATTTACAGCATTTTGTTCAGACCAAATATTTGAAAAACCACACATATCTAAAATATTTTTAACACATGCAATCCAGGAGTTTGACATATTTCCCCTTTGATATTGCAAGACCAAAAACTTATATAAAACAGATACAATTTTGCTCTCAGAGTTTGTAAATAATTTTGACCAGTAGGAAATCATTCTGATATATACATTTATATATAAAGGGAAACGACCTGTCTCCCCGGAAACCATGTAGGATGGTGTACTACTACTTTTTAAGTTAAAACCATATTTTAAGAATTTCAAATGTACACATTCAATAACTTCTATATTTTCGTAACCCCAAATTTCACACCCATACAATAATACTGGAACTACAATTTTTTGTCAAATAAGTCAAACTGACAATCGACTGGTAAATTGAATTGTCTTATTTTTCTAATAACACTGTACATTGCTTTCTGTGCCTGTTCACACAAATGTTTTTTAGCTCTAGCAAATGATCCTGTTCTTGAAAAAATGATACCCAGATATTTAAAATCTTTGACATTTTCTATAGCAACCTTATTGTAATAAAACACATGTTTTGGCCTTTTGAAAAAATCAAAATTTTTGTTTTGTCAGTATTGACTTGTAACTTCCATTGACTACGATATAGATAAAATTCATTCAGTGCATTTTGGAGATCTTCGGCAGTCTCAGCCATAATTACAGTATCATCAGCATAAAAAAGGATAAAAAGCTTCATATACAGAAATAATTCGTTTTCTATAGCATCAGAAATACTTTTAAGACCTTCAATGTTTTTATCCAATAAGAAATTTTCCAAATCACTTATATATAATGAAAACAAAAATGGTGATAAATGTTCGCCTTGGCGAACTCCAACATTGCAGCTTAACAAAATAATTCTCTTGCTATTACAATTTAGAATTTAAATTATATTAAAAAATCTCGTGGTTACAATGTTTTTCCCTTCCCAAAAAAGAACTTATATTCTGCTTTTGTATTAGTGGACTTGATTGATAGAGATTTATGGTTTCAGTTATATAACTTCAGTATCAATCTAATTAAAATTATATGTTTTAAATCTGCTGAGAAGCGGTAGCGGATTCAGAACATATAATTTTAATTCGATTGTTCCACGGTATCCCTTAAAAATTAGAGGCCCATTGGCTTCTTTGTTCTCCTAAGCATCGTCTGTTTACCCATATATTGCTGTCAGGCATTAATTAATCGAATACAAAATAACATTAATTCTATACAGCATCTTGTGCAAATTATATAGCAATATTTATATTTTTCAGTGTATTTGCCTGTGGTAACACTACGTGTCAATTTTGTACTATACAGTCCAATAAATTAAAATCACGTATAATTGGGGTGCAAGCGGGGTTTGCTTATTTATATTCAAATATTTAATCGTACAATTGCTGAAAATTATATAAATATAAGTAATAAGGAATCATTCTTTGAATATTATGAGGTGATAATTTAGGTCGGGGCGTGATCAAATCTTCGGGCTTTATTGGATTTGATCACGACCCGACCAAAATTATCACCTCATAATACTCAAAGAATGATTCCTTATTTCTTAATTATGTAAATCTCAAAAACATAGGAATACCATGTTCTTTCATGTTACTTCATATGATTCTGTTCAAGTTTGAACAAAATATAGCTGTCACGATTTGTAGAAGAATTTTTTCTACGTATTTTATATCTACAAAAAATGGTTTGTAGCCCCTCTCTGACCCCAGAGGTTATGGTTTTAATTAATGAATATGAAAATTATTTATAATAGTTTTATTATACTATTAATGGCATAAAGAATATAATAATTTTTAAATGTTCTAGACTACAATGTACGAGTTTTCATTCCATCTCGAGCCACGGTGAACGAAAGAATAATCTTACCGTGACCATGCAGGCTACGCTCAGGTTTAGTAGTAGCCGTAGGACATTATATCTAGGTGAACAATATTTAACCAGTTACTATAGTAAATCATGCACGTGTTGTCTTTTACAAAGCAGAAGTCAGTGTATTCTTTCTTAATTGTGATATTATTGATTAAATCATAATGTCCAATTAAAAAAAAAAGAAATCTACAAAAAATCTGAAGAAAAAAGAGTACGTTTATTGTCCTATTTTGGTCTTTCAATCTCTGTGGTAAGGGGATATAACTTAAAAAAATGTTGTATATATAAAAACAGTAGATCCTCCATATCAGCCAAACAGGTTTTACCAAACAAAATTACGTAGTAATCTTAATTGTTTGCCAATCTTAATTTACGTTATTCCGGCCAACAAAATATAAAAAGAGCTAGCCCTACTTATAGTTCTTTTAATACTTTACTTTAAAGACCCTGCCCTATTTTCATTTTTTCTTTTTTCAATCTCCATCGAAGTTCACTTAATTAAGCTAAGCTTCCAGCTCAGAAGAGCTATAGAAACACACCGCATATTCTCTCTAGACAGGTGGACATGCATACCCTAAATATATGCTATGCCTGCCCACTTCTCTAAAGAAAAAAATTAATTAACGCTATGGTCTGGAAATATTATTAATTGTTTACTCCTTATGACTGTTTAGACACACACGTACTCTCTCTCTCTCTCTCTCTCTCTCTCTCTCTCTCTCTCTCAATTTGAAAATTATTAACCCCTTTAGATCTTCTGTGCGTTTATTTCAAAGTGAAAATAAAACATAACTCATATTTTGGAGTTATTTCAAGGTGAAAAATAAAACTCTAAAATTTTAGCGACCGACACTCCCACCCTCCTCATTCTGACATGATGAGATAACGAATTGAAAAAAATGTTATTCATGTCTCTGGTGTAAGTCAACATTAACGTTATAGAACAGAACAGATGGTCATAACAATTTCTTTTGCCATGTTTGCGCATTGTTATGTTGCGTTTGTATTATCTTTAAGGGGGGGGGGGGGGGCTTAATAATCATAGATCCGCCCGCCATCTGTAGTTACTTTCAAGAGGGGTTCCGATGAGAAAAATTGCAACGCTGAATTCTATTGGTTAAAACCAACTTCCTGGCAATTCATTGGCTGTAGAATATTTACACGAATTTTAAAACGAAGGCAAGTTGGAACATCTTTCTGGAGATTGTAAACAAAATGGCAACACAGAATACTAACCCTGCTGCCCAAACAACAGGAAGGAGCAAAGACATGTCCAGCTCTTCAAATCAAGCTCGAGATAACCACTCGGTCAGCAAACGGTATGTTTATAACAACGATTTTTATAAAATGTGCCAAATTTGTATGTGTTTTAATACACAGGAATCGAGAATGTTATCAATTTGTTGAAGTAATTAAATAAATGAGAAACAAGCAAAAATCTTACCAGTGATAGCAAATTGATAAAATTTCACATGGCTCCTATATAAGAAATAAATAAACATCAATTTATTTAGGCCTTTATCATGTTTATTAACTTTTTTGAATTGAATTATAATGAATTTAAAAATTAATCTCTATTTCATGTTTACAAAGATAATTGTTTCATTAAACAAGCTTGATTTTTTTTCCCCAGACTTCAACAAGAACTCATGACTTTATTGGTAAGTACAGTAACACTGTAACAATCATGATATTTCTCTTCAGCAATCATATTTGCCCAAATGACTTGTGATGTAAATTACAATAATCCACATTCCCCAAGCATGAAGAAATGAATTCTTCTTGATGAGATTTGAGAGCTGTACCGACCACCGGGTATGCAACAATAAATTAAATGGAGTGAACTGAACACTTTCTCTTATCCTTTGTTTAGAAGATTTGAAATGACAACATAATGATAAGAAATAAATGCTTGAATAGAGAATGTAGCTCTTATGTGTTTTTATAAGATAATGAATGTTTATATGACGTATCAAGAGATATGATTGAAGAAAGTTAACTTCTTGTGGGATAAAGAGCTCTATATACCTAAATAAAAATCCTTTTTACTGATTTTAAATATGTTAAACTACAAAACAGATGATAATATAATTTTCAGACCAAAGGTGATCCAGGCATATCTGCTTTTCCTGATGGAGACAACCTTTTTAAATGGATTGCAACCTTGACTGGACCAACAGGAACGGTACGGAAAAATGTTTTGTTATCAGAAGGTGTAGTGTAATTCATCCAATTATCTGACATGGATTACAGTACAACCTGCCAGGTCTTAAGAATTTATAGAAAAAAAATCATAGTATTCTTAAGTTTTTCACAGTATGTTTTGATAGCCACAGACCTTTAGTGTAAATAAAGCTGGTAAAATAAGAATCATTATATTTATTCATTAGTACTGTTGATTCATCTATGAAATTTATTTGTCTAAAGTAGACTCTTCATAAAAAATGATAAAAAATATTTATTTTCTAATCTGTCTCATCACTGTAATTTATGTCAACTCATTGTCATACTGCTATTGCTACCTAGGTATATGAAGGATTAACCTACAAATTGACCCTTGAGTTTCCAAGTGGTTACCCGTACCAAGCCCCTACCGTAAAGTTTGACTCCCCATGCTACCACCCAAATGTTGACCAGAGTGGGAACATCTGTCTGGATATCCTCAAAGAGAAGTGGTCCGCCCTGTACGATGTCCGCACCATCTTGCTGTCTATTCAGAGTCTTCTTGGAGGTAAAGATAATTATTATTTGTCACTTAAAGTAATAAGTGTTGTGTATTGCTATCATATGCCATACTTAAAATCATACATGTTAAACTTCAGTGGTAAAAAAGAGGTAGATTTAGAACCGAAAAGAGGTAGCATTGCGTAGTCTTTTTAAAGCATGTATATACATGTATAATGCAGAGCTATAGGGTCTCTGATTATACTCTGTCCCAAGTTTCTGCTTCCACCACTTTTTGCCTAAAATCTCAATAATCATAAATACCTTTGGGCCCAAACTAAATCCATTCACTAGAATGAAAAAGTCCGGATGATAATGTTAAAAAATTGTGCGAGGTGTCCCAAGTACTTCCGAATGGAGAAAAGATGTAAACATTTCCCATTTTGAATCGCCGTAGGATGTTTGTTTTTGTTCATGTGAAATTCTCTGGGGATAAACAGACGATGTATCAATGAAGAAATCTTGGATTTTTTTCCCCTTTATCGATTTGAATTGTACTTCATTGACAGGTATGTTTATTTTAATTAAAATTCTTCAAAAAGGGATGAAAGCAATAACTTGGGACAGACTATAGTAATTAAAAGGATATCAACTAAAACTTAAAAAAGACTTAAACATTATCAACACATGCAATAAAAGTTAACAAATAAGAGAAGTATGAACTATTAATTAATAGTATATTCTTTTTCAATATCAAAAATGATGTTTACATGCTTATCATAAATCGTGCAGCATTGCAATAAAATGCAAGTCAAGTTTTCTAACGGACATATTCAGTCATCATTAAAACCACATGTGGTAAAGCAAAACTTTCTTTTCCTTGGCGAGGATATCGACATATCTTGTAACTAATGTAATCACTGGAAGTGGCTTCTTTCATCGTTCAGTGTAAAACACATGCTTGAAATCCAATCATTCATCAGCCTCAAAAAGTGTTTGTATGCCCCCGATTCAAGTCACACTAATTTCAAACCTGACAAGATTTTTGGACCACAATGGCTTCCAAAATGGCTATCTATCAAAGCAACAAAACATATTTTGAAGAAAAGTGGTATTTTCTTAAAGCAGATGGTGGAAGACAGAGTTAAAAAGCGGTAGACTTCTGCGCAAAGTGGTAGAGTTAACATGCATGCTAAAATCCAGCAATCATGCAACTTTTAGAAGCATTACTCATGATAATCACTTGGAACATTCTGTTTTATGACCGTATTAAGGAGAGATAACCCACTAACTGAACAGTGTTACACTGGCCAACACCCATTAGCATTGCCGTCATGTTGCAGCTACCATATCACCGATATAAAAGTGTCATGCAATAATATAAATTTCTATTATGAATTGTTTAAAAATAAAAAGCAACCGATATCGTATGCATCTTATAATCTAGAGATGTACATGTATGTTGTAATTCATTAATTAGGTTGTTAAAATAAACTTGATTGGAATGTTATATATACTATATTTAAATTTCAACAGCAACTTTAGTATCCTTTGTAATATTGTAAACTTTAAATCAACAGAGCCAAACAATGACAGTCCATTGAATGGTGATGCTGCCGCCTTGTGGTCAAACCAAGAAACCTACAAGTCTGTGCTGCTGGAGAAATACGAAAAAGATGTCCGAAGTAAACAGTCGTAGCCAGAGAAAACATGGACACTTCAGTGCAATATCTTCATCTAGCATGTCTGAGACATGCATCAAAAGAGCTTAAGTTTATGCTTGTATCACATTATAATAGAAATATGAGTGAACTGACAAAAACATTTATACTTAATCCACTGGAGGTCATAAAGGAAAAGGAACTTAATTTCCATAATTTTTTTTCTACAACCAAAACAATTTAGCCAGATTTGTTTAAATATTAAGACCATATTCTTTTATAAATTGAAATTTTGTATGCATTTCTCTTGACTCCATCACAGACAGTTTTGTCAGTTAGAAACAATTCACAATAGAGCAATTGTATAGTTTTTATTTTCATAAACACATATTTTAATCCGACACATTAACTTTTTGTGGAGAATGATATAGGGTGTGTGTCTTTGTGTATGTGTGCGTAGAATGTGTATGATGTTTGCATTTTGTATTTAATTTTATTTTTTTCATTACTGTTGTATATCTTACATAACATCATTCTTTGTACCTCCCTCACTTTTTCTCTTTTCTTTTAAACTTCTTTTGACATTTATTAAATCTATATGATAGGTTTGATAACTTGTTAAAAAAAAATGTACTCATATGTCTGATCCTTGGAAAACGGTTGTCAAATATTCCAACAGCACAATTGGAATCCTTCATTGAAAGATGTTATTTCAATAAATTTAACTAAACAAATCTGTGTTTATTGTGTGTGACAATTGAAAACCACATGTAAATTGAATTACTTTTATAGCTACAGTATTTATACTCACAAAAACTAGGTTTAAAGCAGTTTGCCGTTTTGTTTTATAAGCTGCTTCTTTTATAAATTAAAAACTGTCCAACCCAGTTTATACATGTACTTGAATACATTCTGTAGTTATTGAAATTGTTTCTATTTTGTAACTTGAAATTCCAAATTGATTCGTGAAGGTTTTCTTAAAAGGTCCGACATCTAATTTGGAGAAGTACTAACTTCATCCATTGGTCAGTGAATCAGTAAACGAAGCACTGCTAACACTGTGGCTCCAGCTGTAAGGGCAGTGGCTGGAATAAAAAAAACCCCTACATTATTAACACCGTCTAAATCAAATACACCTCAATATATCAAATGTGCCGAAGGCTTGTGTTTGGGCCATTCATTTCAATACACATTACAAAATAGTGATGGAATTAATGGCTATCAATCTTCTTTCTTTGTGCTTATCTTTTTGACATTTTAGAATAATGAACTGGTTAAATGCATAATGAAATATTACTACCGGTAATATAAAAAGAGAAAATTTTGTGCATATGTACATGTATATACTGGCACAATGATAAATGCCAATACATGTAAAAAGACATCAGTGCAAATGAATTTAGGCACAACAATATAACATACGCCTGCTGGAACTTGTTTTCAATGCACATAATCTCTGAATACATACCTATTGAGTACCTGAAAACATCATTTTTGTAGGATTCAAATAATGTCCGAACATTGGCTACGTCGGTTTCAATTTTATTGCGCAGCATCTGAAGGTTCTTTTCATTTTCTGCATGCTGAAAAAATACGAGTACATTTATGGATATGTACATGTACATTATGTTGTTTAAGTGAACTACCGGTGAACAAAATTATTCAACTAGCATCCCAACAAGCCAGTAACCAACAGCCTTTCACGCATTTGCTTACTGATTCTGGGGGCCAACTCGAAGAATTTTTCTACCTCCCATTAATAATTCATGGCCTAATCATACTTACATGAAGGAAGCTTTTATAGATCATATTCCAAAGTTGTACAATTGAATACCAGTACATGTATGTACATGTTGTTTAAGTGGACAAATGTATATGTATTATAATTTGTATTCCTTTAAAAGTAAAAACTCTCTCTCCCTGAATGTACAGTATTTCTTCAAACTGCAGTCTATCTGTTGTCAGCACTGACAAATAACAAACTGACGAACATCTAAGTATAAGCAAGTGATAATTAAATACACATACTGGTACATTCTATATTTCCCATTACACTGTAGCTTATGAACCATTATCAGATCCTACCTTTATCTTCTAATAATACTAAATAATCTAATAACAATTAATTTTTTTTTTCATTGAAACTATTGTGAATTCTTACTGCTTCAATTGCCCTGCTCTTTTCCAAGTTGATATCCAGTCTTACATGGCCTTTCAGTTTATCTACCGGTAGTTCATTTTCAAGTGCTTTTTTAAGTTGCTGTATTTCCATAGTCTGTTTCTAAAGAATGATAATGCATGTAGATGTAATTATAAACAGATGTAAATTGTGAAAATATTTAGTGAACACAATAGGTTCATGATACAAGACATTTTAAATATGATTCAAATTCTATCTAGAAATGTGTATTTAAAAAATTCTAAAATTCACCCGCACTCAAGTATTTAACAAAAAACTAGCTGAATAACCTGTGGAAAATTTCTTGCTAACTATGTAAATACATTCTCTTTTGTCTATATTCTGTACTGCAGAAGAAAATTGAATTGATGCCAATATATTAAAGCTGCTTGGTCAGATTTTATATCAAATTTTATATACGCTGTAAAACAGTGATTTTATTTAGTATGTGTATAATAATATAATATGCATCAAAGTAGTTTTCCCAGTCATTTAAGCAATATTGCAATGGGAAAATGATATACAAAGTTTGTTTACAAAACAAATTTTACACCTCCCCTCATTAAGATTTGCCCCCGATTTCGAGGCGGGTATGATTGTTTTACGACTTTGGAATTACTGGTAATGGAAATTGGCTTTTAAAATATTTGGCGAATAAAAAATAAACATGTACATTTTTTTAACCAATCTTTCTGAAGTTTGTTGTATTTACAATTGATGCATAAAATGTAGGATGAATAAACCCAAGCATGCACCATGCACCATAGAGATAAGCATCATATTTTGAAAACGTGGTTTGCCGTCACATTGACAGCTTTCCCCTTGTTATTTTCTTCAAATATTTCTATCTTTGAAAAGAGACCAATTCTGCTGCTGTAAATAGGTGAAAGCCTCTAATTTTTTTAAAGATTATTAGTTTGTACATGTATGTATTGAAAAATTATTTGATATTATAAGAGCCGAAAAAGCAGACCAAGCAGCTTTAAACAAACCTCTGTTTCACTTCTCAGCATGGAAAACTCGCTCTTCTCCAATATTACTAAATCTTTTTTGACAGAGTTTAAGTGGGTCATCATTTGTTGGGTTGTAATCTCCTGAAGAACAAATATATTAATTTTTTGATTTACCAGTGGTGTAATTATTTGCATTTCATGTATCCACCTATTACTTGTATCAGTTATCAATACATGCATAACCAATCATTACAAATTCTTTCAGTCACATTTGCATTTATCAATAGATCACAAACCACAGGTTAGAATAAAGAGGCTTGTGGCTTTTGGGAAAAATACAAAAAATTTAAATACATCTCGACTAACACTAGAACAAGATTTCTTGGCATAGCATAAAACTAAAAGTCGTCACCACTGTTACTCTAGCTATAACCCTGACTTCTATACTTTGAGTACCTACCAGCTGGGCTTTTGTAACTAGGACTTTGGTTTGGTGATCTATTGAGGAATGAAGAACCTCTTGTACTATGTCCTTAATAGCCATGGCTTGTTTCTCATCAAAACCTGCAAAATGATAAAATAAAAAAATGCTGAATTAATGTAATGTTCATGCCTGTGAATATACTGTTGTGCAAATGTGTGAATTATTTCACATTTCCTCCAAAAGCAGTAAACATAAATGATACATGTAGATAAACTAACCCTCCATCATCAGCTTTTGTACCACTGCCAGGGTATCAAAGTAATATACCTTTGACTGTATGTTTCCCAAAGGGTTTATGTTCCGGATCTCGGACACATCAGGAGGCTTAGATGTGCAATATGATCGCACTAGTGCTGTCATTAAGAAAGAAATATTTTGAGTTCAAAACGTAATTAAATAAATATCAATGTAATCAAAATCCCTGTGGATGAAATGCTGATTAACAGTTTAGGGTGACATGATGCAATGATCACTGTACTGATTGGATCACTTTCTAATGCTCAGTGTTTTGAATTACACCTGAATTCCTAATTAAAATATCAACTATAAAAAAACCATTTGGTTAGTGACGATTAGTGACATTTACTCACGGACGTACCATTGCCAGAAGATGTACAAGCTGAGACATTACTAGGTACCACAAGATTATCGACTTTCCTCGTCGATTCTAAGACTTTCAACGGTCCACTTGATTTTGAGAACTGTTTTAAATTATTAATCAAACATAAATGACATGAAAGCAGTTCTGGAGATATGGGTTTCATCGTCTTTGTAATAGTTGTGAAGCGATACGCAATACTTCTGATAGCAGCCATCACTCGCAGATTAAAGTGAAAGTATAACAGACTAACTGAAAGTCAGTTAAGTCTTACGTTGTACTATTCGCGTCGCATTCCACAGGCACTTGACGTTTCAGTTTGTTGATGAAAGTTGTCTTGTGATGTCAAATTGAAAGTGTTGAAAAAAAAACCCAGTAAAAAGTCGTTATTGCGAGATAAAAGTCATAGTAATGAGATAAAAATGTCTTACAGAAAGAAAGTCATAAAAAACAAAAAAATTAGCCACTAAATTGCTGAAAATAAAACTTCATTATTAGGGGATAGAAAGTCATTATAAAGAAATAAAAAAGCATTATTAGGTGACCACAAAAAGATTTTATTATTACGAAAGGTTGTTATTACGATTTTGGAAAGTCGTATTTACAAGATTTGAGATACATGCAAATTCATATCTAAATAAATTTCACTCTCATTAAAATTAGCTATTATTGTTATGCCGTATAACAAATCATAAAACGTAGGAGCTAGTTTTAATTAGACTGAATAAATTCAACAGGGGCTTATATACATGTACTTGTACATGGGGCACCATATACCACTCATGAATCAGACAACAAAGCATTTCGTAATCTTAACTTCAAACTAATACGAAGCGCGGCAGCAGAGTACTACAGATCTACTTCTGTTGTACTCCACACATGAGGATATCATGTGCACTTGTGTATCTACAGTGTATAAATGAATATTTTGTATAAAGTCTTGAACCATTTTTTTCTTTATTACTTTATTTTTATTTATTTATTTATCATTATTACTTGTGTAAATGTATGCATGTGAGGCGACTCTTTAGAAACTTTACGTTATGTATTATGTTCAATCTCTATCTAGAGGAAATAAAGTGTGAATGAATGAAAAAGTCCCTTAATATTTTAATAATCAGGTCCCTCTCTGCATATGGTGTTAACAATGCGTTTCACACAGCCACTACACATTAGATTTTTATATAATTGAGGCAATTAGTGTGCATCTTTTTGCAATGTGAACAATTTTTTACCTGGTAGGAAACTAAGAATTTTGGACAATAAAAAGTTCCTTATTTCAAAAGTGAGGCATTTGCCTCCATTGAACTTGTCAATCATATTACATTAAATCAACAAAAAATCAGAAGGTAGAGTTATAATCATTTAATTAATTTACAAAGAAGAATAGGACTTTCATATAATGTAAACAAATTCCATATATAATATAAACAAACATACATCACTGTAGTGTTCAAATTCATAGAGAAACGGAATGTGTATTAATAACAATTAACAATTTTACAAACAGACACAGACATTTTGTACATACATGTACTACATATAGCATAACGTTATTCTTTCACAAGCTGACAAAACATATAATTACTCTGCTGGGTTTCTAAAATTATTTTTATATTGTATATATTAATAAAATAACAGTGACAGATATCATAATTTATTTTATCACTTTTACATGCATTCTGGTGAATCATACATGATTTGTATCCTTACATTAAAATGAATTGTTAGATCCATCCTCCCATTCACACACACATAAAATGGAATTACAACAAATATCACAGAATTAAATGTATCACAAGAGAAGTATACAGCACTCAAGCAGGAGTTATGTTGAGTTTAAAGCGAAACTTTTGGTTGACGTCTCTCTTTTCGAAGGGATACCAGAAAATGAAGTTGACATCCCAGATGTTGTTGAACAAGTTGAACGCCATTCCATCCACAGCCTTGATTGGCTTCAGAGGGACAGGGATAACGCTGGGACGGCTTCCTGGGGTCAGCACATTGACGATGGCCACATCAGGTGACTCAATGGCTAGACCTTGGTTTCTACTGTCTGTGTAATACACACCTTTGTCTACAGCTGAAAAATTGTATAATGGAAGCCACTAGTCAATAGACATTCCCATTTCAAGAGTTGAAACTGGACTTCACTTAAGTTCTTAAAAGCTTACCTGTTTTATGAAAGATGTAGGAAACAATTTTACGAAAATAATGACAATATAATCAGTTATTCTCACCATGCAGAATCTGGCTCCCGTTTAGAATGACATTAAGAGGATCAATAAACTGTCCAACTTTGTGGAGTTTCCAACTCAGTTTGGGATTGCTGATTGGACGAAACATGAAGTAAATCGACTCTGGCATTCGCGTTGGTGGTTTCTGAAACCACTGAAGTTCCACATCAATGCCTACAATATTCCAGATACAAAATTTTAGTTTTTAACCAGGTTTTCCAACAGAAAAATCCGGTTATTGAAATGATAAAAATGGCGGGCGGGCGGCTGTCTGCCAAAAGGGTACCCTTATTGTACGGATAACTCCTCCTACAGTTTTCAAGATAGGAAGTTGTTCTTTCGCAGATCAATTGTACATATATCAGAGGTGTGCATATTGCTAGGATTTTGATTTCTGATAATTTATGGAAAAAATATCAGCTTTTCAACTTAGTCATTTTTTGACAAAATATT
This sequence comes from Magallana hongkongensis, assembly GCA_016163765.1. Classification (NCBI taxonomy): domain Eukaryota; kingdom Metazoa; phylum Mollusca; class Bivalvia; order Ostreida; family Ostreidae; genus Magallana; species Magallana hongkongensis. Next base: position 58,965,732 of record WFKH01010931.1, read on the forward strand.
GCATATAGGGTACCCCTATTGTACGGATAACTCCTTCTACAGTTTTCAAGATAAGAAGTTGTTCTTTTGCAGATCAATTGTACATATATTAGAGGTGTGCATATTGCTAGGATTTTGATTTCTGATAATTTATGAAAAAAAATACAAGCTCTTGAACTTAGTCATTTTTTGACAAAATATTGCATATAGGGCACCCCTATTGTACGGATAACTCCTCCTACAGTTTTCAAGATAAGAAGTTGTTCTTTTGCAGATCAATTGTACATATATCAGAGGTGTGCATATTGCTAGGATTTTGATTTCTGATAATTTATGAAAAAAAATATCAGCTTTTGAACTTAGTTATTTTTTAGGCAAAATATTGCATATGGGTACTCCATTTCTCTGGATGCGGTAGGGTTGACATGGATTATGGATACAGTTCACATAAAAGAAACCTTGGTTTGCTGTCACATTGACAGCTTTTCACTTGTTATACTTTCAATTAAACATAGGTAATCACAGATTACAAAGCTCACCGAGACAAGGCATCACCCTTATAAGGCATCACCTTTAAGAGACCACCTTTATCATATTATATGAAAATCATAGTTAATGATCTTGGATATTCATGGATACTGTTTTGACACAATATATATCGTATATCATATGTTAAAAAATTGTATGATAATCATATGTTCATTTCATACGGTATTATAAGATACAATGTTTATCAATACAAAAATATAAAATACGATATTGCATATTATGATACTTACAATATATATCATATAATACAATACTAATAAATAATGATGCAATATGATATTGTAACATATGATATGACATTGTATTGTGTTATACATTGTTGTATTTGATCACATAATACAATATCATAATATATAATAAATGATACAATATAGTATTATATGATACAATATCATATCACATAATACATTACAATATTGTAACATATGATATTTTACTGTATAATATAGTATGATATTGTATTGTATGATATTGTATGATATTTGATACATAACATGATATTGTATCATAATATACAATACTATACATATCAATATCATGATACAATATCATATCATAATGTACAAAAAAATTGGTACAATATCATATCATATAACTTTTTACAATATAATATATGATATAATATTGTATCATGTAAAACAATAGTGTATCATATCATACAATACTATATCATAGGAATCATGTTATATCATTTAACAACAAACACATCTATCAAGCAGGTTTGAGTGAGGTAGGAGATTTTTTTAGCATCCTTGATAATGGAGATCAGGCTCTGCATCTGAAGCTACCTCTGCAATTCATTTATATTACAGTTAAATCAACTATGCAAGTTTGAAATAGTACTATTATCTATCAGACATGTGACCTGTTCCAAAATAACTAAACCTCATCCAGCATCCGAAACCTATGGCTCAGATTCAGCATTCAAGCCTGTCAGGTGCATCAGTATCATAAGACGCATCATCCATGCAAGTTTGGTGAAGTAAGGACCAGTAATAACTAAGATATAATCATCAGAGGGCACCTGGTCCATAAAATTTAACCAGCTCCAAAAACCTTAACCTCCTCCAGCATCTGAAACCTATGGCTCAGATTCAGCATTCATGCCTGTCAGGTGCATCAGTATCATAAGATGCACCATCCATGCAAGTTTGGTGAAGTTAGGACCAGTAATAAATAAGATATAATCATCAGAGGGCACCTGCTCCAAAAACTTTAACCAGCTCCAAAAACCTTAACCTCCTCCAGCATCTGAAATTCATAGCCCAGATTCAGCCTCCAAGTCTTTCAAGTCCATAAGTAGGTCCAGATGCATCATCCATGCAAGTTTGAAGATAGGACAAGTAATAACTTAGATACAGGACCTGCAACAAAAACTTTAACCAGGTCCGGACGCCGATGCCGACGCCAACGCCGGGGGTATAGCATAAGCTCCCCCCGACTTCATCTCGGTGAGCTAAAAAAAAGAATTACATAAACATTGAGTTTTGAAATATATCACTCAACACATTCAGGCATCGGGCCTATATAAACTTAGATCTTGAGAAGATATACATGGAGATACTGGTAAACCATTTTAATTTTAAAAATTACGGCCAAAAAGCATCAATTGACAAAATTTTCGCATAATCATATTGATACGTATAAAATATTTGATATATGCAGTCAACCAATAGGCTCTATTAGGTCCATTTTTCATTGTTCAAAAATCATTTTAAAAGTCTCTGGATTGGAGTCATCATAAGTGCCATGAATTATTATCTCTAGTTAGTTTGAATCAATTTTTCATAAAATATGTATAATCTAATTACTAGACATTTGCTTGGAGACAACATTCCCTGTGTATTTGATGTAGATCACTGCTGGAGCACCATAATTTGACATACTGGTCGGATCTGACATTTGAAGATGCAGAATGAAACTACATCCCTCTACAAAAGAACAAAATACTGATGCTAATCTCTACCTTTCTGATAAGGAAAAACCACAGTGTTTCTGTTTTGTAAAATCCTGATTACCTTTACTCTTAAACAAATCTTGCATGGAGACGTCCCAGTATCCACTTGTGGCATTAGCCTCCGATATGTTGGGTTTTCCTATGCCCAGCTGGAAGCGCGGGGAGTATGGGTAATTCCGGTTAAAGAAGTCAAAATCTGTCTGGTTAAGTGTTTGGTATACAAATGCCCCTAGTGGGTGGGTGTTGTCTGCCCATACATTCTGTAAAAAGCATTTAAAAGCTATTGCATATAACATACTGTACAGCAATATACAGCTTTAATTTTCTCCATGCTGTTTTCTGCAGTTTTCATAACATGTTTTTAAACAGTTTTGATTATCATGATACATCTACTGTGAATACATGGGTCAATTTTTTTTACTGGTTCTTTGGAACACACATGTAACTTCATGTTTGGCCATTTGACTGCTAAAGTAGATCAAAGTAATACCCCCCCTCAATTATTATAACAGTACACAGCAGTATATGGTTTATACATGTATAACAATCAATTCTTCCTTTGATATTATTATTTTCAATTTGAAAGCAATAAAAGATTTTGAGAACTTACCTGACTTGCAGGGTCTTTCAAATGTACTAAAGAGCCCTTGCTATCAAATTGAAATTCAAAACCATTGGAACATTTCTGTATCTCTGAAGGTGTATCAACATTGTCAAATCCTGTTAAAAAATTAATATCTAAAATGCTTTTGAACATATGACATACGAACTACATTTTGCTGCAGTTTTAATTTTGTTAATTTGCTGATGGAACCAATAAATTGATTTAACACTGCATTGGTCAATTAACCTAACTTTCAATTTAAATCAACACTGCATTCCTTAAAAAAATTCATTATAAAAAATAATTTAACACTGGATTGGGAAAAACCTTCCAATAAAACATATTTTTAATGGAAAATAACCTAATCACAAAATTCAAATTCAGAGCAGATTTCAGTTAAAATATATATATGAAAACTAGATATAGAATATAAAGATTGTTGCTAATTTAAGAGTATCTATTGCGTGAGTCATACTTGAATGTACCGGTACCTTTCTGAAAATGTACAAATGACCTTGTTAAAAGTTTCTTACTTTATCAAAAGCTCAACATCATTTCAATTCAAATTCAGAAAAAAAATTATATGTCAAATTGGAGACACACACTTTAAATAATGTCAAAGCTACTTTGACGGAAACTTTTTAAGGGTAAGATGATGTAACCAGGATTGCAATTTTTTTCAGGATAGGCATAACTATTAACCATTCAAAGCTACTAAGTGGGAGAATCCCCTTTACCACATCATTTACTCAAATCCGGAAGTAATCGTAGAAAGTAAACTAAACAAAAACATGCCATACTGTAATAACAGTAGACAGCACTTGGATGGATATTTGGAGTAAAAATCACAGAAAAAACCTTCGTAATTGTTGAAATAACATGGCAAGAATCACAAGTTGCAGGGGCCCAGGCACAGACATGTGTGGTATAAACCTGGTGTATTTGGTTCTGACCTGACATGTTGGGCTGTTTGGCCTGGATCAGTCCTAGCTGGTGGACTATCTCGGTGGCCAGGGTATGATTTCCCAGAGCCTCCAGTCCAAGGTTTGTAAAGTTACGCTGTTCTTGCCAAGACAGTGTGCCATTCACAAAACCAAAGCCTATTCAAAAGTAAATATGCAGATAGCTAAACTGTACATTGTACATTTGTAGAAACTTTTGCTTGATCAATGTACATGTACATCAAAGTTATTGTAGTTTACACTTAAGAGAATGTAGTGATCCAACTTACTGAGGTTACTCATGATTGGATAAAACGCATCATTGCTCCAGTGATGACTGTCAAACACACTGCTAAGTCCCCAGGTGTGTTCACCATGTTTCAAGAAAAAAACACTGGCATTGTAAAATCGAGGATCCGACAGAGAACAGCCTATTGTATCAAATATATACACAAAACATGACAATTGTGAATCCATAACATTTTATAACTTACATATGTTTCATCTGTTACATAATTAATTACATGTACATGTATAACATATCATATGTACATGTAGGTATATTTGTACACATATCTTAGTGTGCTGCATTGTTACTATAATAGAAGGGGTAAAAAAAACAGTCCAAAATAACAAACAAACCAGAGTTACTCTGTAGACATTTGGTCCTGGCTCTGAATACAGCCCTCATCTCTGCCACTTTACGTGGATCTGATGCGGATCCCTGTATCCAGGTATCTCCAAACTCCTTCGAAATTGCAGGCAGCTTGGACTTGTATGGCATCAAGGCCTCAACAAAAGCTTCTAAGGAGGAGGACTGAACATCTGCTCCAGGAAACTGGGACCTGGCTATCTCATAATAACCGAGGACCTCCTACAAAATCAAACTCAGGCATATACCAGTAGTTACAGAGGTTAAAAAAATGAGTCAGTTTTGAGAACACAAGAGTAACTCAGGTACCTGGAAATCTTCAATTGGAAGTAACCATTAACAAGTTTTTTCAATGTCTGTGAATTCTATATGATTAACTGGGCCCTCATTTCCATTATTTTTATGAATCAAAGGAAGAAACCTACCTCATAATCCATTGGTGGTCCAGAGTTGTCAGTTCTGAATGCAAAGCAGAGAGCATGATCAAAGCCTGGAAATGTAGCACAATCCCTCCTAGATAGCCCATAAGGCTTTGATGGGTTGGGGCCAGGGTTTTCAGGGTAACCACCTGTAAGTGATGGGAAAAAAAAGAATTAATACCTATCAGAGTGAGATGTTGCAGCCTATTTCATCTGAATTACAACACACATACATTTAATACTTATCTTAACATTATACAAACAACTAAGGCACTATTAAGTTCTTCTTTTCCTTTTCATTTCCTTAAAACTGACTTTAGCTATATTTTCAAATTTGAAATCCTTAATTTAATTTCATACAGTTAACAAATAATATATTGTGGCCTTTATACTTGAATCTTGAAGAAATAAATAGCAAGATCATGAAACAAATATAATTTAATACATGTACCATTAATATTTCATTTTTTTAAAACAAGTTTTGTATTTTCAAGAGCAAATTTTCTTTCTTCCACAATAAGTGCCATTAAATGCAGGCATTTAAATGCAGGCCAGTATACTTAAAACTACCTGGGTGCCAGATTCCAATGACGGAGCTGTTTTTAAATTTCCAGTTAAAGATGGGAGGGACAGCAGGAGGGGCTGTTACAGTGTTGACACCCACACTAACAGCCTCTATTCCCAGGTCTGTCAAGATTGGCAAAACAGCCTGGGTCATTGCTGAAAATTGCAACCAAAGAGAAAAGAAAATATACAGAGTTCATGTATTTTAAAACTATGTTAAATAATCACCTTGATATTTAAACTAGACCATGTTATTGTTTTGAATCATGTTCATGTTTCTGAACTTTGTAAAATCTGCAAAAATTCCTGTTAGAACCGTGAATTGATTATTGGAAAGAGTTAGCCACAAATTAAAAACACTGCCTTGAAGGATAAGTAACGGACTCACCAGGAACATCTCGTTGACTTAGCGTCCTGTACTTCCTTTTGATTCCCAGCTCCTTGTCCAAGTCTATACTGAGCTGCACACCAAAACCCACCATCATAGGGTCCATGGTCTCCATGTACATGTTCATTGGCCCTGCATGCCAGGTGATGTCTCCACGTCTTGCTGCAGCTATGAACTTTGCCTTTTCTGTCTCATTAGGACACTATATTAAAAACAAAGGCCATTTTAATGAAAAGATTGTTTGGACATAAGTGATGAAGAAATATTAAAATATATCATAACCAAGAGTATTTAGAAATTGATCTTTGAGGTTTGGACAAGACATTAGAAATGTATGTACAATGTAGTACCTCGGTCAATCAACCAGGGTATAAACTGGCAAAAAACTAGAAAATAATACTGGTAATCCTAACAGTGAACTAGAAAATGAGGTACATATACAATATATATTAAACTGTACCTGTAGTTTTATCCCTGATAGGACCAGGTTTGGGGGACAGTGTAGGTACAACCTGACCAGCCAGGGGTGGGTCGTATAAATCTGCTTCTCATAGTAACCCAGCTCTCTCAGTGTTGCCGATGTATTGATTGAGCGAGGGAAGTACTCAACAAAATACTTGTTTATCACATTGTTAACAAAGCCAAGCTCCTCGGGTAGCAACCCATCATATCCCACATCTTTGAAATGAGAAAAAGATGCAACAACTTTACAGTTACATCTGCAAGTCATTATTTCATTCAGTAAAATAAGTAAAAAATGTCTAAAAAAGACAGACAAAAGGCATTCTGACTGCAATGCATTGATACATTTCATTGACAAATTGATTTGACTGTAATGCACTGAAAAATTTCATTGACACATTGAAAAGGAAATACAAGAGGCCCATGGGCCTTATCGGTCACCTGAGTAACTGCAGTGTGGCTTTTGCATGGTATATTCATGTGCAATTATAATTACAGGGCTAATGAAATCATTTTTAATATTCCGGGATTGTTTAATCCAATAAACTTTCTAAATTCTAAAAAAATTATTAAAAAATTGTAGCATAACATACAGTGACATAATTGAACAAATCTTAAGTAAAAAAAAAATAATTGGTATAAATTACACCACCCTACCCAATATAATCATTAGAGCCCTGCCCTAACACCAGAACCCCTGACCCAGGGGCCATGAAATTAATAATTTTGGAAGAGGCACTCTTCCTCATCATTGGTACTTAATTCATCGGATTAAAGCCCTGGAGCAGAGGAGGAAGATTTACAAAGAATTACTGCATTCATTTAGAGCCCCAACCTAACACAAGAACCCCCCCGACCCAGGGGCCATGAACTTCACAATTTTGGAAGAGGCATTCTTCCTCATCATAACTATGTACTTATAGTTCATCTGCTAAATACTCAGGAGCTGAGAAGAAGATTTTTAAAGAATTAATGCATTTTCACAATATAATCATTAGAGCCCCACCCTAGCGCCAGAACCCCTGA
>WFKH01010931.1:58973282-59010098 GCA_016163765.1 Magallana hongkongensis
GAACGACGTACGACGAATGACGACGGACAAAAACAGATAGCAATACTGTATTGTATGATACTATATAATATTGTGTCAAATGATATATCATACTGTATAATATCATATGATATGATATTGTATCATGTTATGATATGATATTGTATCTTATGAATATGATATTGATATAATATCTTATCATATAATATGATATTGTATCATATTATATTATATCAATTGATACAATATTATACAGTATCATATGATATTGTATCATATTATATGATACAGAAACTTTAACTTCCTCCAGCATCTGAAACCTATGAATTCAACATCCAAGCCTGTCAAGTGCATAAGTATCGTAAGATGCACTATCCATGCAAGTTTGGTTAAGACTGAACCAATAATAACTAAGATTTGTCTATTAAAGGGCACCTACTCCAAAAACCATAACCTCTCCAGCATCCGAAACCTACGGCTCGGATTCAGCATTCAAGCCTGTAATGTGCATAACTACTGTATACAGGGTTATTTTCGCCCAGTGTTATTTTCACCCTTTTTCACTTGCAAACGGTTTCGCCCCGTCTTGAATTCTCCCAGACAAAGTTGTGAATAAACAGTCGGGGTGTGTCTGAAATCCATCATATTGAAAAATATTTGATTACTGTCATTTCTACTAACTACATAATGTACATATCTTTATTAATTTTGTAAATATGACTTGTTTTTGTCATAATTCCATTCCCAAGTCAATTTTTCCAACCCATTTACTTCATTAATGAGATATAGTACACTATCCTGCGTATGGTCCCATGTGTAGAGAAACATCTTGACAAACAACTGAAACCAAAATAAATTAGTGCGCCCCGTAGAACAAACGAGAAAATTAAGTGCACCCAGACTTACAAAATTGATAAAAAATGATGGAATACAGTCATATTTATTTTCAGAGGTCACTCCATATTTTAAAATAAACTACAAATAGTTATGACTGTTTTTCATCATTTTTCAAAAAAATGATGAATTTCAGTCATTACTTAAAATCAGTTTTATAATTAGAAATCATCATTTTTCAATATGATGGATTTCAGTCTCACCCCTGACTGATAAAGAAAGATAGTTTGAGATATAGGAATTCGCCCAGTCTTAAATTTGCCCGCTAACAACAAGGGCAAAAGGGGCAAAAATAAAACGGGGGCGAATATTTCCCTGTATACAGTATCATAAGGCACACTATCCATGCAAGTTTGGTGAAGATAGGACCAGTAGTTATTTAGATATGGTTATCAAAGTGCACCTGCTCCAAAGACTTTAACCTGCTCCAAAAACCTTAACCTCCTCCAGCATCTGAAATTCATAGTCCAGATTCAGCATTCAAGCCTATTAAGTTCATAAGTAGCTCCAAATGCACCATCCATGCATGTTTGGTGAAGATAGGACAAGTAATAACTTAGATACAGGACCTGCTCCAAAAACTTAAATCTGGTCCGGACGCAGACACCGAGGGTTTAGCATAAGCTCTCCCCGACTTCGTCTCGGTGAGCTAAAAATGCCATAAGTAATAGTATTTTTTGCTTCATTTCTTAAGCAAATAATTTAAAAAATTTTACAGATGATGGATGAACAGTGACAATGGACAGGCTTTACTCTCTGAAATGACAAAATGTCTGCAAAAGTGATTAACATCAATGTACTGTATTACTTACCAAGGTGGTTCATAAATACTAAATGTACATGCTTGATATCCTCACACTTGATGGTCAAAACTAGAGTCAAGGACAGCAGAGTTTTAATCTGAAAGATAAACCATTTAGTAGGATAAAAAATTTGTTTATTAAAGTTTCTAGAATTATTGCACAAAAATGTTTAGAAAGTCACTTCAGTTGAAATTATTTCATAGTTTTTTCATCATCAGTGAATTAGGTTCTAATTTCAGCCCCATTCCCCTATCAAATGTTACATATTTTTTCCAAAATGAACCTGTACTTTTACCCCTTTTTGGCTCCCTTAAAAATAAATAAAAGGAGAATTTTTATGATTTTAAAGAGTAAAAGAGAAGAACAATACAATTTAAAAAATATGGAATTAGAACAAATTAGGGATCGAAATTAACTTTTTTGACCACTCGCAAATTTTATCTAGTAGAATTTTTTATTCGCAAAATTTAACTTTCACTAGCATTTTTCTTCTCATGGTAATAATTTGAATAATTTCATAAAAAACTAATTTTCTGTAGTAAATACTGTAAACGTCTTTAATTCCACGTGTCTTGCTAGTATCTGTGTTAGTACTTTTCACTGTGTTTTTAAACAGGTGTTCGAGATGATAAGTGACAATAAGCATATGTGTTCACATGTTCAATGGCTTCGGTAGGGCAGCAGATGGGTGTTAAAAGATAAAGGTGAAATGAATTCCGTTAGAATTAGTTGTCTATTTAACAATAATTGTATTAAATCATAAATACTAATATTCATGCTTATCATTTTTAACTGATGTTAAAAGCACTATGATTATGATAAGCAAGTGGAAACTAAGTCCCTAATCATGCACAAATCTATTAATAACATCTGTAATGGCGGCCTACACGAATATTGTGAATACACAACGCTAATATCACAGTGGCTTAATGTTTACGAGAAAATTGTCTGATCGCGAACAAAGTGAAATTTAAAACACCCGAACTTATGTTTCCACGTCTAAAGTATTTATAACGTAAGCTTCAAAATCTGAATGGATAAACCGGAAAATCCGAAAAAAAACCCGTCATTTTGTTACTTGCAAAAGTTAGCGACCACAGGTCTCTTAACATGCAATTTCAATTTTTAAATCACATTTAGCAAGTATTTCCCATTAATTTCGACCCCTGCAAATTAATTTAATTTACTCTAAAGCTTATTGATATACACAATGATATTAGTCCATGGATTATTCTTCGTTTATAAAAGCGCGTGTGGCTTTTGAATTGGGAAAATTTTTGGTCAATTGGGAAAACTAGTATAATCTTAATTCAAATCAATAAGCTATACTGGCGTGCAACCAATTCTCACCAAGTACCATTTCTCCCCATAGCATTGTTACGTCATTTTTCGTAAATAATGTTATAGGCAAAATCCTTCTCGTAACTACCTCTCAAAAAATCTGGACCCAACAATGATCACAAGTATAATATTTAGGCTTTATATAATTGATAATGTATGTATAAATAACTGTAATGCACTTTATTTTATTTAACTCATGGTGTAAAGTTATATTCTTTTTGCAAGTTAATGTATAAAGACATTCACATTACAACAAAACTTTATTTCGCATTACAACATTATTTCGATTCGAAAAAAAAAACAACCAGCAAACAAACCTATTAACACCTAAATTTTGAATAAATTGGTTCTATTTTAGATGATATAGGACTAAAGATATGAGTAAGTAAGTGAAATTTTTTTAGAGAATACTACGCATACAGTCGTTTGACTAGTTCCGAATAGGGTACAGATTTGGCGGTGCTGTAAATGTTCCCCGTGTTATTTTTAGATCTGATTTTTTGGTCGATATACACCATATCCCTGCTGATAATAATGCAATATTGCTGCATTTAATTTTTTTTAAATAAAATTTTATTCTAACAAATTACACGGGAAGCCATTTTACCAGTTGCGAATAAGCCAATAAGTTCCGAATAGCATAACTGTTTTTATACATATCGAATGTATATTAAAAAAGTTTCGGCCCTAAAACCATTGATTGAACCTGTTGAATAAAAGGTTTAATGCAAATTACACAGTTATTTTTTTTTTCTTAACAAAACAGTTTGATTTGCACGGAAATGACAGACAAAATCACCGTAACAATAATTCAGACTGGTTTCTAACATCTTGTCGGAACACAGTCGCAGCGCCTCCACTTATCATTATTGTGGTACAATATGATTTATTTAAGACTGAGAAAGACATTTAATGAATTCCAAAAGTATTTGTTTTAATCCATCCCTTCATTCAATCCTAAAACAGAGGGAAACAAACTGGCTATTCGGAACTCGTAAAATGACGGCTCAATAAGATTCTGCATCCACTTGCGTTTTTATTCTATTTTTTATCCTGTATGCTTTTGGATATGTTAGAATACATACTAAACCTACGTTTAATAAAAGAAATCTTGTTGCAAATGAAATTTTAAGGCACCGACAGACGATTTTATGCGCATATTAGCGTTGCAATGACCTAGATTTATTACAAAGCGAAAGTAGGTCGACTAATCTAAGGCCGATATCAAATACATATATGACCGCAAAAATGAAACTACTGCAGAATTCAAACAAGCATTAATACGTGTTTATATTAAAGGTATTGATTTTTTTCTCCATTTTTTATTTCATTAATTATTTGCTATTTAACTTCTGAACTATTCGGAACTGGTCAAAATTCGGAACTGGTCAAACGAATGTATTTTGAAATATAGTATGGATTGACGTAAATGCACAGAAATGAAATTGTGCTCAACTTCTGGGGGGCTGCGTCCCCCAACCCCCTGCTTACAAATATTTGTTCCTAGCTACGCCACTGAAAATGAATTTTGTTGTCTCTTTTTACAAAATCAAACTTGACTGCAGTAACGTTACTGTCTCTATTTAAACAAAAAATCTGCGCTCGGCCCAACGGTCACACCGTTTACATATTAACGCACTAAATTTAGAAGTAAATTTTAAAAATTTGAGCACTGTCTATTTTTATGAAACATCTAACACAATAAAATCTAAACAAGAAATTTTACAAACCATTGTTGTTGTTATCTCAATCCGCGTGACTTAACTGGAAATAACGTAATGATATTAAACCTCAAACCTATATTTGTGTATAATATAGAAGACGGAAATTTAAAACCTGATAAGAAGTAGAAATGTAAAAATTTCCTTAACTGTAAAGATAAATTTACATACTAAACCAGTTGGTCATTCTTAAAAGGAAAAACAAAATACTGCAAATACTTTAAAATTATTATGTACACCGGAATTTTTTTTTATATCCTGGTTATATTGGGTCTACATGTTTTCTTCCCTCATTACGTCCGGTTTTAGATAAGATGGCGAGTTTACCTTGATTTTATTTCTTGTTTTTTAATATTTTAACCCTTTTTACATCACCTATTTTAGGTGAGCTGGAGTAGAATGTCTGCTGATGAAAATCAAACACTCCAGGTAATGACTGAATCCTAATTTCAAGTAACTACATATCAGCATACTGTAACGTCTTCAAAGAATGGAAAGTGAAAGAGAAAATACACTGTGCAACGGGATGGGAGAAATGATGACGGACGACCCCGGGATTCGAGCCCGAGCCTCAGAATCTCTATACCGCTTTTACTGTAGCTTATCAGTATATGCAGTAATGCTAGTTTTTCTCAATCAACAAAAACTTGGATTTTTTTTTTATTCAAAAGCAGCCGGTCACTTTTAACAAATTGTTTAAAAAACAAGAGACCTAGAAAAAAAAATCACTCTCATATGAGCTAGATGAAAGGCTTTCCTCAACCCCCCCCCCTTCCCTGCCTGGAAAAATCGAACTTATTAATTTCACAAATTAAAATTACCAAAAATAGGCCCTGGTGGACAGAAAAGACCATGAGAGAGGTCTATGGTTTTGAATGAAGCTTAATTTTATGATTTATTATATTTGTTCATGAATTATTAGTCAGTGAAGGACTACCAAGAATAAAGGAATTGCATTCAATTTTCTATTTGTTCAGGAATGTATGGCTTTCTACAGATTTATCTTGCTCCTTTTCCCTCATTTTCTTTGGTCCATAGAGCTTCGTTTATGTGCATAATATCAGCAGTGCTGGGTATTTTTACTCTAAATCCTTGTTAATTCTAATGTTTTGTTTACTTATATCAGGATTCTATCTACAATTATATAAATATATATACTGGTCAAAATTTCTAATGCCCCACTTTTATTTTTTTATTATTTACAAAACTTTACCATCTATCTTTAAGTCGTTGCAACTATCGACTGCTGTGTATAATGCTCAACTGTTCATGTAAAAAAAATTGAGTAAGTAATTACTCGACCATGACCGTATTTGTTGAAAAGCGTGGAACGCGTGTTCGATATGTGTATCGGATGTGTTTTTCAAAACGATTCAATTCGATCGATTCCCTATCTTTAACTGATTATAAAAAACATAAAACCAATTAGGAAAAATGCGGCGCATGTCTGCCCAAGAACCTTCAAGATCAGTTGGCGTGGTCCAAGCAGAGCACATTTCACAATTGGTTTGTTTCCTTTTACAATATTTGCTTTATTTACTTTTAACCTTTAAAAATGAAGTCCTAAACAATAAAACAGCTTTTTTTAATTCACAATTTTCATCACAGATCACTAGATTTTTTACAGACAGCACTTAATCATTCTAAGTCTTGACCGGAAATTCAATGCAACCGGAAGTGTTGAAGACTCACCATGAAGACCAAAACGCCATGTAACGACAGGTCAACATGACCGCTAATTAGGGTAACTCACCTTTCTGATAGACACCGCACAGCAAGCGCAACTGCACGGCACATTTTAGACCACATCAATGACCTTTATGGACGGGACGATATAAATCCAAGAGTGAGAAAGTTCCTCAGCATCCGAATTTAGCAGAAGTAAACCACATAAACAAATGGAATAACCTTCCACAAAGGTTTTTTATTCAATCGTGGGATCTCTATGAGATGCTGTTATTAGTGCGAATGGGGAACGCATGAGGTATTAATGTTGCGATTTTTATATCTTAGGTTACCTGTACCTTCTTGACTTTTTAATAAGGCCCTTCAATAAATTTTGATTCAGTTTTTCATAAATTGCTTTGTTATTCTTTATTCTTCATGTTTGATCATTGTCATGGTCAAAATAATTAGAATTATGAACAGTATAATACAAACACTTGGCTGGGGCGTTAGAAATTTTGACTAGTATATTTTGTTAGTTTGACACTAATAAGGGAAATTAAAACAAAAACTTGGTCCAGGAGTGTTTTTATCTGTTTGTTTTATCTATAGATTTTTTTGTAGCATTACATATAGCCTTTTAAATTGCTAGGTCTTATTGAAATTTTAATTATCCTTTGAACTTTTACTATTTGCATCAAAAGCTGATATAATGCTTAATATTTGATATCTTGTACACAAGAACATCTTTGATTTCAGGATGAAGAAATTGAGGCACTTGCTGCTATATATGGTGATGATTGGGAAGTTGTTGACAGTGAATCAAGAAAATACCACATAAGAATTTCAAATGAAAAATTGAAAAATGCTATTTTGATGGAGGTTTGTATAAAAAAAAACACCCCATAAGCACTTTTCACTGATTGTACATCAGAAGCTGTATGACATTCATTGATAAAGGTGCATTTACCCACACCCCCCAATTCAGTTTGAACTTTTACAGTAATGAGTTCTTTCAAAATCATTTTAAAATATTTTAACACATGCATGTAACTCTTACAGTACAAAACATTTTCCTATCAGATTTTGCAATGTTGGTCTTTTGAGTTATCATACTAGACAAGAATACAGATAACATCTGTATCGGAAACCTAAGAGCAGTCTTGCAAATTTATGACCATGAGTCAACTCTGAATATTTCATGATGTTGTGAAGAATTCATGCCCATTTCCAATTAGCTTCTTTACACTTCTCGCCAATCGCTTTTAATAATGCTTAAGCATAATTCTATAAAGAATGGCATTTGTTGATAATTCGATCTTCGTTTTAAGGCTCCACAACTATAGAGTTTCATTGATGGATTGAGAATGATAAATAGTTATGAAAACAGGAAAAGTCAAATTATATGACGTATGGTCAATATTAGCATTAAAAATGTGAGATTGGCCATGGATTTCTGACAATAAAATAATGTTGGTATTAATCAAATTAAACATGTTAAATTTAACATGTATTGTGTTATATATATAAAGTAAGTTGGATAAAAATCCTATAAAAAAAATTCATAATTTGTATTAATGAATTCTTTCATATTTTGCATTTCTTACACATGGCATTGATATAAAAAATCATGAATTGGGGATATCAACACTTTTGAACAAAGATAAAATTCCATCAGCAATGTGGACATATTAAAATATGCAATTTAAGAATAGCATTTCATGAAAACAAAATTTTTATAAGAATTAAATTTCATTTTCACTTTTCTTTGCATTGAAAATATTCAATGAAAGCAATACATTGACATAACATTATTGTATACCCCAGGTTTCCTTTCCTCCAGATTATCCGAAGACTGCACCTCCTCAATATATCCTGAGGTAAAAACCAAACTATGATGCCATATTTAATAAAATTCTAATTAAATCTCAACAAATACAGTTAGGCTCTATTGAGTTGCATTTTAGTTAAAGGCAAATTTTAAAACTTTCAATCTGATATCTCATTTAATCTTTCACAATGGAATATGCAATCCATTCAATAATTAAAAGCTCATCAAAATTAGTTTATCGTGCAGTTTTAATAATACAGTACAATGAAGGCTACCAATTAAGTTCTTTGGGCAAAAAATACATGAAATGTGTTTTATGACATCAAAATATATTGCTTGTCTTTAAAGCTGCATGGTCCGATTTTTTTGGCTATCACAGTATCAAATAATTTTCCATACAAACCAATTATCGTAGAAAGTAATAAACTTTCGCCTAATTACACCAGCAGAATCGGTCTCCTTTCAAAGTTAGAAATAGTCAAAGTAAATAAAAATAATTTCTCTTTGGGCAAACAAAAAAACAAACCACTATGCATTATGGGAATGTTTAGGAAAGGAAACCGTTTTGTTTTGTCCCCCGAAGGTTTTGGTTTATTCAACCCGCATGTTATGCATCGATTGTAAACAAAACAAACTTCATAAATAATAGTAAACAAAATGTACACATGTTTATTTTTGATTTGCCAGAACATTACTCAAATTTAGACTCTACTGAAAGCGATGTCAAAGGTGTAATTACAATCATCCCTGCCTCGATGTCAGGGGCGAATTTTGATATGAGGCGAAATAACGCGATACCCTTTTTATGTCGTTTAT
This sequence comes from Magallana hongkongensis, assembly GCA_016163765.1. Classification (NCBI taxonomy): domain Eukaryota; kingdom Metazoa; phylum Mollusca; class Bivalvia; order Ostreida; family Ostreidae; genus Magallana; species Magallana hongkongensis. Next base: position 58,982,333 of record WFKH01010931.1, read on the forward strand.
TTTGTAAAAGAAATTTTGTACATTATATTTTCATTGAAATATGGCTTAATTGACTGGGAAAACTACTGTTATGTCTATTATTATACACATATTTAGCTTAACCATCGTTTAAAAGTGTACACAAAATTTGATATAAAATCGGACCAAGCAGCTTTAAAATATGATGTACGGTACTTAATAAAACATTTAATAGCAAAATATGTCCATGCCTATCATCAGTAACAACAATATTCACTACTTATTATCTATGTTTTCTGTCAAATCTTACATGCTAAAATATAAAAGAGTAGTCAATCTCATGCTTCTTTAACAGTTAATATGTGGCCAACTGCTTCAAAATATAGAAAGCCTTAATGCAGTGTTTCAACAGCTAGAAATAAATTTCATGACTATAAACAGATATATACCTTTTGAATATTTTGCTTAACATTAGTGTAGCTTTAATAAAATCCATGTTGTCTAGATAAAGTATGTTTATTTCAGCATACTAATTTGCAGATATTTCTATTGTGTTTCTTAACTTTGATGAAAAGCAAGTTTTGTTAGAATGAATCACAAATAAAGATTGTGTATATACATGTATATAGTTTCTGTGAAGTGAAGTAAATATGTTGAAAAAATATGTTGAATGACTTTGATTATAATGCACATTCAAATGTTTCATGTTGTAGTGCACCTTGGTTACTTAGAGATGAGAAAGTGAACTTGGAAGGTTCATTAGCAGATATTTATTGGTATAGTTCTTAAAACTGTTTAGATAGCCATTTCTTGTAGCAGAAAACAATTGCGAAACATATGTTAATTAAAAGATAATTCAATCAGTTAATTTCTTTTCTTTATTGACAAAATTTCAAAAATATTCCTTAGTAATAACTTTGCATGTTAATTTTTGTTTTCAGTGAAAATATTGGAGAGAGTATCATATATTTATGGGTTGAGAAAATACGAGAGTTTCTGCAAGAAAAAAACAAACTACATGTAAAAGCAGACACTATAGCAGGTAACTCAGGTATGTACAATGTATATAACAGACCATTCTGTAGAATATTTTTATGAGAAAGTTCCAAGCTACGAGAGATTTTGTTTGAACTGTTCAACATATTGCACTCTCTATTGTATGTTGATACATGAACTTGAGAAGAATCTGGTAGATTCTCTTGAGAGCATTCACAGTGTAGAATCAGAGGTTCATAACCGGTTAATAGTTTTTTCCCAAAGGCACCTAATTTATTAGGTACAAGGTTTATTTTTTGATTATGAGAAAAATATATAACCTCAGTTGTCTGTGATTTTTTTCAAGTAGCTTAACTCTCAAAGGTATTGTTTTGTTATAATAAGAATAAAAGGAACAAGTATAAAAGAAGATGAAATATGTTCAATTTCTGATTATTAATGTAACTTTTATATTAGCCACTGCCCACTGTGTTGTTCAAATGAGAAAGGAGAATTCATTATCTTTAAAACAGCCATTGCAAATGATATTTTAGCTGTAAACAACTCCTTTATTGTCAATGTATTGCTGGAATATGCCAGAGTAGATGCTGCAAAGGCAGTAATTATAACTTTGAAAGAAAGGTAATGATACTGCAATAAATATATTTTTTTTAATAATAATGGATAATGTGAGATGATAAAGTCAACTGTGTGATATACACACCATAGAAACTTTTTAATTTAACTATTATAAATCTACTCCCTGTTTTATTGTTGTTTGAATCATTAGGAATTCCCTTGCAATATCATAGAAGTGATATAGAGTCAACAATCTGTTCATCAATTGCACAGATCAGCAAATATAATTTTCATATATTAAGGTCAGACATGACATATCTTACATTATTTTCTATTTTTTATTATCTCCGCAATCTGAAGATTTCCACTACGTAATTCCATAATTAAATTTTCATGTTTTTATGATATTTTTCTATTTAAAATATCAATTTAAATTGAAAATGTATACTGTGACTTTATTTATAAGCATTCAATAGCATTTTGCATGCTATTATAAGGAAAATTCAAAATATTCTAACTCCAAAAATTGCCTAGTAATGTACAATGAAATTTTGGGCATTACCAGGTCTAAATGCAATTTTAAAAATAAGGAAAAATCTATCAAAGAAAATTATCTTAAACAGAGGAACGTCTCATGTGTCCTTAAACACCTTTTGGCAGAATTCTATGCTTTTGTCAATCTTTTTAAAAAAAACAACTCAATTTAAACCAAGAGATGAATGTAGTGTTTGGATTAGAGATTTGTTCTGTGTACAAACTTTTCAGGCATTTGGCTTGTTTGATATGATTGTGGCTTCATATTGATAAATTAAAGATCAAATTGACGTTTCACAATCTTTCATCGGTATTTTCAGCAGACACATCTTATTACCCCCCTCCCAATTTTTTTTAAAAACTAATATTTACTATATTGAGCTGACCTTTCATTTGTAGCTTTAAATTGATATTTAAAAGTACCTATAGGCTACTTTTCACAATTGTTTCTTGTTCTGAGCTAATTTGTGATGTTTAGTATGATGACACATATTATGAGGTATGCATATCTTTCACTCATTTAACCTTAGACCTTAGAATTTGGGCAAAAACTGAAATAATTGGTGCAATCATGAAAGCTCTTATCTAGCAGACAAAAAATGAATACAGTGAAATGCATGGTTCAATTCTTTCACATTTTTCTTCTCTATTCCCATGCATATAACAGACAAATTGTGCGCATCATTAGAATACATAATAAAGAATGAAACCTCAGGCTACAAAAGAAATATTTTAACTTTGAGCATACCGGTACATGCAGTTATGATAAATAATGAAGCATAATTTTTCCAAATCATTAAATTCTTGACCTCGGGTAAGGGTTTCTCATGATAGACTCGGCTCTATTGATCATGTCATGAAAAATGCAATTAATCCATTAAAATCTTCTAAATTTCAATTGTCAGGCATATAGCAAGCAAATTAAAATGCTATTATTTTAAGTCATTCTAAAATTCATGGTCCCTGGATTAATGATTTTTTAGGTACATGTTTAAGTCTAAGATCTATTATTTTGTAATACATAATCATAATGTAAACATGCATACATTTTTTTGAATTTTTCTGTACTCTTGTTGATTCTTTGTCAAGATACTTACTTGATTGTTGTACCAGGCAACTTTCAAATAGGGTGATTCATTATTTGACTTCAACACCCCCACCCCAACACAACCACTACCATTTACTTCTTTTTGATATGAATCAGCCCACCACCCCTTGTTTATATAAGCCTTGTAAATTTATTTTATATATTTGTTATGTTTAAAAAAGAGAACAGTTCTTTTAAACAATATGTCTAATTGTAGAGGCTGTTGTTCAAGAGCATACTCTAGATGAAAAAACAGAAGAGGTAGATGATTTTTCAGACAAAGATTTCCTAAACGTGCAGGAGAATCTTAACAAGTGCCATTTGGAAGAGCAGGAAAACAGCAATGATGGTAGGCACAGTTTTGCAAAATAAATTAAAAATTAACATTTTTGAAGAAATGAATGAACTTAGTTGGTGCGTTAGATTTATACAATACATCTAGACTTAAAATTACTGTGTTTTTGTTTTCCTTACACTATTCAGTATCAATATTTGTGACATGTCCAAGATTTTATTTATATTCTAGATGTAAAATGTCCTGAGATTCACCATGGAGAAAGTTTTCTTGACAGAAAAAGTGTGTTTCAAGGTCACATAGCCTCCATATTTCACACAAAACAAGTAATGTACCTTTACAATTACTTTTTGTTTAAAAAAAAATTCAAATAGTCAGTTTTTCATGGGTTTTGTCATGTTTAATTAGGGCCCAGCTCTGTAGGCGCCGTATACAGTGATCAGTCTGTCCGTCTGTCCATCCGTCCATCCATCTATCTGTCCATCCATCTGTCCATCCAAGATCACTTGTCTGGGGCATATCTCCTTTCCCCTTGGCCCAATCTGACTCATACTTCACCTACAGAGTGCCTTTGGGTAAATTGTGTGCAGTGACCTTGAAACAAGTTTCTAGGTCTAAGGTTAAGGTCATAGCAGAATTAAATGAAAAATCCTTGTCCGGATCATATTTTCTCTCCCCTTGGTCCAATCTGGCTCATACTTCACCCACAGAGTGCCTTTGGTCAAAGGGTGTTCAGAGACCTTAAATGATGCTTCTAGGTCAACGGTCAAGGTCATATCAGACCACGCAATAAAAAATTTTTTCAGAGCATACACTTTTATTTACTCTCCCCTTAGCCCTATCTGGCTTATACTTCAAATAAATAGAACTTTTGGGTAAAGGGTGTGCAGCGACCTTAAACAAAGTTTCAAGGTCAAATGTGAAGGTCATAGCAGATCTCTTTAAAATCCAGTTTTAGACCACAAATTATTTCCCATTGGCTTAATCTTGCTCATATTAAACCTCAAAAAGCCTGTTGGTAAGGGGTAATAAGCTTGACTTAAAGTTCTATGTCAACCTGAAAATTTCTAAGTCAAAGCAAAATCCTCTGAAATGCTTTCATCCTATTTTCCATTTTTTAAGAGGAGCACTTTGAGATGGTCACCATCTCAATGATGTCTAGTTCAACCTATTTACTACTCCATAAGAGGTATACACATGTACATCCAAACAGATATATTTACTTGTATATCTTGTGTAAGTTATGCCTATACATATATAAATAAAACATTGGTAAGTGGAAATTGAGGACTAGTTGAAATAATTACATAATACCCACATATATTTTCTTATATAGATTTTAAATTTTTAAAAAATAACTAATTTGCTTCATAATGCAAGTGAAAAGGATTGTAAATACATGTACTACAGTAGCCATGGCATTCAGCACATGCCAGCAGTCTATCAGAAAAACTGGTTTCTTCCCGATTTGATATTTCTTTTATCTCTTTCAAACTGCAGATTTCTCAGTATAATAAAAAAATTACTTTGAATTTCATTTATTTTCTTTTTTTGTTCCCATTGTTACTATTTTTAGACAGCAACAGCAATCACTGTGACACTTATATCAGTGTCTTAAACAACCCTGTTTTTTTAGCTTATGTAATTTCAAATGAATTTTTCGGTAATTTTAGGCTGACAGAGTTGATTTAGAATGCTGGTAACCTTAAGTAAATTTAAATTTTTAATGTATCTTCTTATTTCTGCTGTCATAATCAAGAAACCTTTTTTTATGCCACTATGATACTTAAATATATCTGTATTTTACTGTGAACATTTTAGATTTATATGAAACTTACTCTGAACTCAGTTGAACAAAAATTTTAATATAAAATTTTTTCCCATAATTCATAAATGTCCTTGTTGAAAATCTCTTTGTTTACAACATGTTAAAGTAAACAGATGATTTTCATCTTCAGGTCAAATTAGTTCTGGAGTCTCTGTTTCAAAGTAAGAAGATTGCCACAGCCACACACAATATATACGCATACAGAATAACTTCTGAAGACAAACCAGATGTTTTCTACCAAGGATGTGAGGATGACGGGGAAACACAGGCCGGCTCTCGGATGTTACACCTGATGCAGGTATTTTGTGCCATAAACAAACCTAACAATTAAATTAACAGAGTATTTCTTCACTATTTCTGAAGAAAATCTGAATGTGTTCACAAAGCTTCTGACAAAACAGAATCACAGTATAACATCAGACTTATAAATATAATACTAGTATAGTAAATTTTATCTTTCTCAAATGGAAATATAATAAGTAAATTATAATGTTAAAAAGTTCACAGTTTTATGAACTTGGTTGGTAAGTGAATCAAATCAAAACTTCAAGGAGGCCCTTTGAGCTTCACAGGATTTGATCTCATGACCAACCAAGATCATATCCCAATGGATCTTGTAACATTGCTATATACTTCTTAATTGAAAAAAGCGATCATTGAAAAAATTTACAAAAACTGCTGACGTAGGTTACATATTTTTTTTTCAATAACAGCTACATTCATATAGGCATGAACTGTCAAAGAAAGCAATTTATTGTGCAATTGGCATCTATTCCCTCCATTTTGCAGATATTAATGGGTGGGTTATTTTGAATTTACAGATTGTAGATGCACGCAACGTAATTGTGGTGGTCACTCGGTGGTATGGAGGGGTACATCTGGGTCCTGATCGCTTTAAGCATATAAATAACTGTGCCAGGCAGCTGTTGGATGAACATGGGTATATACAATCCAAGGTCAGCAGCAGCAATGATCTTGTTAATAACTTTACATATGGTTTATACATAAATACATGTATTTTGGAGCATGTAATTACCATTGGATTATTTTCAGTGTATATTTCTTTTTGCATTGGCAGTGCTGTTGTGAAACAATTTGCATATGAAACATCATTATCCTCTACACTCCAAGACTAACTCGTTAAAGATATATTTGACATTATATTTGCATTTTGAGAAAGAGTTTATTTCATTTTAAATGTGTACCCCCACACTTTGGTACATGTATATATCATGATTTGTTGTGTTAATCAATATACTGATGGGCACCAAATCCTATTTAGAATTGTTTTAAGACAGTATTATTTCAGACTTCTAAAAACCCATTTTTTCCTTTCCAGAATGAGAAAAAAGGCCCTAAAAGCAATAAGAGGAGAAGTTAGTTTTGTCAACAGACTTAATTATTTATTCTCTTTGTTGTATGAAAACAGAGGGTAAAATATTTGACATGTCTTTCATTTAAAAGAAAATCTTTGATTTTATTATGATGAGAATTTTTATCATTTATATTTATTTGTTAAATTGATCTACATACTCTTTATGCAATGCATATTTACATTATATTGAATTAAACAATGAAGCAAAATCCAAGGTTGTGTTTGGTGAAATTAATACATTTATTGTGGAACTTGTCTGAGGACCCATAATAAATGATTTACCTGTTGAACATGCTTTATCAATGATATAATGAATGAATATCAAATCTGGATTTTTCAAGAATCTATCTTGTTTTTATCAAGAATATGGTTAATGAATTACTGGCAGGTGTCAAATATGTATTCAAGACCGATCTGTTATAAATAAATTCATCAAGGATCTATATTGAAATTAATTAAAAGTTAAATATGGTATTTATCAAAAGATGAAAGATGAATATGTTAATCTAAATTTATTAAAAATTTATTAAGAATGAATCAATGAATTGTTGAATTTGTAATGTTGTTCACCATGACTTATGATGCAATGTTAATGAGCTGACTGAGTGAATTAAATGCAGAATTTGCATGTATACTTCTGTTCATATGATTTAAATACATGTACGGTGAAATGAATGATGTGTTTAATCAAGAACTGGATGTTGAAACCTTATTCATTAATAATCTTTATTTATCGAATTAAGTGTGGAATATATAAGGTCTATTTATGGAATTAAGTGTGGAATATATAAGGTCACCTAGTTCTGCTTTCATCATTTGTCTATCGTCATTTGTTTTCAGTAAACATTTGGCGATTTAAATATTTAAATTCTTCTCTGAAACTACTATCTATAATATAAATACGGTGGAATGGGGAAGAGGAAAAGTAATGTACAGAAATATACCGTTTTAGACAATTCTTGAAAATTTGGGAGGGTGGAGAGAGAACCCAAATCTACAGGCATTCAAATACTAGGATTGAGGGAGGGGAAACTACACAATATATAAAAACACCTATCTCAAACTCTCCCCAATAAATTTCTGCATTATACAAGAAGCCCCTAGGCCACATCACTCACCGGAGCAACAATACCAAAAAAGCCAACACACTTTACGATATCAAATATAATATCATATATAATTAGACTTCATCGTGTCCCATTTCACATCCCTCAAGGGTCATGTTTAAAAGAAAAAAAATCAGAAAATATTTAATTCTTTTTTGCGAAAGAAATTGACTCTTCTCCACTGAGAGGGTTTCTCTATACATCTTTATGATCGCTATTTCGGCCACTTTCCCAATCCAGGAGGTCATTGTTCAAACAAACTTCAAATATGATATGAAAAAAACCCAATTTAATGACAGAAAATCTCGGAATTTCAGTTTCTTTTGCATGTACAAAATTTTTTTTACATTTGTACCTTCATAAAATACACTTTTTATACAAGATATAAACATCACAAGGACTATGTAACTTTTATCTATGGTAAAGGTACAATGTTTACGTACAATCTCCATATGTAGACTAGTAGATACGCTCCACAATTAATAGTCCGAAATATCTGATGTTTTCTTGGCCTTTTTAATGATTTTGATATTTTACTTGCCAGGAAAACGTCAGAACCGGCGCCATTACGAAAACTGGAAATTTGCCGCCTCCAACTAGAGGCAGCATTCTCGGCTTAAATTTAATAAATATATATTAAAACTCGCCTAAATACCATTTAAATTCAAATTCTACTCCATATTTTGATAATCACATTAATAAACAAATGTAGTAGAGCCTAATTCTCGCAGGATTTAAAAAAATGCACGAAATATAAACAAATCTTGACAGTTTGATAAGATGTGTTTAACAGTCTGTTTATGGGATGTAAGGACCCATAAAAGCGATATTAGTGAGTAGTAGTAACTTCGTTTTATTAATTAGTTGTGAGTTTAACATTTGATTCGACTCAGAAATATTTGAAATCGAGCCGAGAATTCCGCCTCCAGTTGGAGGCGGCGAATTTCCAGTTTTCAATGGCGCCGGTTCTGACGTTTTCCTGGCAAGTAAAATATCAGAATCATTAAAAAGGCAAGGAAAACGTCAGATATTTCGGACTACACAATTAAAAGCCTTTAGGCCTTAAAATAAATAAGTGCAATTGGGTACAATTTATGTGATATGGTGAACCCCAGTTGTGGCCCCTTCTTGACAGTTACAAGTCATTGATTAAAAAACAAATTAGAATCGTAATAGCTTGCTTCAATTGAGGTGTTAAAAACCATTGTCTCGACATACTAGTACTTATCTAAAGATTTTTATTATGTACCCCCTTCCTTCCATCCCAAAAAAGTTTACCCCGGGGTTTCGATATGAATAAACTTGGAACTTCTTCACACTAGATAGCTATCTAGTATCAATTTTCACAAATGACAGTCTTCATTTTCTTCCTTTGATTATTTCCAATAGTGACCGGTCCTTGATCCTAGCAGTTACAGACAAACATGCACCAATATTTTCACAAATATCATGCTTAGTTTCTGGGTTATTTTTCAAAAGAATTTTCTATATAAACTTTGACCATACCCTTTATGACCTCTCGATGACCCCCAATGATGACAGTTGTAATAAATTTTGTAGATCTGAATTGAATATACCAGGGTTGTTCGGAAATTACTGAGGCAACCCATATATTTTCCTAAGTGACGGATTTCAGTGAAAATTGGCATAGACATTAAACAAACCCCAACAAATAATTGAACAAAGTAATATTTAAAAATATTAGTATTTTGTTCTTGACGGTACATAAATGAGTCGATGGTCGGGGTACCCGGTGTAAAGAAGTATAATGACCCCCTTAGAATAATGACCGGGGGTCATTTTTCGACGTAGAATAATGACCCCCCAGCTGTAGAATAATTGGATTATTTTGAAGAAAAAAGACCCAGGGGTCATTTTTCTTCATGTTAAACATGAAGAGAAATGACCCCCCGTAGAAAAATGACCCCCGCCGTAAACAAGAATAGATATGGTTTACCCCATATATCCAAAAAAATTGTCAATGGAGGAATGACCTATATTTTCGTGAAAAAGACTGAGGAGGCATTAAGCGTAGGATTATGCATACTTCTTATTTACATTTCTGGGGAAAAGCGATTTTGACGTTAATTTTGTTTTCTTCCACGTATTACATATGCATCGATATTCTAAACATTAGCTGTTATGTTGTATTTGCTGATCATGAATGGAACTATATTTTTTCAGAGCAATTGTTTAAAGAGTACCTGACTATAGTAATATATATTAAATAGATAGTAAGCATTGATCGAATATATTAAAAGAAAAGATTATTTCTAAAAGCGTTGATAAGGTAAAAAGAATAGCATTTACATGTAGTTCATATTATAGATTTTATTTTTTACGTATATAAAGTTTCAATTGCAATTTTATGTAAAAGTAAATAAAGTGCATCTGTGATCACCGTGTAGGAATGGACTGAAGTATAATGTGTTACCTTATACAGAGTTCTTAGGGAGGCTGGGTGGTCAACAAACAAAACCATCAGATCTGCCTTAAACTTTAACATGTGATATTTTTGTCCATATACTAACATTAAGTAAAGAAAAAATCCAAAAATTTAGCTTTAAATTTTATCACTTTCCCATATCTTTATACTTAGCTCTTCTTCTTAGGAGATTTAAATAGTCTAAAAATGGCCACGACCATCGAGCTCTCTTAATATTTCGATTTAAGGTTCCTCGACACACCACACTCACAGCAATTTGATGGATCGATAAAGAATCTTTTTTTAAATGTGATTTCACAAAACAGAGATCATGCAATATCGGCTTTGAACTATTTTATGTAAATTTTTATGTATTTTTTAGGTGAAATGGAAACAATTTGTTTTGACTGCGAACAAGGTATTTAAGAGCTTAAGATTTGATAGATATATCATTCGATTAAAAATTCTTAACGGTGAAGTAACATTTCATAATTTTGGTTTAATCATAATTAGTTCTGGGTGCTGCACTTGCATACCCAGTACGTGTAGTTAGTAGTAGGGGAAAATTATAAACGTTAATGCAAGTACAATTCATGATCAATATAGTCTACTCTTTCATCGTCAATAAACAGAATTTCGTTTTATAGTGACTTGTATCTCGAAATAACTTCAATGTGTTTTCACTCGTAAAAATGAGATACATGTAACTCGTTGTGATTAGAACTATACCTCGGTACAATATTTCAGTATCTTGTTATAACGAAAGGATTTTTCTTCTTAAACACTTGAAGTTTATTTGAATATGAATTATAATTTCTGATACTTTCTGTTTACTGCAATAAAAATTACAATATTGTAGAGACTATTTTACAAATAACAAGAAATGATGCTGAAAAACTTAAATTTATAAGGGAGTCATTATTCTACAGGGGTCACTTTTCTTCACGTAGAGTGTGCTCATTTTCATAAAAATGACACTTATTCTTCAGGCAAAAGGGTCATTTTTCTACGTAGAATAATGACCGGGAGTCATTATTCTACGTCGAAAAATGACCACCGGTCATTATTCTACAGGGGTCATTAGTCCGATTTACACCGGCGCAGACATTAACCCGGAGATTAGAAAACCTAAATTTCTACTTATACATTGTATACTTAAAGATAATAAAAGAAATCAAATAAATCAAATTATACATGCTCATTTTGCTTTTTTTGCGACTAACTTTTGTGAAAGATCACTTGTATTCAAGTTGATATACGGAGATATGCGTATACTTACCAAACCATAGAAATCTGACAACGAGGACATATTGAATTTTGACGTCATGGCGGCGCAGTGAATATATATCAGATTTGTTAGAATCTCGGAAGAAGACTTTTCAGTCCAAGCAACTGCTTTAACAAAAACTACACGATGGAAAGGGGTCAAGAGCTTTAGTTTATCAGGCTAACTGTTTAACTAGAATAAAAACATAGGGACTTAATAACAAGTGCTTTTAACACCAAAAAAAGAGAAATAAAACAATTATTCATGTTTTCTATTAGTTTGTAAGGTATTTAAAATATGTAGGAGCAATGAAAAGTGTTAAAATGCCGTTGCTATATATTAGTTTGAGGTTACTCCGGGTCATTGGACGGAGGAAAGTTTGCCTGAGCTTACCAGGGATGATCAAATAATGTAATGGACTAGAAAGTTCTCACATTAATAATCCTTGTGTACTTTCTGGTGAATTTTCAATGGTTTATCTATTTTTCTAAAGAAAGAAGAGTAAATGTCTCAATAACTTCCAAACAACCCTCGTAATTATCAGATATTGTTTACAAAGACGTTCCATCTAAGCAAATCAAAAAGAGAAACGAGAGCAGAGATTGTTACCAATTATAGGGGGAAAAACTAGATCTTAATATCTATGGAAAAAATAAAAATTCAATCACCCTTTGAAGATTGGGATTATAATGAGACAAAGCCAATACCTTATGGAAATGGCATTATATTGTTAGAAATACTAGGAATGCGCCATATTTATGTTCCTTAGTTTCTAGTATATCTAGGAAAGACAACTGCACTTGTTTTAGTTCACCTAAGTCAAAGTAAGGCTCAAGTGAACTTTTCTGATAAAAAAATGTCTGTCGTCGTTGCTGTTGTTAACTTCTCAAATAATCATCTTCTTAGCCAGAATTACTGGGCCAATTTCAACCAAACTTTAAACAACACATTTGGTAAAAGGCTTTTAATGTGTTTAAATGATTTGCTAGGGTTGACCCTCGTACGTGATAACCAATTACTAATTATCAATAATTTTAAACACTTACTTATAAGAATACTGCCATTGTCCCCTCAACGGAATGCTACCAATTTTAGTTTTAAACATTTACATCTACCGAGTAAAACTGTACATATTTTAAATACACAATAGTGCTTAACTATTCGTTTCAACCGTATCACAGATACCATATACATGTAAATGGAATAAAAAAATAAATGAATTTTTCTCTATCCTAACTGATATTGTTTCAAACAAGGTCAGAAGTGAACTGAAAACAATGCATTAGTATAATTTGTTTGCATGAATAATTTCATACAATATTAAGAAAATTAAAACTTGAGAAAAAAGTGGTATGCACAGTAGATACTGTACAATAATTTAGCAGAAAAATATAAAAACCAATACAGAATCAAGATAGTATGATTTTGGCAATACATAATGTTTGTCCTTTTCAATTTATGTACATATTACTCAAATGTCTAGTTTCACGTAAAGCAATCCGTGCTACTCTATATCTATTGTAGAAGCAAAGGAATCTGCATGATTTTAAAGTACTTGACATTCTTTGTTTGATGAGTTTAACATTACACAAAACATGTAGTTTATTGACCATCAATAAAAAATTTGAAATATAATAAGTATATAAATAAATGAAAAAAGGAATCAACAAGTATATTATCATGTTCAAAAACTAATATATGCACAGTGTCTCGGTATATTGCTCATGTGAATAAATTAATATCGGACATATTATGAAAATTGTATCGCAGAAATCATCGATGTTGTTCATATCTATAAAACATTGCTCCGCCCAGTTCGGAGACAATAAACCCTCTATAATATAAATACTAAAACATGCCGGTCGTTTCCAATGTCCATTTGGAACATGTTCCAATTAACAAGTAATACTTTGTGAGGAAAAATGGTAAGTGTAGAAGTGTATTTTCTTCTTCAAAATTTGTGATTCCAAGACGTTTATTCTGCCATCACACATATTACAAAAGTCATTTGGTTGAACTTTTTATCTTTTTTTGCAGATTTACTTGTTCATATTTATTTTGCCTTTTTCTACCTACGCTTTTGACTGGACTTCAAGTACCCAATGGCCGACTGTCACAGATTTTGATGAAGCATTTCGTTTGACCTCATGGATCAGCAACGAAACTGCAAAAATTATCCTTACAGATTACCTTATCCTGTGTCCAGAACAGGACATGTGTCTGGGGCCGATGTTCAAACGAAACTACACTTTCACGCAACAACCTGCCTGTACACCGTGTGAATGCGACGATTCCTGCGTTAGACGATCCACCTGCTGCCCCTCAAAGTTCTACAGACAGACGGACACTCCAGACTTCATTGAATATCAACAGAATGTAAACGTTACAGAGAATGATATGCCTTTGTCATGCGCGGAGCCCCTTTGGAACCCAACAGGAATTAAGACTGGAAAGTCGTACTGGATGGTGGAAATATGTCCTAATGAAGTTAGTTGTATATCACCACCCTTTGAAAATGTTTCGAGCTCTACCCCTGTAACGTCAATGGCTACCAATCAAACCTATCGTAACGTGCAATGTGCATTGTGCAACCAAGAAGAAATGCCTAATCTTGTAACTTGGGAAAAGAAAAAGATTTGTATAATGAGATCTGATCTCATGTCCCCCGAGGATATCAATACTCTTTATCAGTCCGTCATGTCTGAGTCTTCGATTTGCAATGTTGGATTTCATCCCCCTACGTCTACTGAGCATGTAGTCAAACCATGTGTTACACATACACATGATGTTAACTGCAACGACGTCGAAATGCCAGTTCTTATTTATAGTTCTTATTTAACGAAGGCTTGTCAGGAGTATTATCTACCATACTATTCTAATCGTAAAATCTACAAAAACGTTTTCTGTGCCCTGTGTGAGCTTAATGTTTTTGATCTCAACATTCAGTATGGAGAGGGGGGAATTTTTGATGATTCCATTATTACTCCTTTTTCAGCTCTTATGAATTTTCAACAGGTTGTAGAAGCACCAATCACGAAGAGCAGTAGATGTAAAGAAAACCAGATTTTTGACGGAAAATTGGTAAGTACTGAGCAGTTAAGCTGTTCTTCTTTAGCATGGCAGGGAGCAAAAAGTTGAAAACATATTAACTACCGGGTATTTGTATTTTTCAATTGAACGTTTTACACACATTTATTTGGTGGACTAAAACTAGAATTGATTTACTTCCAGAACATTTGATGAACTACGATTATAAATCTCAAACTAAGTAAATACTTTTTATGAACACATTCCTTCAATAGTTTGGTACATGTATTATGTAGTAGTTTTGTTTGGACAAATATCCACTTATGGTCAATTTTCTTTCAGAATAAATGCCTTGATATTCAATGTGAAGCGGAGTACATTTATCAAAACTTAGCCTGCAGCCTCATCCATAAAATGTTGGAAGAAATGAACTATGAGATAAATCTCGTTGTTACTTCTGCTGATGACACCTCAGTGGAAATCTATACACCAAGTGTCGTGGAGTCTTTACAAGGTGTATTACAGCTCTACAGTTTGACCGACTATTTATGTAGAATGGTAGCATTGCTTACATCTGATCATTCAGATGGTAATTTTCTAGCTGTAGTAATAGAACTTTCCATAAAACATCTGCACGATGTAGATCAACTGATCCAGCACGTCATAGATATTTTCAACAGCCACCAGAGGTGTGCGTTAATTGTTGATATATTGATAGGCGAAGTTATCTTTCTTTGTCATTAGTTGGGCAGAGCTTTCATGTGTACGGTAGTGCACTATTTGAGAAATCATTGAATAATCGTTTATACATAAATCCAATGAGTGGAAAAGAAATGATAGCTTATCAAAGTGTCAATGTGGTATATGACGGATATAATCCGCAGCGCTCAAATTGTTTAAGAGGTCATATGATGTCCACAGTAGCTGATTGGTACCGTTGCCCAAAGGTGAAAATTAAGTCAGCAGATGCAAAAATTGGTGTATCGAACTTCACAGTATGTCTAGTCGATTACGATGTATGCTTTGCCTCATACTATTTCAAAGAGTCCTTAGACAAACGCAGTGTTTATATATGCTTAGACCAGTACTTAAAAGCTGTTGAGGCTACCAATAGTAATTTCAGGACAGCGGATGATAGCTTGATGGCCCCTCTTTCTCTGGCTTGTCTTTCCCTTTCGTCCCTAGGTTCACTCGCAACAATATTTACTTTTGTTTTCAGTAGACCATACAGTCGAATTGCAGATGTCAATATCATAATTCTAGCAGCAATCCTAATTTTTGCGAACACAGCTCACACCGTATCTAGGTATTTTCTCTGGAGTCAAACCTTGTGCATCGGGGTTGGTATGTTGGTACATTTTTGCTGGCTTTCTGTCGTCTGCTGGATGAGTTTATCTTCTTTTCAAATATTTCACACATTTACGTCTTTTAACATTACAAAAGTAAAAGTCATTTCCAGGGTTCTAACTTTCTTGATGGTAAATCTATTTTTATGTTCATCTCTAGTAGCTACAAATGTAATTCAAAGCTATGTCACAAGTAATGGAGAAAATCTAGGCTATTCTGTACTTACCTGTTATATCGCTGACCCCGAGATGATTCTGTACACCTTTACTCTGCCTGTAGGATTGCTCGTCTGTATCAATATATTTATGCTTGCTGTAACGGTGTTCAGAATTTCAAAAAAGGTAGATGTCCAAAAGTCAAAGGATGAAGAAAGAACAGGAGCATACTTTCGTCTCTCAACAATCGCTGGAGCGACATGGATATTTGGATTTTTGGATCAGTTTACTGGATTTCAATTCTTCGCAATCTTGCATACTCTTTTTAATGGTGGACAGGGCGTTTTTCTTTACCTTGCTTTTGGGGCTCCCCTGCCGAAAATAAAATCAATTGTATTTCGTTCACATACATCAAAATCCGTCGAGAGCACTGCAAGTAATTGAGAACTATTACTACATACTATTATACTCTACCAGTTAAGAGGGCTAGTCGTGGCCATTTTAAGGCCATATTTACCTCCTTTAAACGAAGAGCTCTGTATAATGATACGGAAAAATGTTCAAAATTTAAAGCTAAACTATTTGGATTTTTTATTTACTTAATGATATTTTGTGGCCAAAAATATCATGTTTAAAAGTTTAAGGCAGATCTAATGATTAAATTTGTTGACCATCCAACCTCCTTAAGGCAAGTTTGACAATTTAAAAGAAAGTAAGAACGCAATGTGTAACCGGAATGATGTTGTAAATTTGTTATATGTGCCATGTTGTCTTGTTTATTTTGTTTTGGTTAGACAAACTCTTTAAAAGTGATGTGTCAAATAATTCATGAATAATACTTACAATTTTTTGAATCGGATGAAAGTTTATACTAATAGTTATACGGTAATTGTGAACATTATTTATCTTGGGATGAAGATGGGAACATTTACAAATGTTGACCCATTGTTATTTTAGTTGAAAAATTAAACTATTTACCTACGCACAAATGTTCTTTGAATTTCAAATTGCCATTGACAATGCAGGGTATTAACATATATTTTGGTCATCATCTTTAGATTTCAATTAGTTTCTAAAATAATCTTTGTATTCAGAAAATTAGTTACGTGGGAAGTTTAAGTGCAAAAATTAGAAGCATGCAGTGAGATTCGAACACTCTCTGTGCCAATATAGAGTATGTATTGGCACGCTGAGCTACGGATACACATTAACCAGTGGGTGAATGGCTTTCATAGTTTAATGATTAGCAATGAAATGAGACGCTTTTGAGGAAAATATCATTTTTGACTCATTATGGATCGAGTCCATTTTTTAAATGAATGATAAAAATGTCTGAAAACTTCTCCTTCAATATATTTCATACATTTAGTCTAGACCTATTTCATGCCTACAGTTCGCAATTAAGCACGGTCAAGATTTCTGTAGAAAATGTTGTGTTACTAAATTTTAAATTCTATATTTGTCATCATTACATTGATTTGCATCGTGAAAATTATATTAAAAATAATGTAAACCCACCATCAAAGGACATTTGAATGCATATTAAAATCGTTCGTCTTCATTGCTTCAGCTGGTGGATGAACGTCAAATATGCCCCCAACTTTGCAATATATACATATTTTTTTTAGTTTGTGATGCTAAATTAATTCCTTATTTGAGAGCATTTATAAAATGATTTTTTGCTAAGTTAAATAAAACATAACCTCAAACTAAAGCATGGCTATTGTGAACTATTTTTATCCCATAATCGATTCGTATTAACGGCTATTCTAAAAAAAGAAAGATAATACTTTTATGAAGGTAATCAGATACTAGAAAATTACCATTGTGTTAGCGCTCGTTGTTTAATTGCTATAATATCACACTCCGCGGAAATAGATTAAGGAATTTAATTTTGTTTTGCCTTTTGTTGAATATTTTTTAGATTAATAAAAGTTTAGCTTCGAAATGATAAAATTTGAGATATATTCATCACATTTCTAGTGTCTCAATCTAATTAATAAGATTCAAATTGTTCGGTTAAGTAACAAAACCGGTATAAAGATATTTTTCCCGTGATAATACGGCTTTATTTTTTATTTTTAAGGTAAAATTGTTGTCGTTGTCATAATTGCTAAAACAACCTAAATTTATAATTGATCATAAAATTAAAAAAAAAAACAACACGCCAAGTTTAAAAATAATCGGAGGTAAGGCTTTCAAATGAAATAATATCTAGATAAACGGCGTATAAAACTGAAAGAAAAATTAATTGCACCGAAGTTTGAAACCCATTCCTTGAAAAAAAATTATAAACCATTGAAATGAATAATTTTCAAAACAGTGAAACTCAGTATAATGATAATTTTGTCAACATCATTTTTTCTTTACGCCCCTTTTCCAATCTTCTGTTTAGTTTCAAATTTCCTTGATATATCTTATAAGCATTCACTATGCAGTACTTTGAAGTAAAAAATAAAAAAAACCTTATATAATATAGAATATTTGATACTGTGTGTCTGAACCCAATATAAATTACAATTTATACCTATAACACATATGTAGCCGTTTTATGTATGTATGTACATGGTGCGATTGTCTGTCTGTCTGTCTCTTTCATATAACTGACAGCTCTTTTCCCAAGTAATATGACTTTAGACAATTTATGATGTAAACATTGAAGTTCTTGTAAAAAATTGCAGTCTAAATGTAAATCATTTGTACCATGCATGTGGAAGATTTTCATTAATAAAATCTTTATAGACTGTAGTTTTTTTCCATGAATTAAATTTCTATTCTGATATATGATTGGATCTTTTTGGTGAACTTACATAAGCAAGTTTATAAAATGTAGAGAGAAATGTTTATGGCATTCAAATTACAGCGTGGGTCTTCGTCATATTGTCCTTTACAAAAATTTAGATGTAATGTACAAATTTTAATTTTCGATCAATAATACACTAAATAAATACAGTTAATATTTTATATTTACATTCAGGGTATATTTCCCCTTATGTTTGCATTTGAAATCTGCGAAGTTCAATTTCCTTTGAATACACTTAGCCAATTCATACGCCATGAGCACATATATAAACGTCATCACGCGGTTTGGGTATATTTATTTTTGTAAGATTAAATTAAACGTTCAATCTTACATAACCAATTTGAAATGTACTTATAAAAAATAATCATTAAATCATATCTACTCGTTAATATAAGAGATTTTTCTCTACAAAGTTTCTGGCACTATATTTTAAGTCGCGGAAGCGAACTAAATAATATGTTAATATGGCTGTTCCATGTATGTTTCATATCCCTGACTAAGAGCGTATTTAATGGCCTCGCAGCGACGATACACATATATTTCATACAAATAGACATCAGTATGAATATAAATATAAGCATTGAATGCTTATTTTTGGATGTCGTCGGTCCTATAACACACCAAGCGGTGCAGACAGATTATCATAAATACAAATATATATATAAATATAAATTCGATTTGTCTACACAGCTTGGTGTGTTATAAGACCGACAACATCAAAAATTAAGCACTCAATGCTTAAATATTCTTTCAGTAAAGTTGTTTTACCAACAAAAACTATTTTAGTTAAAGTATACACAGGGCCATATGCATTAAATGCATTACTACAAATACTGATCTGCGTTAACAGAATCGTAAATTAATCAATTCATCTCTTTTTTTTTTAAAGTTATTAGTTAAACTATATTTTTATTTTTCTCAAAGCATTTTCATTTGTGTCATTTTAACGTCTCGCCAGTAATGAAAATTTAATTTCTTATTGCTAAAACTCGTATGTACATGTATTGTAAAACAAAGCAAACGAAGTAGAAGGTATCATCAAAATACATCATGTCTATAGTGAATGTATAATTTCAGTACTTGTTTAGAGTAGATTTTTTAATTAAACCCCTACTAAAAATATTACACCACATATAGGTGCCACAAATGCTAAATGGATATCAGTTCATGCTGTAATATCAGGGTTATACCTGCTAATTGCACACTAAGCGAAAGAAAAAAAATTCTTCCAAACTTTAAATTAATAATGACATTTCATTATTACTTTGGTAAACATGTAATTTGACAGGATTGTCTGTTATTTTCCTATCAGATTAATAAAATATTGATTTTTAAATTAATTAAATTTAAGATAGATTAGTCACAGTACTCGCATTTCAATTAAGTAGAAGTGTAAGGTTCTGTATCATTTACGGTATAAAAATAGGACATCCAGTCATAAATCAGGTTTTGAGGATTCTATCAACATGGTAAGTTATAAATGTTTCCCGTTAATCATTTTTTAAGGAATTAACTACTTAATTTTGGTACGTCTATTATATGCATATTATTTTGGATATATGACATAATTTGCTAAAAATAATTATACATGGCATACATTTTACATGACGGAGCATAAACGAAAATCAAAGAACGTTTCATAAATAGGACTACGACAAGGCAAAAGTTTATTGAGATCTAATATCCCGGACTAAATCCTATGCTTTCTAGTGACTTTACCCTTATCCAACCATTTTCTCGGAAAAAAAACCTGTCTTTATAGCTTGTCTTCCACTACGGAAAGCTGGTATAAGTTTTTGTTAAAAGACTTTCGTTAAGAATATTTATTTCCCAACACAATATTGAATAAATATACTTATTGCGAGGGTTATTGAGCTTTAAAGTATGTTAATCGTTGAAAAAACCCACATTATGACCTGATGGAGTTTCTGTAAAAAAAAAAAAGGGGGGGTTAACTTTCATACCTCATCCATTTTATTGCATGCATTATTTCAATGTCTTGAAATAAAGTACACAGTTCTTGAAATAAAGTACACAGTGATGTATGCATCAGTATGACTGGGGTCTTCAGTGTAATGGTAAAAAAAACAATCATTTTAAGTTATTATTAACTATCAGAATTGAAAGGGTATAACATTCCATCCATATATGCATTTTAAACTTTTTCACATTTATATTTTTGCAATTTGCAACTGAAATTGCATCAAATTTAACTTTTAATCTTGTCTAGGGAGGGTAACTGTTGTTTCTGTTGAGATGCCTTTTCTGATGACAAATAATTAGATTCAAATTAATCAAATGTTGCAACTTTCGATAGAAATTTCAGCATATTCTTTTTTATCAGGCTACAATTTCAAACAATAATTTAGTCAAATGACAAATCAGGTATAAAATATGCACAACTACTAAAATACTGCTTGTGTAAATGCTTTTTTTATTCTTCAGGACTCATTAAACCTTACTGGGCTTAAAGCAGAGTCTTAATCATCTATACATTTTCTTAATTTGAGCAGAGACAAAATTGATCTTTATAAAACAAATATTTACACTTGCAAAATGTTTTCTGCTATTTAAAACCATTTGAGCAAATCGTTTATTTTCGCACAACAACAAGACGAGATGAAGGGTTTGCACTAGTAGCGTTCGAATAAACTGGCTATTTTGCTGCATAAAATTTTATTCATTTATATAAGACTAGTGATCATTAGTATCGAGTCACATAATATCGCTTAATTCATAATGTTTATAAGTCGATATGTGTACAAATGTAGCAAAGCCTTCCAGAAAAAATATATATAGCATGATTCGTCAACAGAGCTAAAAACTAAATACATGTATATTGGCTTTTCTTTCATCACAAATCCTGATTAAATTGTAGTATCACCGACCTAACTATATTGTCAACTTAATTAAGCTCCTTCTGCCTCTCTGTTCGTTTCAGTCTTTTCAAGATAATTTTTTTTTGTCAGGGGTACGTACGATGGATGTCCTCTCAAAAATTTCTGTAAATCTAATAGTATATGTTTTTCTAATATTAAATCTTTTTTTTTTATCTAAATAAATCTCATATGCTGTGTTTTCGAACTTTTAACCGCTTTATTATTTTAGCTTTCACAAAAGTAGTAAGTTCTGCCGACCAGCTTTCTTTATTATTCATTAACAGATTCTGCGGTTTCTTGTCAAACACATGATATTCATTACGATTTATAATGAACATTATTTTGTCACAGTATAAGGGACAAATCTCAACATAATATGACAGTAGACACATTTCTGTAATAGACAATGTTTGCATGAATTTAATTTGCATTTAGACATGTCATTGTAATGCATTGTTTGTTGTAAAGTTAGGTTATTATCAAGGATGTTCAATTTAGCCATTGTTGTCCAGCAAACAATGCAGTAAGACAATACGTCTTTAGGTTGCATCATAATTTGGATTTGTTATTTTATATATAGGGAGTATAGAATCTTGAGTGAAGTACATGTATCATATGCTTTCTATCTTACTTCCATTTATGCTATCTATCTTACTTCCATTTGAAATCATCATGAACGGTGAACGTAAAGAGGCTTCTTCCTCACGAATCGAGTCGAGTGATGTCAATCACCTGATAATGTACGACTTTTGCATGTTGTTTTATATATTGTGCATTTACAATTTTGATATTTCTTTCTTCAATTGTCAGATTAATCTTCAATGTTTAGTATCTCGATCGCTGATATTAATCTCGTCACTCGGTCCAATTCTTGGTTTTTACTGGAATAATAATTTTCCAACTGAGAAGGATATAGATAAGGCGTTCCGTTTGACATCATGGTTCAACAACGACACTTCACGAGATATGATTATGAAATACCTTATCCTGTGTCCAGAACAGGACATGTGTCTGGGACCGATGTTCAAACGAAACTACACTTTCATTCAACAACCTGCCTGTACACCGTGTGAATGCGACGATTCCTGTGTTAGACGATCCACCTGCTGTCCCTCCAAGTTCTACAGACAGACGGACACTCCAGACTTCATTGAATATCAACAGAATGTAAACGTTAAAGACAATGAACCGCTGATGTCATGCATGGAGCCCCTGTGGAATCCAAAAGGAATCAGGTCCGGGACGTCGTACTGGATGGTGGAATCGTGTCCAAATGATGTTGAATGTATATCACCACCCTCTAAAAACATATCAATTGATACTCCTGTTACGTCGTTGGTTACTCATAAGACCTATCGTAATGTAAAATGTGCACTATGTAACCTGGAACAGATATCCAAACTAGTTGCTTGGGAAAAGAAAAAGTCATGCAGTGTTCGATCTGCTCTCTTCACCGAGGAAGACACCGATGTTTTCTATCAGTTAGTCTTTTCCGCGTCACCGATTTGCAACATTGAATTTTATCCCCCCACATCTTCTAAGGATGTTGTCCAATCATGTGTTGCATATACAAAACACGGTAAATGCAACAAGTCAAATATCCAGAGAAAAAGAACCAGCTTTTATCTAACCACAGCATGCAAGGAGTTTAACCTACCATACTTCTTTGGAGAAATTGTGTACAAAAACATATACTGTGCATTATGTGAGCATCAAATCACAAATCTTCCTATTCAGTATAATTTAGAAGAAGTGCATAACAATGATGATATCCCGACGTCCTTTTCGGCACTTATTCATTTAAAGCAGATTTCAGATGAACCCATAACGAAGAATAATTTAGAGTGTGAAAAAAATCAAATTAAGGATACTAAAATGGTATATGATTTCTTTTAAAAAACAAAAGTTAAATGTCCATGTCACAACAACCTGTTTTAATATTAACTTTCACGATTTTAAAATACAATATCAATATTTTAAGTTAAACACCAATATTTTTTAGTTATTCTTCTTTAACACTTAATACCGTCTTTTCAAAGGAATCGGTCATTTACTCCTTTACTTTTAAGGACAAATGATACAAACACATATATTTCTCTTTCTCTGGCACTTGTATAAACAATACTATCCTATAAAGTGTCTCCCAAAAATATTTGTTTGTATCATCTGTCGTTAATACAAAAGAATATGTTTTTTGAGACACTTCATCAAACGACTTTGATTTTCAATTTCAGAACATGTGTCTGGATATTCACTGTGAAGCGGAATACATGTATCACAACCGATCCTGCAGTCTTGTCCACCAAATGGTTAACGAAAACAATTACGAAATGAATCTTATTATATCTCCCGTTGATGAAAAAGATTTACCTGCAATGGATATTTATTTAATAAGCATTGAAGAGGCACTGACAGACATAATTAGGCACAACAATTTGGAACGTTTTGTATGTAGAATTTCAATTTTGATTCCATCTGAATCAGATAGGTTTTACATAGCTGTCGTGATCGAACTTTCTTTTGACTACCTTCACAATATTGATCAAATGATCGAGCACTTACTAGGAATATTTAACAGCTACCATCTGTTTGAAATTCCAATTTTGGAACCATTTGAAAATAATCTCAATGTGTCATTAACACCTGTAGGACAGAGCTTTCATGGTTATGGTAGCAAGTTATTTGAAAAACATTGCGATAATCGTTTTTTTGTTAATCCAATGGATGGGAAAGAGATGAAAATATATCAATGTATCAATATGGTGCATAACGGATATGATCCTCAGCACCCGTATTGTTTAAGCGGCCATATGATGTCTATAGTAGCTGACTGGTACCGTTGTCCCAAAGTGAAAATAAATTCAGCAGATGCAAGAATTCATGTATCAAATTTTTCGGTATGTCTTGTGGATTATCAAACGTGCATAGCCTCAAACTATTTCAAAGAGTCCTTAGACAAACACAGTGTTTTAATATGCTTAGAAAAGTATCTTCAGGCTACTAAAGTTATCAAAAGTAATCTACCTGCATCTGATGATAACTTAATGGCTTCTTTTTCCTTAGTTTGTCTTTCTCTTTCGTCCCTGGGTTCATTGGCAACAATATTTACATTTCTTGTAAGTGAATCATGCAGTCGGATTGCTGATGTCAATATCATAATTCTGGCAGTGTTTGTTGTTTTGGCCAATACAGCTCGCATTGTATCTCAGCTTTTTGTCTGGAGTCAAACCATGTGTATTTCGGTTGGTATGTTAGTACATTTTTGCTGGCTTTCTGTTGTTTGCTGGATAAGTTTATCTTTTTTTCAAATGTTTCAATCATTTACGTCCTTCTGCATTATGAAATTGAAAGTCACCTCCAGGGTTTTATATCGATTGATAGTGAATTTGATTATATGTTCATCATTGGTAGCTATCAACGTAACCTTAAGTTATGTAACAAGTAATGGAGACAACCTGGGCTATTCTATTCACACTTGCTATATCACTTACTCCGATATGATTCTGTACACTTTTGCTCTGCCTGTGGGATTGTTGATAAGTTTTAATATGTTAATGTTTGCGGCCATGGTGTGTAGAATTCCTAAAAGGGTAGATATTCAGGTGTGGAAAGATGATCGAAAAATGGAAGCATATTTCCGGCTCTCTAATATTACTGGCGCAACATGGATGTTTGCATTTTTGGCGGAGTTCACTGGATTTCAGTTGTTTGATATTGTGCATACTGTTTTAAATGGTTATCTAGGTTTGTTTCTTTACTTAGCCTTTGGACAATCACTTACGACAAAACACATTTATTAGAAAGAATCCAAGTATTCAACCCAAACTGTTTCTCAGAAATGAAACGTATAAAGGATAAACATACGCTCTTTAAGGAATGGTATGGTGGCATATTTCTGCCCCGTACATGCAAGATAAATTATGTCTACATGCAAGATAATTATGTCTACATGCAAGATAATTATGTTGACATGCAAGTTACAACTCTTTTAAGAGAATCTGATTTTTATATGGGTAAAATCACTTACTAACGCCCGTATCTGACACCATAGATGCAAGATGCAACATAATTATGACAACTTTTATGCTTTGCTTTGTTGTTGAATTCAGATTTTAAAAAATCGTGTTAAATCATTTTGTTGTACATTATTGGATTAGATTTATAAGGTAGTGTTATAGAATTCTTTCTTCGAAATCATATAAAAAATATTTCTTAATAACAGTGATAAAGATTTCTCAATGTAAAATTAATGGGTTTTTTCCTTCATTAATATGGGAACTAATCATTACATTACCCGTTTTAAAATCAAGTGTACTGAAGTGGAGAAGGAAATAGTCGACCAAGGCTTTGTAATTCTCGACTTCAGAGACACGTGTCTATTTATAGAAGCATTCCATATATCAATTGTATTTTTCTTACTACAAGAAACTTTATTTTTAAATAGATTTTGTTTATTATCATGTTTCTAGTTACAGTCAAATCAAGTGTAAAAATCATACAAATGTTGATTCCTAATTTTAAAAAATTCGTTGCATATTGAATTGTGTAAATTTTTATGTGTAATTAAAAAGCATGACATGCGCAGATTCAGATTGTTTTTCCGTGAGGGGGGGGGGGGGTTGGACGGAGGGATAATTTTGTTTGCAGGGAGAAGGGGGTCCAAGGCCTATTTTCGGTAATTTTAATATGTGAATTTAAAAAGTTAGACATGCCTTAACCCCCCCCCCTTCAATCGGCGCATGCATGAAAAACTGTTTTGCTTTAGATGTGCATATTTGTATTTTGTGAAAGTATATTTTGTTAAACATGAAAATACCAAAACGATTAGTTTTATAAAACTTACATATTCTTCTCCTAATGTATAGAACTATTTTCAAGTGTTGTTTCGTATGTAATATTAAACACCTATGTATACATATGGATAATAAGACTGAGAATTTGAAATGTTTGTGAAAAGAAGTATGCACTGACTATTGGTCCGGTTTCAAATTCCAGAGGGTTTTTCTCCGTGTTAATGAAACATTCATTCGGCAAAAAAAGTTATATATTTTAAGTTAATTTCTTAAAAATGTTATGTTTCGTTGTTAAAAGGGCATGGTCAACGATTTTGGTCAAAATTTATTTTTCCGTTTTTTAATGTTTACAATGCTTCAGAAAGGCAATTCTAATAGTTGACCAAAATTTGAGTGTCAGTTGTTAAGGGAGATACAGAGCTCACATTTCTTTGTTATGTAAACAAAGTTCTGGTCATGTTTTTGTTTACATTATGAATGTTGAAAATAAAAATACCCCGTTAAGACCTTAAATGAATGTGACAAACGCAAGGAACTGTTTATTTATGTTTAAAACCAATTAGCAGAGAGATAAACCTGCTTGAAAAATAACTTTTTCCAGTATATTGAATTACTGTAAACAAAAACATGGCACGAGCCTTGTTTACATAACAATTTAAAGAATTGCAATCTCTGTATCTTATAACTCTACGACTGGCACTGAAAGTTTGGTTGATTGTTAGTAATTCATTACTAAAGCATTATGAACAATAAAAATTGAAAAACAAAATTTGACCAAAATCGTGACCATGTCCTTTAAACAGAAAAATATGTTTTAATTCCATCTAAACACTCAGGGGTGTCAAAATTTACATTGTTTTTTAAAATAGTTTGTTGAATTATAAGACCAATTGCTCATTTAAAATTTCATTTGTATTAGATCATAAATCACTTGCATATTGCGCTTTAATAACAAATAATGTTTACACTACTTTGCATATAAATTAGCATACAACACCCGTGTTTGTCCAAGAATGTGTGAATATTGTTTACACCACCAGACTTACTAAGAATTAACTGCAATGTCCTTACAATATAAGTTTGATGTTTTACTAATAAAGTGTTAACATTAGACGTTTGCTATGTCTACCTGCTTTGAGTTCAAGGATCTTGAGAAGAATTGCTGTTTGACAAACTGAACCCGTTGAGGTTATCACACACACACACACACACACACACACACACACACACACACACACACACACACACACACACACACACACACACACACACACACACACACACACACACACACACACACACACACACACACACACACACACACACACACACA
>WFKH01010931.1:59043711-59071605 GCA_016163765.1 Magallana hongkongensis
GACAAGACTGCAGGACTGGTTGTGATACATGTATTCCACTTCACACTCAATATCCAGGCACATGTTCTGAAAGTAAAATTATATAAGAAATGAGGTTTTTCTTTAACGAAATGTAATATGAATTAAGGATTCAAGTTTAAGAAACAACAATTATATCAGTATTATTTTTCAGAGATTTAAAACGAATCATTGCTCATGTAGAAAATTTTCCCGAAAGATTATTAAAAATGGCGAGTCTTTTGTCCTTGAAAGTTGACAATATAATGCGTCTTCGCCCTGGAATATCTTTCTCGGTCTACCGGTAATTATTTAGCCATCCTTACTGAATTGAGAGCTTACTATAAAGTCAGACGTCCCGTTTTATTTTTAAAATGGGCCACTTCAGCCTTAATCTTGCTATAAAACAGTTTGTTACCATCTTATATGGTGATATTTAGTTTTGCTTACTCTCAATTTGATCGATAAACTCTTAAAGTACTAAAACAAGCTTTCATCAACTTTGGATTTGAATGCAGACAATACATATATTAACATGTGATACACAATTTGAGATAGGAATGCAGACAATACATATATCAACATGTGATACGGGTTGTTAACAATAGTATCTATATATTGGTATAGGAGTCTATAGAAGAATGATAAAGCCTATCTTGTTAAGCACAGGATGAAACTGTGCCATTCACTCAGCTGAAATGTGTCTGAAAGGTAACTGAAAGGTGACTGAATGGCATATTTGTGCCATTCAGTCACCTTTCCAGACCTTTCGGTTACCATTCAGTTGACTGAATGGCAGAGCTTCATCCTGTGAAGGTGGCAGATGAACAACCAATACCACTGCTCATAAAGCACTTACTTAAGTATTCCATTCCTGCCAATGGCCTAGAACTTCGTTGTATAATAATTTACTAGTTTTACCATAATTAATCACATAATTGTCTACGGATTTTTTTTCCGTTTTTCCCGATTACGACAAAGAGCACACGGCAGGTGTGACCGGTCAGCAGAGGATGCTCACTCCTCCATGGGACCTGATCCTATCCCTTATTTTTTTTTAAAGGTCCGTGTTTACTCTGCTCCTGTTTCGTATTTTTCCTTTGGACTTTTGAATTTGAACTCTGTTCGTTATCACCACATGTCATTCAAAATACTTCATAAATCATAGTCGCAGATGTATTTCAGAAGTTTTTTCCAGTGCATTTCGTAATTAAAAGGGGATATCACTCCACCCTAAAGTTCTGTGGTTTCACTATGAACTCTAAGATTACAAATAGCCTAAACTTGAAAAACTGCCTACCTTAAACCTATGTTGATTTCAAAAATCACACTTCAACTTCATTTTATTTACATCTTTTTCTATGCATTCTTCCAACACTACGATGCCAATGGTCAAGGAAAAGAAAAGAATGTTGGAACTTTATTCGCAAATAATTTTTTAGCCTTCATTGTTTTTAATAAAAACAATTCTTTTAAAAAATATTTTTATAATGAACTTTCAATAGCCCCGTCCTGATCCCAAGGGGTCATGGTTTGTCAAAACCATCAGGAAGAGGGAAGCACCTGTACTGTTAGTCAAGAGGACGAGGTGAAATAAAATTACTATATTTGAAAGTATGTACACTGCTTCTGTTTTCCGTTAAAAAACTTACCAATCGATTGTCCAACATTTGATTTTTCGCACACGCTAAGCTCTTTTTAATGGGTTCATCTGGAATCTGCTGAAAATCAATAAGTGCGGAAAAGGGATTTGGCAGAAAATCTTCACTCAACAGAAAGTCCCCAGGGACGAACTGAATCGGAAGATTTATAATGTCGTTCTCGCAAAGGGCACAATATATGTTTTTGTAGATAATTTCATTAAACATGTATGGCAGATGAAACTCTTGACAAGCCTTTATAAGATATGTATCGACAACGTTATATACAGTGTTTGACTCGTTGCATTTCACTTCACGAGTATGCGCAACACATGGTTGGACTTCATTCTCATAGAATGTTGGGGGATAAAATTCAATATTGCATAAAGGATTGGTGGAAAAGACTGATTGATATAGAGAATTGATGTCCTCTTTTGCGAAAAGAGCAGATCGTAAACTGCACAACTTTTTCTTTCCCCATTCGACTAGACTGGCCATTTCTTCTTGGTTGCACAATGCACATTGAACGTTGCGATAGGTTTGATTGGTAGCCAATGACGTCACAGGGATAGAACTCGATATGTTTTTAGAGGGTGGAGATATACAGCTAATATTACTAGGACAGGTTTCTATCATCCAATATGATCTTTTGGATCTTATTCCTTTTGGGTTCCATAAGGGTTCAAAGCAAGACATCGGCGTTCCTTTCTCTGTAACGCTTATATTATTATGGTATTCAATAAAGTCTGGAGTGTCTGTCTGTCTGTAGAACTTGGAGGGACAGCAGGTGGATCGTCTAACACATGAATCGTCACATTCACATGGTGCACAGGCTGGTTTTTCAAAGAAATCAAAGTTTCGCGTAAACATGGACCCCAAACACATGTCTTGTCCTGGGCATAGAATGAGGTATTCTTGTATGATATTTTTCGTAGTTGTATTGGTCATCCATGAAGTCAAAAGATATGTCTCATCAAAATCATGTTGCAATGGAAAACTTCCAAAACGAAAACCAATCGAAGCTTTGAATGGTGAGATTAAGATCAGTATTCGTGCAAGTAGCCAAAAACGAATAATCTGTAAATGGAAGACACAATATATTATAATCCTAATTTAAAAATCCAACAAAATCACACACACACAAAAACAAACATTGCTATTATTTTTTTTTTCCGATTATGAGAACCACATCTCAATTGTGCAGAATTCAACGGAGCAAACCCAATAAATGACAAGAAACAAATTGACACAAGCGTCATACGTACATACACAAAAAAGAGAGGCAAACTCACAATCAATAACTTTTGGAATTATTCTTCTACAAAAGCGTTCCACAAAGAATGAACCCGGTAAACAGTGCGATATCGTCCCCTTTTAAACACCAAAATTGACCCTTTAACACAGATATATTGTAATAATTTAGCGTAAAGCTCCAAGCATGGGTTGTATGGAACCATTTATATACATTTTTGTCAAGGAGATTTTCATTATAAACATAATACCAATGAAATAAAATTAAATACTTCAGTGCGAAATCCCGACTTCACTGTTATGGCTATGTATTATTTTGCATCATTTGAATAAGAAGGTGGTGAGTCAATCAAGCGTGCGAATAGTATGCACGAGTATATTATAGAGTGATTTAAATCTTGATCACGTTGTCGTATGGGTGGATGTGAATAGATTTGAGTCACGTATTCAAGGTTTTGCTGTTCATGAGGTCATAATGGGTTGAAAGGACTAAGTGCGGTTTGTGCCTTTTTCTGCCCCCTGGTTACCTCGAAAATTAAGTGGAAGATCCATGCTATTTTTTTATGTCAATGAAAAAAATAGAACACATTCCTAAAATTTCTAATAATTTTTTATATTATGTGCAACTATAAATTGAAATCCAGAGTCCCTGAAGTATCGATGTTTTGGAGAATCTTCAACTTTAATAACTTTTTGCGTTACATTTTCATTTTCATTTAATTTAATATGAGCCCAGGCTTGCTCAAGTACCAAACTTTTATAGAAGAAAGATAATTTATACAGAAATAAACAGTGAAAAGATCTTACTTGAGCAAGACTGCGCACACTGTTAATTTTAAATAAAACGGTCGCATTAGTTCTATGTGCCGTACGAAATTGTGACGTCGAGAAAATTCGGTCGCACTTGACTGGTTTTATTTCATTTATTGTTTGCAAAATAAAAAAAACAGTATGTTAAATTCATCTTGTATGCCTATTGTAAATATTTAATTGTAAAGCTAACTTTGTTGTTAATGTGCGTGAATAAAACTGGGCTGAGCTAACAAAAACCGAACGAAAGGAAAGTAAACAATCTCTACGATGTAGCTGTAGTCACTTGTCATGGATTGGATGGCGTAAAAGAGGAACCTCTATTAAGATAAATTATATAAATACTCTTCTCGAGACATCTGCGCTTTATTTGATTGTCAACATGACAGAATTACTTGGGTAAGTAAAATGAAATATGATGAGAGAGCCCACATACCTATAAACACATTCCCGATGCATGATCAGTAACGTTATATATAATCTCTGTTTCTGTTCATTTGCTTTACACTTTTAAATACATTGAAAATATTATTATTCAAGAATTAATATGAAGCAATGTACATGTACACGCTCTACAAAAATCTCGATTGTCTGCTTATAGACATAAAGTCTCGTCTGTCTGACGAAAGATATGCCTACATGTAGGGAGATTTCACCATGTTTACTCGCCGCATGGCATTGCAACAATCTTAAATTAACAGGTTTTTGTTCTTGAAGGAATTTGATTAGTAATTTATATTATGAATAATGCAAAAAATTACCCTATCTTATAAACTAAATTTGGACAGCTGGATAATGTTTATTGTATCTTAGCGACATTAAAGGGAAATAATCATTGTTGGGGCCCCATACGGGATAACTCTATATATTAAAAAACACAATAAAAGTTGTTCCTTTGTTATTATAACATTTACATCACAACTATTACTTTAATTTTTTTGATATATTAATAAACATAAGCTCTCTCTCTCTCTCTCTCTCTCTCTCAGTGTGTCTCTCATGAGGCACTATAGTTTATTCCATAGTACAATATTAACACCTGTTATAAGTATACTATTATGTGAATTTTATTACAAAAAAGCTCATGTGTGTGTTTTAGAGAGAGAGAGGAGAGAGAAAAAGAGAGAGAGAGATTTGAAATTAATAGAATAATATCATTAGAATTTAATAAAGTTAAAAATATTTATATGCTTCATTTCTTAAAAAAATATATTTCGGACATAAAAGCATGCAAAGATTTTTTCATTGATATCAAATCTTAATTAGTATTTGTGAATAGGTACATGTTCATCTATATCACTCTCAATTAAATATTCCACCCTGCATCTCATACAATTGAAAACTTTGTTTTGTCAAATAATGAATACTGTCATAATTTAGTTGGATGATTTTTCATGCAATTAGTTTAAGATACTAACAGTTCTACATTATTAAAAAGCACTAAAATTATGAATTGGTCATTTGGGATTTATAGTAAATATTTTTTTTAATTATTTGTTTCAGAAGCTATCTGTTTGCTTATGTCTAAAGCATACTACTGCTGTTGATGTCAAACTAGAAGTTGTGGTGGACATCAGTCTAGGAGACCTATTAAAACCTCAGCATTTATACGTGCAACTGTGAAGCGAATAGGACGAGATGTCTCTGAAGAAGATGTTATCTGTCAGAGATGTTTTAGATCTTTCTCTCGATCACAGACCACAGTTCCAAGTATTCCATTGTGCAGTGAGGTACCCAAAGACCTGAGGCAAGATGTGACTCTAATTCTAAAGAACTTATAAAGAGTCCTAAGTCCATTAACCTTCCAATAGCTTCCACACCAAAAGGTCACAGAAAATATGTTGTCTGTAGGAAGCCACATAATGAAAGAAATCGTCTTGTAGTCGTTCCCAATGCAGGTATTACACAAGCTTTTTTTTAGAAACAGGCATTTTCATCAATGACGACAGCAGATGCTGTAAGACACATATAGAGGACGGCTACCTCAGCAAAGAAGCTCTGTCATTACTTACAACAACCAAACATGAAGAGCAATTGTCACGATCTGATATATGCAAGCTTTTATCCGACCTACGAGATACTATCAAATCTTCAACATACCTGAACTTTGACGTACCATCACTTTTAAGTGAAGAGGACTTTTCAAATCTCACTGAGTTAAAAAAGGAACAATTTTCGGAACTGGTTAATGAATTACAGAGCATGAAAAACAACTTCAGCCGATCAAAAAGAACTTCTCTCGCTGTATTCCTCACAAAGCTTCGGACTGGCCTTCCAAACACAATTCTGTCCACTATCTTCAATCTTTCACTTTATCAGATTCAAAGAATAATTCCATCTGTTAGAGAGGCTCTTATGAAAAACTTTGCTCCCAGACATCTTGGATTACAACTCATTAGCCACCAGGAACTATGCTTACACCATATTACTCCGATTACCAGAAAGCTGTTCACCAGTGAGGATAATCAAGACCAGGCTGTACTCATCCTTGATGGCACCTACATCTACATACAAAAGAGCCATGACTATGAATTCCAGCGACTTTCCTACAGTCTCCATAAAAACCGTCCATTAGTGAAACCAATGATGGTTGTAGCTCCTGATGGGTATAGCCTAAGTGTTCTGGGACCATACCTGTCGGACCTCCATAACAATGATGCCAGCATTACAAAACATATGATCTCACGGAATGCTAAAGACATCCAAGGTAGGTAAAAACAGTTACGCCATTAAAAAAAAAAAATCCTGAGACATTTAATCATATTTCATAAGGACATAAATGCACATTTGTATATGTAAATGCTAAAAAAATTAGTTAGCGCTAAAATGAAAAAATGAAGACATGAAGCATGAGGTTATAATGAGAGTAAATATTCATGAATCATTCCAATATTCTTACCAATATGTATTTTGATAGATAGATAGATAGATAGATAGATAGATAGATAGATAGATAGATAGATAGATAGATAGATAGATGATTTAATATTGAAACCCTCTTTCTTCCAGAATGGTTGAAAGACGACGATGTGGTGTTAGTCGATAGAGGATTTCGAGATGCAGTCACATTCATATGCCATTCAGGTTCATATGCCATTGTATCTACCATGGGGAAAGAAACAACACTCCACAACTGAAGCCAACATATCTAGGATGGTTACGAAAGTACGATGGGTTGTGGAAAGCGCTAATGGTAGGCTGTAACAGTGGAGACTCCTTTATAAAGTAGTTCCAAACAAACTACTTCCGCAAATAGAAGACTTTGTCCGCATTGTATGCACTCTGTGCAATAAATTCAGACCCTGTCTTGGGAACATGGATCCAAAGTCATCGGAAGTTGCAACTAAAATGTTGGAAAAAACAGATATGCCAAATACAGTCCAGACATTGGTAGAAGAAAACAACCTTTTGACTCGTCGTGCTGTATACTCAGCTATGGAAGCCTCCTCAGACCAGCTGGATGATTTCCCTATTATCTCCCTTGATGATATGCGTACCATCACACTTGGAATTTATCAAATAAAGCATGCAGAAAACTACTCGAGATGGAGGCAGTTATGAAATCATGGTAAGTCATGACTTTCCTTATCTCTTAAGAGTGAAAATTCAGTATCGACACTCAAGGAACATTCTACATACTCTGTGGATTAAGTATGACTCCGAAAAAGAAGATGTTGATTCTATTTGTGGTTGGTACTGTACTTGCAAATGTGGAGCAAGAATAGTGGGTTGCTGTGCTCACGTGTCAAGTGTGTTGTGGTTTCTTGGTTGGAAACGACATCAAAGTGATGAACCCTTTGCATCTGGATCGGAGCCCAAACACCATTTTCTGAATGCAGCACATCTGGAGGACTCTGACAGTGACCCAGTTGAAGAGTAGTTCTTCTCAAATGAATGTAAGTGTAAGATTGTGTGGCTTAATTTTGTGATGGCTTTCACATATTTTTTTTTCTTTCATTTGAAAAAATGATTTTAGTTATTATGATATTTGCAAGAGAGATGTCAGAATGATTTGAAAATGTCTGCATGTCAATGGCATTTGTTGGATATACATGTATACATCTGATGTATTTAACCCTGACAAGCTGAAGGTATTAGGAATTAAATCATTATGTACAAAATGTTAAAAATAAATTGTTATTGTCATGATAAATTTTGGTGAATATATTGAATTAATTATTTCATTGAAACAAATTCCAAACAGATGTTATTTTAAGGTGGTATTGTATACAATTTTAGATGACAGAACAAGTATTTATGTTTGAAACAAATATTTTGTTCCATCAACTCTTTAATGTGAATAAATCAAAGTATTTTTTAAAGTTTTAATAATTAAATGAATTAAGTTGCAAATTTATGAATTTGTTGATAGGAGATGTTTGAATTTTTAAGTTATTTTGTCCTGAATTATTGTTATAGAATAGTAAGGGAGATTGAGTATTTCTGGTTACTGTTGATTGTAGATTGCTCCTAGGAGTATAGATAGCAGTATTTGAATGCACGATATGTTAATTAATATATATGAACATGTAAATAGTAAATGTTCTTTTATATCAACTGTTGTTTGTACTTAAACTATTTTTTCCCCTAATTTTGACATATTTTGAAATTTGTTGGTATAAATTGGTTTCTAAGTTAAGCCTATATTGATGCATTACTTTGTTTTTTTAAAAAATGACATCTGAAATCTGACTTTTCAATTCTTAAATTCAAAACACACCATTGTAGTACGTAACATTGTGTTTAAAAGAAGCTTTGCTATATTTAAGTATTGTTTTTTTATTCTTTGTAATTAATTCATAATGGTCGCTATGGTAACAAGTTAACTGTTGCTAGGGAAAATTTAGATGCATGTGCTAGTGTTATAAACAAATATATGAAAAAACTATTCTACAATATACTTTACTGTAGTAATTAAATTGAAACATTTGTTAATATGCATGTTTTGAACCTGTTGCTATGGTAATATTGGTTGCTTGGATATGTTTGTATTGTTGCTATGGTTAATTTTTCTCATTACACAAACATTTCAATTACTAATAAAACTGCATTGGAAATATTTGCTTGTATTTGTAACTTAAAAAAACCAAATTTCATAAATTAGAGGACAAAAACACATGCTAAAAAGGGTGAGTTTTCATTGGCGTTGCTAGGCAACATGACGTCAAAACAGTATACTTAAGTCATAAATTAAACGGTTGACCCATGTCCACCGTTCAGTATAAAAATTGTTGGATTCTGAGAGGGGGCATAAAATGGCCCATACCGCACTTAGTTCTTTGTAAACAAACTATCTTTACCTTAGAGACAAACACACAAGATTTTGTATTTTTTAAGGAGGAGGGTCAACAAACTTAACCATCAGATCTGCATAAAATTTGAATTTGATATATGTTAAGCTGTAAGCTTCTATTTAGTAAAGAAAATATCCATATACTTATCTTTAAAAGTTGGTTATTTTCCTACAGCTTTATTTAGAACTCTTCTTCAAAAGAAGACCAATAGAGTCTTAAAATGACCACGACCATCGAGCGCTCTTCAATAAAAAACATATGAGCGCACGACTGTTCCAATTTCTGTCATAGATGTGAATAATGAATATAATTGTTTTCATTGACCGTATTTACTACAACTTTAAACAATAATGCGCTCATATAGAAACAAGCTTTCAAAATTGGGGTGTAAGCTAAAACCTATGAGAAATCGATGTAAACAACATACCTCTGCTATATTAACTGAGACAATGCCTAATTACAATGTAAGAAAATTGAAAAATCTCAATGATTGAAAAAACGTATGAGACAATAATATGTAGAAAACCGTAAATTTGATTCCTTTGCAAATTATAGGGGTCGATTTTGAACGTTTAGATGATTCATCATTTGTGTTTTTTATTCAGGTCTTATATCCAAGCCAATATATGTATAAATGTCAGGATTAGGAACTACGAAACGAAGATGACTTATATTTAAATTTTAATTTCCCAACTATCAAATTGTTGTCGGATCATTTGTTAACGATGTTACCAATTATTACTTTTGTAGGCTCGAACATGAGTTTAAACGTTACTTGTCTTAGCTTTATGGTCCCGGATTAGATTTCGTATTCAATACGCTTTTTAGGTCGCTCTCTCATTATGACCAAGGCATTTATTATATATATTTACACAATTAATTTTTATGATTCATTCTTTGATAATGTTGAAGAATCGCCGGTTCAATATTTACGTTGAAACAAAATTAAATGTGACAAACACTAGACACTGGTTGTCTGCATAACAACTGCAAGTAGAAAAAAAATGTGAATGAATTAAAGTTTTTACCAATGCAACAGCCGTTGTATCGTGTCTTAGTTACTCATTAGACATACCTTAGTAATCTTTGTAAATAGAAAAAAGGGGGAAAAACTCGAAGCTCTAACATTAACTCGGCCTTTATCATGTCTAAATGACGACAGCTTGATATAGTTTCAAACTTTTACTGGCCGACAAAAGACGGTCGGGTACACCAAAATTTAATTTGATGGATTGATTAAGAATCTTTTTTGAAATATGATATCACAAAACAGAGAATAATATCGGCTTTCAATAATTTTATATAATTTTTTGTATATTTTCAGTGAAACTGGAAAATTTGTTTTGACTGCAAACAGGGTATTTTAGAGCTCAAAATTTGGTCTCAATTGATGTGTAATATGAGTAGGAAAAGATACATGCCAAAGATAGTCAATTTTTAATTAAAAAAATATTTCTGTAAATTAAAATGCTTATTCTTTTATATCTTTTAAATCTAAGGATAAAATTTATAGTATTAAAAAATTCACGTAAAGGACCTATCAAACATTGATATTTTACAAAGAAATTAGAACAATAATGCAAAGTGATAGATTTTGCAATTTATTAAACTTGAACCGATCGCGATTGAAAAATTTGATCCCGATCAGAATTATTATTTTGCAAAAATACTGCAGTTTGCTCTGAGTAATTGATATCCAATATAAAATCAGTAAATGATCAAATCATTTAACAGCAAAACAACCTTGAATTTTTGCAAAATTGTTAGATCGGTTCGAATTTAAGACTTTCCAATTTTTTCTTAAATTTCAATATTTCGTTCTAATTTCTTGTCGAAATGTGATTGTATACTAGTTGTTTAATGCGAGTGACAGTTGAGTTGTAGTTTTTTATCAATAGCTTTAAAAATATCTAATATTCTTGATTTCATTTTTATTTTTATTGTAATTTTTTTTTTCTCCCCAAAATATTAATAAGTTTATTTGGCCGTCTTTGACATGTATGGTAGATAATTGTATTATGCATCAACTGATACTAAATTACTTTGCTCTAAAATATCTTGTTTGCAGCCAAACGATGTTTCCGGGTACTATTTGAAATAAGGAAAAAAAAAAACCCATAACATTATTGAAAGATGATATCGTTTTTTTTTGTAAAACCATTTATCAAAAATGATTCATCTTTTTTTCGGGGTGGGGGGGGGATGGGTGGGTCAATTTTTTATTTTAGTATTGATTCTTTATCGTTCAATCAAATAATACACTGGTGTGTTCAGCCACCTTAAGTAACAATGCGTTTTGAGCTATTATGACTCGCGTGTGCTTGAGGACAGGACCGCCCCCGCCCCCCCCCCCCCCCCCCCCCCCCCCCCGCACCTTTTCCCCATGGGAGTATAATTTCGAGAAAAAAATAGCAAGTGATCAAGAATCAAATCACTCTATAATATACTCGTGCATACTATTCCAATGCTTGATTGACTCTCCGGCTTCTTATTCAAATGATACAAAGACCTATACATAGCGAAGTCGGGATTTCGCACAGAAGTGTTCAGTTTTATTTCAATGATATTATGTTTATATTCTCCCTGACAAAAATGTTTTTAAATGTTTTCATACAGTCCATGTTTGGAGCTTTAAGTTATACTATTACAATATATTTGCTTTAAAGGGTCAATTTCGGTGTTTAAAAAAGGCGATATCGCAGTGTTTAAAGGATTCATTTTTTAAGGTGTATACATGTACTAAAAACAGCCAGGAACATAGAAATTATTTGTCAAAAGAAAGCAGTAAATCATTTTATATCAAATGCAACCACAGGGACATTGGAAATGTATTTATAATTTAAAAAAAAATGTTTATCGGGACAGTTTAAAGTCCAATACAGTAGAACAATCAAATGGTATAAGACATACACACAAAACCACAACTTGACGAATTTGAGCACAATTATTTTTTTGATGTTTTGAACGAAGCTTGCAGCAGAATGTTTTTTGCATGATTTGACCATTAACTAAACGCAAACAATTTACAACATTTGTTTTAACATCAATCACATTAAAACAAAGTCCTTTAATTGTGCTAAATTGAGAAATTTCCATTGCTATTCTCATTTCGATTATGCATTATAATATAAGGATGACAAACACAGTTAAATGCTTTACCATTAAAAGATAACGTAAAAACTCGATCTAGGATAGAACATATCTTACTTACCATCTTGATGGGTTCTCGGAATTTTGGACACTTTCATCGGGAAATCCTTTCTTTATATCGGTAGTGTAACCTGAATCTTACACGAATATTCAAATTACATTTAAGAGAAAATGAGTTACGTGTCTAAACGATAACACGTTTTTTTAACAAAAACTCACGGTTTTTTTATCAATTTAATAAGAATCTAACAGAAAACCCGCTAAATCATCCTAAAACCACATTATTGAAAGTTCATATCTATTATTACTGTTATATCAGACAGATATTTTCCATCACTTAGTGTGAGACTAGCAGATTTTCTTTTAGAAAAGGGAAGATGTTTCAAATTTAAATTATTGAAATATCTACCTTTTGACACACTCATTGATTCGACAATTCCTTCAACAAAACCTCTCTATGTGTTTGGGGGTTTTTTTTTTCAGATCAAAAGACATAATATATAATGTGGATCATCTCTTAAGCTCAATTTAGTTAAAAATTATTTATTTCATGTTAGAGTTGTTATTTAGGGAATTTACATATCAAGACATAAGATAACGAATTTTATGAATCTAAATTGCGAGAAACAAAATACAATTTATGATGATATATTATTTATTCAAAAAGAAATTTCTGATCATCATAATAAAGCATAGTGCATAGTTTGAAAAAAATAAAATATTGGATAAAGGGTCTAAATCAATTCTATTCTACATACAAAAATAGTCAGCAAGTTATCATATAGTTCTACATTCAATGTTCAACTTTTCATCATTAGTCATACTCACGATTAGGTTTCAACTGTTATAATAGTTAAACCGAGCAAAATACCTCATTTCATCGTTATTTCACAAACTAGTCTTAATTCAAACAGAGATATTTGGGAATTAGCGATTTTAAATTTGAGGGCAATACACCCTTTTGACGACGGGCTGAGACAGAGAAATATCAGCCCCGAGGGCGATACAGCCCTAGCTTCCGGTTGCTGTCTCACCTAGTTCAAAACACGTATATCAGGGCTGATACACTACTAGGTTTATGATATTAAGAGGTCCACATTTGGTTGTAATTATAAAATATATAAAGAGTCACATGTATCACGGTGAAGACACTGAAATATTTTATGCCGTATTTAAAATTTGAACAAATGTACTGGGGGGGGGGGGGGGGGGGAATTGTCCATAGTGAAAGTTATTTGCTTTTAGTTTACAGCGTTTATCTTTGAACCCAACATGACACTGAGTATAACATTTACCAACCAAATACACCAACACTATGTACTAAAAGATTTTTGAATTCGTAATAAGGAATTTAATTCACGATTAACATAATTCTAACAGCAGTAACTCCGTAACTCATTAATTGCCACTTGAACCAAAATTGGTAATTGAACTTTTATTGCGTCTCAGCCATGTTTTTACCAGAAATACGACTTAACTTCAGTTCTACCACATTACTGAAAAGCTAAAAAACAATACAAGAAGGTTTTCTATCTAATATTGGAGTACCGGTAAACCAGAACTGTACACTTTTAATCAAATTCAATTTATTGAGACACGGGCTCACGTTGCTTTTGATTAATAGTTGACCATACTAGTTATGCAATGACAATGGG
The DNA here is from genome assembly GCA_016163765.1 of Magallana hongkongensis. NCBI lineage: Eukaryota > Metazoa > Mollusca > Bivalvia > Ostreida > Ostreidae > Magallana > Magallana hongkongensis. The sequence continues at coordinate 59,057,509 of WFKH01010931.1, forward strand.
ATTGGTTTATGCTCGACAATCATGCTTTGTGGTTAAGTCCAAACAGGTCATGTAATCAATTAAGAAAGCAGAAACAAGTGTATTTCGATATCTTTGATTTTTTACGAAAGCCCAGAAGGATCATTCGAGATTCAGTATACGAGATTCAAAATACGAGATTCGAGATTAAATTTCTGAATTCAGCAATCAAATCATGGGTCTGATTTAAATTAAGATCATCCGTACATGCTCTTACTTACAAAATAAATTATATTTTATCCCGAGATAAATGATCATTTTTACGATGTATTTTACAGAATATGTAATTAGATTAGTGAGATAATAGTGTTTTTCACGAATTTTGCTTGCTTCATCACAACCTCTTATTTGATAAGTTGATTCTATCCTTGAAATTCGATTTAACGCTAAAACACACTTTTCGTACACTGATGATATTCATCATTTAGATGAAGGTGGAATAACACATCATCACACAAAGGCTGACCTCTGATCAAAATGACATTTCGTTTCATTAAAAGGATTTTATCGACGGCAACTTACTCCATAGCCGAATGGAAAAAGTGTCGCGCTTGTGATCCGTACATCCCGGGTTCGAATCCTGCAGGAGCTTTTCTTGTTACTTACTGAATTGAATTTTTAAGATACTCATTTTTATTATCCCCAAACTGCAAATTTTTCGCTTATTTGACATTTGTACAGTTTATTTAGGAATACAACTTTCATAATAAAAAAATACTGTTAATTTGATTGACTTTGTCAGGTGTATTATTCCACCTTAAACAGATTTTTAAAGCATTATCTTTCTTTGAGAACCAATTTTTACACATTCGGGGCGAAAACACTCCGAGTTAAAACAAAGCGGGTAAGATTACACTCAGTTTGCATTGTTTTGAAAGCTTTAATTTTGTTTCAAAGCGGAACTCTGTGACAGAGTTCATCAAGGATGTGAAAGTGATTGTTACAGTTAAATTCAGAAAATTTATCAGAGTTTCCGAAAACTATCGGTCCTACCGGCAAAACCGATAGAAAATCGAAATGTCCGATAACATTTCATATATTACCGGTCCGTGTGACCGGAAAGTTTCCACTTTCACAATCCGGAAATTTTCTGTTTCTACGCACCTTTTTGTCTTTTAGTAGTAATCTCTTAAACGCTTTAGGGAGTGTTTAAGTTTCTTCTAAGCGCTTATCTTACACTGATATAGCATTATGTCGTGATCGCGGTTCATCACTTTTCTGTTTGTACGAGGCTAACAGCTATGCGAGGATTGAGAATAAAGAAAAGTATGAAGATACTGTAAACCAGAACAGCAGGAAATTGTTGAAATGTAGCGAGGTTAATGGCAGGACTTGTTTCGTATAATAGAGAAGGGTCAATCATGGCCGTTTCATCAATCAACTCTCACTTTTGATTCCATTAATTTTCGATTGTCTATGATCATGAAAAACCATGTGTTTGTTTAGATTTAATGAAAATTATCCAGTCCGGTACAGCGGCTAACAATCTCGAGTTTGTGGCACATACACTACTCATTTGTAAATCTGACAGGGAGCAGAATAAAAACAAGGAGAGAATAAAATAAATTGTAAAAAAGTCATCAATAGAAACAAAGCAAAAATAAATTAAAGACTGCATATTTTGGCGGTTTTTTTTAGAAACAGAACAGAAATTAATTCTAGATTATATAATTTGGAGTTTTTTTTAGTAATAATTGAAAGCTTTTAATATTTTGTTTAGTAGTTACATAACACTAAACAACTACTGTAGCACTAATATCTGTTTTATTCGGACTGATAAAATTTGCTTCGGACTGGCAGAACATGCTAAGTCATCAGTCCGAATGACTGATAGAATTTTCTGGTTTTCGGAAACTCTGAATTTTTATTTTTAACTTATTATTATTTTAAACTTTTAATGCAACAGACTATGGGTTTAAAATGTACCAGCTGCTATAGGACATAAGTTTGAATTTTTTCTCGGAAAGATTAAAAAAGCAACATCATTGAATTAATACCCTTTCGAGCTACCAATCAGACTTTGAATTTTCTTTTATAAAACAAATTGCTGTTCCTACGGCGGTTAGTTGATGAGTCTTTACCCCTAATAACTTTTGTGTCGATTTAAATTCTCAAAATGAATTTTGTTGAAGGGACCACACTTTTTCACATTCATAGTTTTACACTTTCTCTACAACTTACTAGTACTATAGATAAGCTAATGGATATTTAACCTAAAGACTTCAAGAAAAGCAAATCATTTTCATCATTAAAATGTACAGAATCTAACTCCTCTCTAAAATTCAGGTCCAATTCAAGAAAAGTTTTTTTTTCTGGTTTTTGATATTTCAATAGGACGTCTATCGTACAAACAAATTTCCCTTATTATAGTCAAATTCTTCGTATCCGAGATGTCTTAATTTTGCAAGATTTGCTCCCTCCCTTACCCAAATAACAGAGTTAGTTTTACTTAAAAAAAAAAATCCTGGTCTGGCTGTGCCATAGGAAAGGGTGACTCAATGCCAAAGCCCCCGCTGGAAATCTTGTGTAGGGTCATTTGTTTCCTGCCCAAATTTGGAAAATATTATAATTATCAAGTTTCCTCGTCCAAATTGTCAACTGTATTTTGGGGTATTTAAGAATAGGGGTACTAATTCAAAATTCTGTGCACGACTCTGCCCATGCTTTTCAGTTTTGGGGATGTAAACTACCTTGTCATAAAGTTAAAAGTTCATTATCTTTAAACAAAAACAAATCAGGAATGAAAAGGGAAAACTTCATTTTTAACTGCTAAATAACAACTAATGTCCATTATGTTCAGTATGCATTGTTTGGTCATTCATGTATTTATGACCCAACCACTGGGAAACATTTTTTTTCAGCTCAAAGGTAGACCAGCCACAGGATACTAGGCGACAGCTGTTGTAGATTACTTGACTCAATTGTTAACTGTTTTTGTAGTGCATGATGTTTTAGCATTCAAACATTCTCGGCTTCTTCGACGAAATTTAGAGTTATTCGACCTAACGTGGTATGTAGAATCTTTAGAAGAAGGGCACATAAATTGACAAAATCATCATTTTATATAACAGGGTTCATATTTTTGGGTAAAACATGTAAAAAGCGATGTAATCTTTAAATAACTTTGTCTCTAGTTTCTATAGTGATGGTTGTTCAACAGACATTACTTCTTTTCTTTGCATTACTTCTTTTCAAATACTTGGCCTAAGCAAATGGTTATGATGATCAAGGTGACCCTTAAAATTGTGAAAATTATTGCCCAGGCTCAGCGGCTCTGGTATATGGTAGGGGTCCCTATTATAACATAGTTAAAATTAATTCATCCTAACATATATTTTTCTGTAAGTTTTGGCAGATCAAGTGCAAAGTTAAGATGAACAGAGTAATATCGGCAAAAATTGTGAAATTCGATGTCCGAGAATCAGGGACTCTATTGGTCAAATAGTGTAACTACTTTTTTAAAAACCTTTTTACTATTATCGTGCATTAGTAGGCAAAATAAGTACATGCCAATGATGAAGAAAGAAGCATGTTCTTGTTTTATGAAATTCATGACCACAGGGTAAGTTGTATTGTTGTATTTTTTTGTTGGGTTTTTTTTTTTTTTTTTGTTTTTTTTTTTTTTTTTATTTTGTTTGGTAGGGGCGTGAAGGTGGGTTAGGGAAATTGACATGTCATGTGGCGAATATTAGTATGTAAATCTTCTAAAAGGCGATCTAAGAACATAGTTAAAATGATCACCTTAAAAATCATTTGAAATTTATAATCCCAGGATCACACTAATATGGTTTGAAATAGAAAATTTTGTACATATGTGGTGTTTTAAAGACCAGGTCTGGGGTATAAATAGCAGACAATGAGGAAAATGGAGGAAATTTCAATTTTCTTGCCACCTTCCACTTCGGAGAAGAAATTTTTGAATTTACACTTTAATCAGCAAAAACTATAAATTTAAAATTTGTCATGCAACTAAATTCAACTGAACGGCATCTCTAGATAGTAAAATAATTATTATTGATGCATAACTACGTTAGACATTCTTATTTAAAATTTTGAAGTGATCCAGAAATTCCTCAAATTTGATTGACAGATGAGAAATCCACTTTTTGTTTACATTCCTACCGGAAATGCCTATTGCTATAGCCGCACAGTAAATGGCGGGGCAGCTTGTCTTACCTCAAGACTAAATAACACTAAGTAATCCTTCTTAATTGATTTATTACTCTAACATCACTGGTAATCATAAAAACAGAGAAAGAACACACACTTGTGTAACGATGGAGAGTCAGTCCTGCAGCTTCACACTGATAGTATCAAGTTCCCTTATCTGCAACATGTTTACGAATGGGGCCTCCCAGGTCACAGGTTCTAGCAGTATTAGATTATAAACATAGGTCATCACATTAAATGAGAAACTTTAAAAGCAATCCTATGCACTGATGCCACTGATCATGCTGATCTTCGATTCTAGTGAAAATTCCAACTTCCCCACAGTCTAGAATACAGGTCTGTGAAACCATATTGTCAAAATTTTACCCCTTCGATGAAGTGTTATTTCTTTCCAAAATTTGATTTCCACCATATCGGACAGCTTCTGATGGGTCTGCATAAACAATGGGGATATTCCTAAATTATTGCTGTTCTGACAGAATCGTGCAGAATTAACGTTTAACCAACTCCCCTGTAAATCATCAGTCTTCATCTGTCTCACCAGCATTTTGCAATATCTTAGATCACTAGTCGATTATTCCTCAAAATCCCAATTTACGAGTTGAAAAACTTTACTATTTCTCTTCGTTCCAATTCACCCTGCTTGATCTTTTCCGCCATAATTTGGATAACAAGAATGTTTTGGAGGGAATTTTTACTAGGGCAGAGGTAAACGAAAATGAAAGTTGAGCTTGTAATGTACTACAGTGAACTACAGTTTGTAACCTTAAAATCTGATTTAATAAATTGTATATGAATATTTTTTTTTCAAATATTTCTGATAATCAAAGATTAGACCTATATGCAAAATCATCATGTAAATATAGTTTTTCCTCCCTGGAACCTCTTTCACATTTGCAGATTTGGAGGCTGATTTATTGACATTTGACGGGAAGGATTCCCCACTGTGTCAGGACTCGTGTGCATTAGCCTCTTGCACCTAACCCACGTTGTTGATAAGAGTTATTCTGACCAGTGAATTGGTTGTTTTTTAAAGTTTCAAGTATTTTCTAAATAATTACATGTATGTGAACAAATGATGCTTACTATGATAGATGTTTTAACAAAGCTCTAGATATAAAAAAAACAAAACAACAAAAGGGATGCTTGTATTGGCAGTGATCAATTTAGAAAAACATGCATGTTTAGATGCTTATTACTTAAAGAATGAAAATCAGGGAAAGGAACTATGTACACCGTTTTATTATTAAATGGCCCTAAAGATTATGTACTTCTCTGATTAGCACGTGCTTCTGGTATGCAGCTATCTATTAATAGATTCTCGCTGCAGTGTTATCAGTTTTGAAGAGGGGCCTGCTTCCTTATATGCTTAATTGCCGTCCGTGTGGATATTCAACTAAGTCAGATCCGGCCTTTAATCCCTTTCGACTGCTTTTCGTCACAGTTCAAGACACAATATTTTAAACTATATATAACACCTACACCCGTAGTCATAGGTGTGATAACGCCACTGCAAGTAGTATTTCATGAAAATAATGCGGTGTGCAGGGATTAATAGCCTATCATGTTTTGAATATTTATTTTACTGTCTGTTTTAAATTTAATTTAAAAAAAAAAATGTTCCATGTTATGAATCTATACGTGCTTTTAAAGAACTTGTGGTGCGTTCTCCTAGAAGTATTATATTCCTAGTCTTCATGAGTTCTTTAAAAAATATTTTATTCTCAATACATTGACGGACAGCAAGATCATTTGTAGAAATTTTACACTTCGTTTAAACCGTAAAATGTGGATCCGCTCCATTTACTATATAGAGGATATCTATATTGTGTGATTTTATATTTGCTTTATCCAACGACTTGAATGGTGTATAACCATTTCAACGAGTTGGCTAAAGCAAATATAAAATCACACAATTATAGATGTTCTATTTATCTCGTTGGTATTTTTTAGTTTTGAAATGTTCCCTAAATGCGACACGACGATTGATTTTTTTTTATCGATGGTGCAACGCGGCGTTAAGCAGCTGATGTAACCTTGCGCATTTCAAAATAGTGCGCATTTGAATTAGAAAGTTTTTCGCATTGTCACTGAAATTAACTTCTGTTCTGAGTTTTTGTTTTTCTCTAATTTTGTTTTAAGCCTTTCAATTACAAAAGAATTGTTGCAGATCGGTTTAAAAAAATTATATCGCGTGACCTCATTATTTTTTCAAAATTTACGAATGCCCGTGGATTTGAATGACTCAATAACTAGAAGTTAAACGAGAAGTTATTTATTTGTGTGAAACAAAAACCAAATAAAAAACAATACAATCAATTTGAAGTTCATAAGCTGGAATTTTAGGATGTTTATTTTGATTTCTTGACTGCTGGTGGTTGGAAGTTGGAAGTTGGGAGGCACTTTGGTAAGTGTTAACATTCATGTTGTTAATGTGCAAGATTGCCCCTGCAAAAAGCCACTGGATCTGTTGAATGCTTCCTGCGGCTGACGCTTGTCCATGTGGATTTGTGGTCGAAGCAGAATAGGTATTTTTTGTTGTTGATAATATTTCGGACATTTCTTTTTGTTTTGTAATTGTAATTTCGGAGTAGTTGTTGATAGAATTAACATTTTAGTGGCCGGTTACTTGCATAATATCCGTAGGTGCTATATTGTTTTCCCTGAGTTTTTGGACACAATATTTTCTCGTGCTTGTGTTTGTGAGGCTCTTTCCAGACTCTGCAATTTTTGGACATTTTTCCCATAATTTTCCCAATTTTGTTCACTCCGAGCTTTTGTTTCATAATTATTTTTTTTTGTCCGACAATGGAATAGTGCTGGTCACAATATAACAAAGATTCGTTTGGTTCACATAACCCCTGTGGTCTTAAACTTGCATATTTCTTATAAACTTCAACTGGGTTGTTTTCATTAAAATGGGGAACTGAAAATATTTTGCGAAGAACTTTTCTTGTGTCACGCTTGTTAGCACCGGTGCGCGTTTTTGTTTGTCTCTCATAATGCTGTAAATATTCTGTGCCATCAGGGTTTTTTTTTTTTGTAATAAAATATCACCCTAACAGAGATTATAGTGTTCCTGGTGTCCCTAAATAGATGGCATTATAAACCATACCGTGTTCAACAGCGACTGAGGGGAGGTAACTCCCAAACTCCGGTTTCATAAAGGATATTGATATCATCGTCAGATAATGGATCTGCTTTTTGTGGCCTGTTGCCCTTCCCTTTTTGTTTGGCTTTTAGAGCTTTTTTAGGTTGCTGTAAATATATGATCAGGTGACTGCATGATGCTTGCTTCGTAGCGGTGTCGTCGAAGGGATCTGTAAATACTCTGGAAATCATACTTCTTAATGATACCGTTTCAAACTCCTCTACCCCTTTTTTCCGAACACTTAAAATAAAATTGGCAAGAAACACATCTAATTTTGTAGGAGAAATATTGTAGAATTCACGCATTTCATTTTTGGAACGGAGGAAAGAATTGAATAAATTGACATCATACAATGTTTTTCTCAGAGTGTTTTTGTTTATTTTTCAATTCCTTGACTCTCGTAATGAACAAATCTTCACTCATTTGACAAGATTTCTTTCAAAATGTTGGCATTATCCACATTATTTTCTTATGAAAGTTCGGATTCAAATAATACACTTAAAACTCCTAAATGCTCAGTTACGGAAATTTCTGTTTCAATAACTTGCACTTGCGTTTATTTAAGGGTTTTCTCACCTTCCGAAACTTCACAAACAGCTGTGTTTAGATTTTCTTCGCTGTCAATGTCTTGAATTTTCGATAATTTATTGCAAATGACAACAAAATCTCCGTATTTCTTTCTTCACTCATTTTCCAAACGCCATCAAATTAAGCAGAAGATTTTTGATAATTGATTGTTACGTTATTTTCACGTCTCAATAACGAACGTGATTTATATCCAAATATTCATATTTTTTGTAATTTTAAGTTTTTTTTATCAATATAATTATTGTTTAACTTTATTTTTGCATATAAACGTAAAAATAGTGTTGTTCAATACAGATCCACTTAAACTAAGTCAGTGAAGCGTTGAAGCGAGGGGCTGTGTCAAAAGTAGCTCCGACCGGAAGTATTTGATAAAGCATCACCCGTGTGATAAAACAAAGGTTTATAGTATACAAATTATTCATTGAATAACGAAATCGTTTTTACTGAGCATAGAAAACCATCGGGGTGCGTCAATCATGAAAATAGAAAACGATCCAAGCTCTAATGAGGATGTGTCATTATTTTGAAGTTTTAGTTTCATTTTTAGAGGAGTTATTCCCGTTTGTTAATTCACCTCTAATAATTATTCACAGTTAATTAAGTGATTGATGTGTCATTTAAAGAGAGAAAATATGTGAGAGATATCATGTATGATACCACAAACATGTTTGTAATTTATATTTTTTAGGTCACCTGACTGACTCGGGTGGCCTATTGCAATTGTTCTTCGTCCGTCGTCCTCCGGTGTGCGTCGTGCGGTGTGCGTTAACAATTTTACATTTTTAACTTCTTCTTGAACGGCATGTCGATCAACAGTCATGGAGTATGAGGGACAATTTAATCTTTCATGGAATCGTTGAAACAGACAACGGAAATTGTGAAGACAAGTTAAAAGAGTTCATCGAAGAAAAAATAGACATGAGACACACCGTAGAATTCAATCGAGTTCATAGAATGGGGCGCAGTGTGCACGGAAAAAGACCTATTATTGCGAAGTTTGTACAATTCAAGGATCGGGAACTGGTGTGGAAAGCGGCCTTTACGAAATTGAAAGAAGAACAAAACATAAATTATGGAATAAATGAACAGATTCCGCGTGAAATTAATAAGAAGATAAAATTATCTATTCTTATAATAAATCAGCAAAGAGACAGCAAAAGCGGGCCCAACTCATATTCGACAAAATCTACATTGATGGTGAATTATTCACACACCCACCCGCTGTGGACACAAACCACCCTTAACTAGATCCGCCGACACATTATGGGCCCACCGAATCGAGACGGTTATCAGCAGCGGCACCGACGTTCACACCAAGGCCCAGGGGCGGAGGTCGAGGACAGAGGAGATAGGGAAACCTTGGAGGGCGTGATAAAAACGCGATTGATGATTAACATAATTTCTATGACACCGACTATCTTAACTATTCCCAGACTGATACTTCCGACGATGTTAACCTACAGTATTCTGAAAATATTCTCAAACTATTATCTATAAACGTTTGCGGTATCAATAGACGTCTCAACTATCCAGAGTTAATCGAACTAGTGAACCGTTACGATCTATTGTGTTTCACCGAAACAAAAACAGACGACCTGCACATTATCGAACTGGACAATTACGTATTGTTTGTGAAAAATAGACAGGTGTGTGCGCAAGTCCGGTCGGGTGGTATCGTCGTTGGATGCCGTAAAAACTTATCTAAATGTATTACGCCTATAGAAACAGAATGTAAATATGTTTATTGGTTTAAGGTGAAGGGTGAATTGTTTGATTGTGAGAGTGATGTTTTATTTGGTTTTGTATATATCCCACTTCAAAGTTCAAATTATAGTTCATCGGAAGCATTTAATGAAATAAAACTTGAGTACTTAGATTTAATAAAACAGTTTGATTATGTGTTTTTAACAGGCGATTTTAACGCCAAAGTATCTGACAAGAACGATTTTTTTGAGGAAAGTGATTTGTCAAATTTTGCAGTATCGATTAATACAGAGTGTGATATCCTAACTGACGTTAACAAGTTGAATACTTTTATCATTAATATTGATAGAAAAAGTTGTGATGAAAAAAGCAATTTTTTTGGAAACCAGCTGTTGAGTTTTTGTAAAACAAATAGTTTACAGTATATATAATGAATGGAAGAGTACACAGAGATGCAGATAGTGGGAATTTCACCACTACAAGATCAAGTGTTGTCGACTATTTTATTTGTAATGCAGATTTTTTAAAGTTCGGTAAACATTTTGAAGTATTAGAATTTTATTGTTTGTACTCTGATATCCATATGCCATTGACATGTCAGTTAAGTTGTGAAATGCCGTTAAATAACGAAAATAAAAGATATATCATATCATGCCAATCTTACAGGAAGAATTGGATCATGGGATTCAAACAAGTCGAACGAGCTCTATGAAAATTTAAATACATCAATAAATCTATTAAGAATTGAACAAACTATAGATGACAAAGTTCGTGACTCTGACGAAATACAAAAGGAAGATGTAGATTTTTGTTTAACAGTTAAGCTTATGTACTATTATCCTCAGCCAAGATCACTTTTGGGACATTTTTACCCCGTAATAAAACTTCAGTTAGAAATAACAAAACAAAACAATGGTTTAATGCTGATTGTTTTAGATCAAGAAAAAAATGTAGGAAAATTAGACAGAAAAAAAGCAGAGAAAAAATAAAAACGCGCATTAAATAAATCTCACAAAGTTTATAGAAATAACGTACAGCGTAACATTAAAACATTAAGAAGTTCAAATCCAAGAGAATATTGGAAACTCGTGAATGATAAAAGCAGTAACGAATATAATGATATTAATTTAGTAGATTTTTATGAATATTTTAAAACTGTTAACGCGAACGAACACGATTTAGATAGCGAACTAGACTATTCTTCCCTCAATGATCGGTGCGAATATAACTCATTGATCAGTGACCCAGTTACCGCGAACGAAATTCTCGAGGTTGTAAAAACAATTAAAAATAACAAATCGCCGGGACCAGATACTGTTGTTAATGAATATATTAAGTCATCTATCAATATAATGATACCATTCTATGTAAACATTTAAATTTAGTTTTTGATACTGGTATTATTTCGGAAGCTTGGCTGGTCGGAAATATAAAACTAATATATAAGAAAAAAGGTAGTTATGCTGATCCACAAAATTATCGTCCAGTTACTCTGTTGAGCTGTCTTGGAAAGGTTTTTACTTCTGTATTGTGTAGAAGGTTAACTACTTATGCTGATAATGTTAATCTCATCAGGGAAAATCAGAGTGCTTTTATGTTTGTTCAATTAAGAAAAAGAAACTCGTCTGTGCCTTTGCTGATTTTAAAGCTGCATTCGACAAAGTGTGGAGAGCAGGGTTATGGAAAAAGCTAATTAGATATCAATTAAAGGGAAGTGTTTAAGGGTTGTTGTTAATATGTATAATGGTTGTAGATCAAGAATATTATATAATATTGATTTTTCCGAATATTTCCTTTGTCAGAATGGTGTCAGTCAGGGAGAAAACTTATCTACGTTTCTTTTTGCATTATATCTTAACGATCTTGAAGATTTATAACATGAAACTGTCACTGGACTGAAAAGCCTCTGTGAAGAAGTTGAACAAAAACTAAATTGTTATCTAAGAATCATGATTATGCTGTATGCGGACGACACTTTGTTGATGTCCGAAACTGAAGATGATCTACAATATCAGCTTCATTGTTTTCAAATGTACTGTGAAAAATGGAAATTACAAGTGAATGTTGAGAAAACTAAAATTATAATTTTTGGTAAAGGCAGACAAACATCAAATGTATCATTTCTATACAATGGTAACCAAATAGAAATTGTCAAAGAATTTAAATATTTAGGAGTTATATTTTCAAGAACAGGCTCTTTCTACAGCACTAGGAAATATGCTGTGATGAGAGCTACCAGAGTTATACACGCAATAATTAAATAGTCAAGAGAATTAAATCTATCGATTGATTGTCAACTTCATATGTTCGATAACAATGACTATATGGTTCTGAGTTGTGGGGTTTTGAAAATCTATATATCATTGAAAAATTGCATCTTAAATTTTGTAAACTTGTACTTAGTCTTGAGACATCCGCACCAAATTTTATGATCTTTGGTGAACGTACTAGATATCCATGTGAATGTAAAAATTAGAATGTTGAGTTTTTGGATAAGATTGTTGAAAGGTAAAGAATCAAAATTGTCATATATATTGTATAACTTCTTACATAGCCTAACACAACACAACAATTATAAATTCAAATGGGTTGAATGTATACAGAGTATTTTACATGAATGTGGTTTAAACTATGTCTGGTTGACGCATAATGTACAAAATGAAAAATGGATTTTAAATGTTGTTAAACAAACTTTGATAAATTTCAACAAAAATGGGTCTCTGATTGTAACGCATCTAGTAAAGGATTGATCTATAATTTGTTTACCAATAATATTTTTGTACCTATAAATTACATAAACACTAGTGTTTGTATGAATACTATTGCTACATTACTTAGATTTAGAGCAAGCAATCATAAACTGCCAATTGAGACAGGTAGATGGAACAATATACCTAGAAATCAACGATTTTGTAATTTATGTAAAAATAACATTGGCGATGAATATCACTATATTATGGTCTATTCAGCCTTGAAAGCATATAGAAAAACCTATTTACCACAAATGTATTTTAGACGACCAAGTGCTTTCAAATTTTTTGAAGTATTTTTTACGTAAAAAAAAATAGCTGTTATAAATAACTTAAATAAATAAATAAATAATTAATAAAGAACTTAATAAATTTATATATCATAAATAAGAGAGTCAACTCTCCAGGTTGATGTGTACAGTATACACTATTGCTTTATGCATGTATAATATTGTCTGTATTGTATATTTTCTCTATGTTGTTTTATACAATATGAGAATAAATGAATTGAGTTGAATTGAAAACTACAAGGCCAATTGTCACCGATTTTGGTGTGAAGCATCTCTATGATCAGGGGGTATCTAAATTTTGACCACCCCCAGGGCGCCACAGGCGGGCCAAATATGCAAAAAAAGCTAAATTTTAAAAAATCTTCTTCTCTACTCCCACACATGTGAGAAAAAAAATTGAATGCATGGTTATAATGTCGATGAATCCCTCTACCAAAAATTGTGAAATTAATGGCCCCTGGGTCAGGGTTCAGGCTCTAGGGTAGGGCCAATATGATCATATTGTAAAAATGTATTAGATCTTAGAAAATATTCTTCTTTACTCCCATATATATTTGTTAAAAACTAAATGCATGGTTATGAGGTCCATGAAGTCTTCTACCTAAATTGTGAAAATCATGACCCCTGGGACAGGGATTTAGGTCTTAGGGCGGGGACAAAATGGCCATATAGTGAACATGTATTAAATCTTAGAAAATCTTCCTCTTTACTCCTACACATGTGGGAAAAAAACTGAAGGCATGGTTATGATGTCCACGAACTCCTCTACCTAAATTGTGAAATTCATGGCCCCTGGATCAGGGGTTCAGGCCGTTGGGGGGGGGGGGGCAATATGGCCATATGGTGTTAATGTACATTATGTTTAAAATTTTCTTCTCTGCTCTCGCCCATCTGTAAGAAAAACTGACTTCATAAATATGTTAACCAGGAAGTCCTTTACTAAAATTGTAAATTTCATGTTCCCTGCAGTATGGGATTGACTCTAGGGCGGGGCCAAAATGGATGTTTAGTGTAAATGCATATAATGTTTAAAAATTATCTTCTCTACTTCCACGCACCTGTAAGGAAAACTGAATTCATAATTTTGTAGACCAAGAAGCCCTCTACCAAAATAATCAATTTCATGTCCCCCGAGGTAGGGGTTCTGACTGTAGGGCGGGGCCAAAATAGTCATATAGTGTTAATGCATTTAATGTTTAAAAAATATCTTCTGTACTTCTGTTGATACTGAATAAAAACTGACTGCATATAAAAAAAAGAAAATAAAGCCATCTATGAAAATTTTAAATTTCATGTCTCCCAATGTAGGGATTTGAATCTAGTGCAGGGCAAAAACACTCATATAGTGTATAGGGTAGGTGTTCTTAATGCAGGGTGTGGCCAAAATGGTCATTTTTAGTGTTAATGTATATTATGTTTAAAAAAA
>WFKH01010931.1:59085284-59095868 GCA_016163765.1 Magallana hongkongensis
AAGTTAAACAATAATTATATTGCTAAAAAAAACACTAAAATTACAAAAAAATATGAATATTTGGATCTAAATCAAGTTCGTTATTGAGACGTGAAAATGACGTAACAATCAATTATCAAAAATCTTCTGCTTAATTTGGCGTTTGGAAAATGAGTGAAGAAAGAAATACGGAGATTTTGTTGTCATTTGTAATGAATTATCGAAAATTCAAGACATTGACAGCGAAGAAAATCTAAACTCAGCTGTTTGTGAAGTTTCGGAAGGTGAGAAAACCTTTAAATAAACGCAAGTGCCAGTTATTGAAACAGAAATTTCCGTAACTGAGCATTTAAAAGTTTTAAGTGTATTATTTGAATCCGAGCTTCCAGAAGAAAATAATGTTGATAATGCCAAAATTTTTAAAGAAATCTTGTCAAATGAGTGAAGATTTGTTCATTACGAGAGTCAAGAAATTGAAAAATTCATTCAAGATAAAGAAAACAAAAACACTCTGAGAAAAACATTGTATGATGTCAATTTATTCAGTTCTTTCCTCCGTTCCAAAAATGAAATGCGTGAATTCTACAAAATTTCTCCTACAGAATTAGATGTGTTTCTTGCCAATTTTATTTTAAGTGTTCGGAAAAAAGGGGTAGAGGAGTTTGAAACGGTATCATTAAGAAGTATGATTTCCAGAGTATTGACTGATCCATTCGACGACACCGCTACGAAGCAAGCATCATGCAGTCACCTGATCATATATTTACAGCAACCAAAAAAGCTCTAAAAGCCAAACAAAAAGATCTTAAACAAAAAGGAAAGGGCAACAGGCCACAAAAAGCAGATCCATTATCTGACGATGATATCAATATTCTTTATGAAACCGGAGTTTTGGGAGTTACCTCCCCTCAGTCGCTGTTGAACACGGTAGGGTTTAACAATACCATCCATTTTGGGTTGCGTGGACACCAGGAACACTATAATCTCTGTAATATTTCAATACAAAAAAAAAACCCTGATGGCACAGAATATTTACAGCATTATGAGAGACAAACAAAAACGCACACCGGTGCTAACAAGCGTGACACAAGAAAAGTTCTATGCAAAATATTTTCAGTTCCCCATTTTAATGAAAAGAACCCAGTTGAAGTTTATAAGAAATTTGCAAGTTTAAGACCACAGGGGTTATGTGAACCAAACGATCCTTTTTATATTGCGACCAGCACTATTCTATTGTCGGAAAAAAATGGTTCATGAAACAAAAGCTCGGGGCGAACGAAATTGGGAAAAATGATTGAAAATTGTCCAAACATTGCAGAATCTGGAAAGCGCCTCACAAACACAAGCACGAGAAAATATTGTGTCCAAAAACTCAGGGAAAATAATATAGCACATACGGATATTATGCAAGTAACTTGCCACAAAAATGTTAATTCTATCAACAACTACTCCGAAATTACAATTACAAAACAAAAAGAAATGTCCGAAATATTATCAACAACGAAAAAACCTATTCTGCTTCGACCACAAATCCACAAGGACAAGCGTCAGCCGCAGGAAGCATTCAACAGGCCCAGTCGCTGTTTGCAGGGGCAATCTTGCACATTAACAACATGAATGTTTACACTTATACCAAAGTACCTCCCAGGACTTCCAGCCACCAGCAGCCAAGAAATCAAAATAAACATCGTATAAATTCCAGCTTATGAACTTCAAATTGATTGTATTGTTTTGTATTTGGTTTTTGTTTCACACAAATAAACAACATCTCGTTTAACTTCTAGTTATTGAGTCATTCAAATCCACGGGCATTCGTAACTTTTGAAAGTAATGAGGTCACGCGATCTAATTTTTTCAATCTAATCTGCAACAATTCATTTGTAAATTGTAAGGCTTAAAACAAAATTAGAGAAAAACAAAATCTCAGAACAAAAGTTAATTTCAGTGACAATGCGAAAAACTTTCTAATTCAAATGTGCACTATTTTGAATTGCGCAAGGTTACATCAGCTGCTTAACGCCGCATTGCACCATCGATAAGAAACATAATCAATCGTCGTGTCGCTTTTAGGGAACATTTCAAAAACTAAAAAATACCATATGAGATAAATAGAACATCTATTATTGTGTGATTTTATATTTGTTTTATCCAACTCGTTGAAATGGTTATACACCATTTCAACTCGTTGGATAAAGCAAATATAAAAGCACACAATATCGATATCCTCTACATAGTAAATGGAGCGGATCCACATTTTACGGTTTAAACGAAGTGAAAAATTTCTACAAAGGATCTTGCTGTCCGTCAATGTATTGAGAATAAAACATTTTTTTAAAGAAGTCATGAAGACTAGGAATATAATACTTCAATGACAACGCACCACAAGTTCTTTAAAAGCACGTATAGATTCATACCAGATTCTTAACATGGAACTTTTTTTTTAAAAATTAAATTTAAAACAGACAGTAAAATAAACATTCAAAACATGATAGGCTATCAATCCCTGCACACCGCATTATTTTCATGAAATACTACTTGCAGTGGCGTAATCACACCTATGACTACGTGTGTAGGTGTTTTATATAGTTTAAAATATTGTGTCTTGAACTGTGACGAAAAGCAGTTGAAAAGGATAAAATACACTACATACGTACAAAAGTTTCTATTTCAAACCATCTTACTGTGATCCTTGAATTATAAATTTCAAATGGTTTTTAAGGCATCCATGTTCATTTTAACTATGTTCTTAGATTGCCTTTTAGAAGATTTACATACTAGTATTCGCCACATGACAAGTCAATTTCTCTAACCCACCTTCAAACCCCTACCAAAACAAAATAAAAACAAAAAACAAAAAAAACCACAACAATACAACTCACCCTGTGGTCATGAATTTCATAAATCAAGAAAAGACTTCTTTGTTCATCATTGGCATGTACTTAGTTTGCCTACTAATGCACGGTAATACTAAAAAGGTTTTTAAAAAAGTAGTTACACTATTTGACCAATAGAGTCCCTGATTCTCGGACATCGAATTTCACAATTTTGGCCGATATTTCTCTGTTCATCTTAACTTTGCACTTGATCTGCCAAAACTTACAGAAAAATATATGTTTGGATGAATAAATTTTCACTCTGTTTTAATAGGGACCCCTACCATATACCAGAGCCGCTGAGTCTTAACAATAATTTTCACAATTTTAAGAATCACCTTGCTCATCATAACCATTTGCTTAAGCCAAGTATTTGAAAAGAAGTAATGCATATTCACTACATGACCACCTAAGCCAGGCCCTTAAACCAGAGCCCCTGGGGCCATTATTTGCAGATTTTTAGAGGCCTTCTTGTAGTCATAACTATGCACATTGTTTGTCTTTTGAAGAACCATCACTATAGAAACTAGAGAAAAAGTTATTTATTTAAAGATTACATCGCTTTTTACATTTTGTACCCAAAAATATGAGCCCTGTTGTATAAAATAATGATTTTGTCAATTTATGTGCCCTTCTTCTAAAGATTCTACATACCACGGTCGGTCGAATAACTCTAAATTTCGTCGAAGAAGCCGATAATGTTTGAATGTTAAAACACCATGCACTACAAAAACAGATAACAATTGACTCAAGTAACCTACAACAGCTGTCGCCTGGTATCCTGTGGCTGGTCTACCTTTGAGCTGAAAAAATGTTTCCCAGTGGTTGGGTCATAAATACATGAATGACCAAACAGTGCATACTGGACATAATAGACATTGGTTGTTATTTATCAATTAAAAATGAAGTTTTCCCTTTTCATTCCTAATTTGTTTTTGTTTAAAGATAATGAACTTGTAATTTTATGACAAGGTAGTTTACATCCCAAAAACTGAAAAGCATGGGCAGAGTCGTGCATAAAATTTTGAATTAGCACCCCAATTCTAAAATACCCCAAAATACAGTTGACAATTTGGACGAGGAAACTTGATAATTATCATATTTTCCAAATTTGGGCAGGGAACAAATGACCCTACACAAGATTTCCAGCGAGGGCTTTGGCATCGATTCACCCTTTCCTATGACACAGTCAGACCAGGATTTTTTTTTCAAGTAAAACAAACTCTGTTAGTTTGGGTAAGGGAGGCAGCAAATCTTGCAAAATTAAGACATCTCGGATACGAAGAATCTGACTATAATAATGGAAATTTGTTTGTACGATAGACGTCCTATTGAAATATCAAAATCCTGAAAAAAAACTTTTCTTGAATTGGGCCTGAATTTCAGAGACGAGTTAGATTCTGTACATTTTAATGATGAAAATGATTTGCTTTTCTTGATGTCTTAAGGTTAAATATCCATTAACACCCTTAATGAACTCTGTCACAGAGTAGACTGGTCCTCTGTCTCTATCGGACGAAAGATCGCGCATATCAGACAGGCATTTCCAGTCTATGTCACAGAGTTCCGCTTTGAAACAAAATTAAAGCTTTCGAAACACTGCAAACTGATTGTAATCTCACCCGCTTTGTTTTAACCCAGAGTGTTTTCGCCACATGTGTAAAAATCGGTTCGCAAAGAAAGATAATGCTTTAAAAATCTGTTTTAAGGTGGAATAATACACCTGGAAAAGTCACTCAAATTAACAGTAAATTATTTGATTATGAAAGATGTATTGATAAATAAACTGTACGATTGTCAAATAAGCGAAAAATTTGCAGTTTGGGGATAATAAAAATGAATATCTAAAAAATTTAATTCAGTAAGTAACAACAAAAGCTCCTGCGGGATTCGAACTCGGGATGTACGGATCACAAGCGCGACACATTTTCCATTCGGCTATGGAGTAAGTTGCCGTCGATAAAATCCTTTTAATGAAACGAAATGTCGTTTCGATTAGAGGTCAGCCATTTTGTGATGATGTGTTATTCCACCTTAATCTAAATGATGAATATCATCAGTGTACGAAAAGTGTGTTTTAGCGTTAAATCGTATTTCAACGATGGAATCAACTTATCAAATAAGAATTTGTGATGAAGCGAGCAAAATTCGTGAAATACACTGTTATCTCACTAATCTAATTACATATTCTGTAAAATACATCATAAAAATGATCATTTAGTTCGGGATAAAATATAATTTATTTTGTAAGTAAGAGCATGTACGAATGATCTTAATTTAAATCAGACCCATGATTTGATTGTTGAATTCAGAAATTGAATCTCGAATCTCGAATTTCTAATCTCGTATTTTGAATCCCGTATACTGAATCTCGAATCTCGAATGATCCTTCTGGGCTTTCGTAAAAAATCAAAGGTATCGAAATACATTTTTTTCTGCTACCTTAATTGATTGCATGACCTGTTTGGACTTAACCACAAAGCATGATTGTCGAGCATAAACCAATCCCATTGTCATGGCATAACTAGTCTGGTCAACTATTAATCAAAAGCAACATGAGACTTAAGTTGACAACATTTCATTGTTATACTTTTCACCTTACCCGTGTCTCAATAAATTGTATATGATTACAAGTGTCCAGTTCTGGTTTACCGGTACTCCAATATTAGATAGAAACCCTTATTATATTGTTTTTTAGCATTTCAGTAATGTGGTAAAACTGAAGTTATGTCGTATTTCTGGTAAAAACATGGCTGAGACGCAATAAAAGTTCAATTACCAATTTTGGTTCAAGTGGCAATTAATGAGTTACGGAGTTACTGCTATTAGGATAATGTTAATCGTGAATTAAATTCCTTATTACGGATTCAAAAATCTTTTAGTAAATAATTTTGGTGTATTTGGTTGGTAAATGTTATACTCGGTATCATGGAGGGTTCAAAGATAGACGCTGTAAACTAAAAGCAAATCACTTTCACGATGGACAATTTATCCCCCCCCCCCGTACATTTTTACAAATTTTAAATACGGCATAAAATATTTCAGTGTCTTCACTGTGATACATGTGACTCTTTAAAAAATGCTTAATTACAACCAAGTGTTGACCTCTTTAATCACGATTTTATACGGAGAGGTATTTGAGAGTCAGATTAGTAAATATTAAAACATCAGACATAATCTTTGATTCGTTATATTTTACGCGAAAATAAATGTTTTATCCTTTGTGCTTTCTGCTTTTGAATACATGTCGAGATGTTCTTGATGTATGATTACATATTTTACTTGAACTATCATGTATTTTTTTTTCAATTATGAATTGTTTAACAAGACATTTTCAGTTCTTTATGGTCTGTGTATTCTTGAGGTTTATTATAACCAACCACCAATTATTGCGTATTGCTTTGGCTGAACAATAGCATTGGGAGATTTAGTCTTGTAATTTAGGCGCAAAGGAGCCGAAATTTCTTCATCAAAACTAAGGGGCCTATGTTAAACAGGCGTTTGAAATGAAATGAGGTATTTTGCACGGTTTAACTTTAACAGTTGGAACCTAATCGTGAGTATAACTAATTATGATGAAAAGTGGAACATTGAATGTAGAATTATATGAAAACTTGCTGCCTATTTTTGTATGTAGAATAGAATTGATTTAGATCCTTTATCCAATATTTTATTTTTACCAATATGGGATTCAAGCTATGCACTATGCTTTATTTTTACCAATATTTAATGATGATCATAAATTTCTTTTTGAATAAATAATAATATATTATCATAAAATGTATTTCGTTTCTCATAATTTAGATTCATAAAATTCGTTATCTTATGTCTTGATATGTAAATTCCCTAAATGAGAACTATAACATGAAATAAATTATTTTTAACTAAATTAAGGTTAAGAAATGATCCACTTTGTATATTATGTCTTTTTATTTAAAAAAACATATAGAAAGGTTTTGTTGAAGGAATTATCGAATCAATGAGTATGTCAAAAGGTAGATATTTCAATAATTTAAATTTGAAACATCTTCCCTTTTCTAAAAGAAAATCTGCTAGTCTCACATTAAATGATGGAAAATATCTGTCTGATATAACAGTAATAATAGATATGGACTTTCAATAGTGTGGTTATTGGATGATTTGGCGGATTTTCTGTTAGATTCTTATTAAATTGATAAAAACGTGAGTTTTAAGTTAAAGAACATGTTATCGTTTAGACACGTAACTCATTTTCTCTTTAATGTAATTTGAATATTCGTGTAAGATTCAGGTAACACTACCGATATAAAGAAAGGATTTCCCGATGAAAGTGTCCAAAATTCCGAGAATCCATCAAGATGGTAAGTTAGATAAGTTCTATCCTAAATCGAGTTTTTCAGTTGTCTTTTAATGGTAAAGCATTTAACTGTGTTTGTCATCCTTATATTATAATGCATAATCGAAGTGAGAATATGATTGGAAATTTCTCAATTTAGCACAATTAGAGGACTTTTTTTTAATGGGATTGATGTTAAAAAAAATGTTGTTAATTGTTTGCGTTTTATTTATGTTCCAATCTTGGGAACAACATTCGCTGCAAGCATCGTTCAAAACATCAACTAAAGTAATTGTGCTCAACTCCGTCAAGCTGTGGTTTTGTGTGTATGTCTTATACCATTTAATTGTTCTACGGTATTGGACTTAAAACTGTCCCGATAAACATTTTTCAAATTATACATACATTTCGAATGTCCCTATGGTTGCATTTGATATTAATGATTTATTGCTTTCTTTTGACAAATAATTACTATGTTCCTTGCTGTTTTTAGTATACACCTTAAAAAATGAATCCTTTAAACACTGCGATATCGCCCCTTTTAAACACCGACACACCGCCATTTTTAGACTCTATTGGTCTCCATTTGAAGAAGAGTTCTATATAAAAATGTAGGAAAATAACCAAATTTTAAAGATATAATATATGGATATTTTCTTTACTAAACAGAAGCTTACAGCTTAATAAATCATATCAAATCAAAATTTTATGCAGATCTGATAGTTAAGTTTTTTGACCATCCAGCCTCCTTAAAAAATGCAAAATCTTGTGTGTTTGTCTCTAAAGTAAAGGGAGTTTGTTTACAAATTTCAACCCGATATGACCTCATGAATAACAAAACCTTGAATACGTGACTCAAATCTATTCACATCCACATATACGACAAAGTGATCAAGAATCAAATCACTCTATAATATACTCGTGCATACTATTCGCACGCTTGATTGACTCTCCGCCGTCTTATTCAAATGATACAAAATGATACATAGCCGTAACAGCGAAGTCGGGATTTCGCACTGAAGTATTCAGTTTTATTTCATTGATATTATGTTTATGATGAAAATCTCCCTGACAAAAATGTATTTAAATGTTTCCATACAAAAAATGCTTGGAGCTTTAAGCTAAGTTATTACAATATATTTGTTTTAAAGGGTCAATTTCGATGTTTAAAAGGGGGCGATATCGCAGTGTTTACATGGTTCATTCTTTGTGGAACGCTTTTATAGAGAAATAATTCCAAAAGTTATTGATTGTGAGTTAGCATCTCTTTATGGTGTATGTACATATGACCTTCCATTTGTTTCTTGTCAGTTATTGGGTTTGCTCCGTCGAATTCTGCACAATTGAGATGTGGTTTTCATAATCGGAAAAAAGATTTATTAGCAATGTTTTCTTTTTGTGTGAGTGTGATTTTGTTGGATTTTTAAATTAGGATTATAATATATTATGTCTTCCATTTACAGATTATTCGTTTTTGGCTACTTGCTCGAATACTGATCTTAATCTCACCATTCAAAGCTTCGATTGGTTTTCTTTTTGGAAAATTTCCAACGCAATATGATTTTGATGAGACATATCGTTTGACTTCATGGATGACCAATACAACTACGAAAAATATCATACAAGAATACCTCATTCTATGCCCAGGACAAGACATGTGTTTGGGGTCCATGTTTAAGCGAAACTTTGATCTCTTGGAAAAACCAGCCTGTGCACCATGTGAATGTGACGATTCCTGTGTTAGACGATCCACCTGCTGTCCCTCCAAGTTCTACAGACAGACAGACACACCAGACTTTATTGAATACCATAAGAATATAAGCGTTACAGAGAAAGAAACGCCGATGTCTTGCTTTGAGCCCTTATGGAACCCAAAAGGAATTAAATCCAAAAGATCATATTGGATGATAGAAACCTGTCCTAGTAATATTAGCTGTATATCTCCACCCTCTAAAAACATATCGAGTTCTATCCCCGTGACGTCATTGGCTACCAATCAAACCTATCGCAACGTTCAGTGTGCATTGTGCAACCAAGAAGAAATGGCCAGTCTAGTTGAATGGGGAAAGAAAAAGTTCTGCAGTTTACGATCTGCTCTTTTCGCAAAAGAAGACGTCAATTCTCTATATCAATCAGTCTTCTCCAACAATCCTTTATGCAATATTGGATTTTATCCCCCAACATTCTATGAGGATGAAGTCCAACCATGTGTTGCGTATACTCATGAAGTTAAATGCAACGAGTCAAACACTGAAAATAACGTTGTCGATGATTATCTTATAAAGGCTTGTCAAGAGTTTCATCTGCCATACATTTTTGATGAAATCATCTACAAAAACATATATTGTGCCCTTTGCGAGCACGACATTATAAATCTTCCGATTCAGTACTTCCCAGGGGGATTTCAGTTGAGTGAAGATTTTCTGCCAAATCCCTTTTCCGCACTTATTGATTTTCAGCAGATTCCAGATGAACCCATTAAAAAGAGCTTAGCGTGTGCGAAAAATCAAATGTTGGACAATCGATTGGTAAGTTTTTATTAATGGAAAACAGAAGCAGTATACATACTTTCAAATAGAGTAATTTTATTTCACCTCGTCCTCTTGACTAACACTTGAATACAGGTGCTTCCCTCTTCCTGATTGGTTTTGACAAACCATGACCCCTTGGGGTTAGGACGGGGACCCATCGAAAGTTCATTATGAAAATATATTTAAAAGAAAATTTGTTATTAAAAAAATGAAGGCTAAAAAATTATTTGCAAAGAAAGTTCCAACATTCTTTTCTTTTCCTTGACCATTGGCATCGTAGGGTCAACAAACGGGAGCTAATGTTGGAAGAATGCTACGAACAAAATGTAAATAAAATTAAGCTGAAGTGTGATTTCTGAAATTAACATAGGTTTAAGGTAGGCAGTTTTTCAAGTTTAGGCATTTTTTAATCTTAGAGTTCATAGTGAAACCACAGTTAGGGGTGGAGTGATATTTCCTTTTTACTTAGAAATGCAATGTAAAAACACTTTTGAAGGTCATCTGCGACTATGATTTATGAAGTTTTTTGAATGACATGTGGTGATAACGAACAGTGTTCAAAATCAAAAGTCCAAAGGAAAATACAAAACAGCAGCAGAGCGAACACGGACCTATAAAAAAAATAAGGGGTAGGATCATGTGCCATGGAAGAGTGAGCATCCTCTGCTGACCGGTCACACCCGCCGTGTGCTCTTTGTCGTAATCGGGGAAAAACGGAAAAAATCCGTAGACAATTTTGTGATTAATTATGCAAGCTAATCTGAATTTATTAAAAGTGCATTTAAAGTTTTTATCAAAAGGACAAGAGAGAGAGAGAGAGAGAGAGAGAGAGAGAGAGAGTGTGTGTGTGTGTGTGTGTGTGTGTGTGTGTGTGTGTGTGTGTGTG
>WFKH01010931.1:59125392-59153812 GCA_016163765.1 Magallana hongkongensis
TTTGAGACTTCAATGAATTTTCTTATATGTATATATTTTATATTGGTCAAGCAAAGTGTTCCTACTACCTCCTCTATTATATTATTATGTATTCATATGAAATCCATTCCCTAATCTAAAACATATTCATGGCATTCTACATTTTAAGTGTCTTTACATCATAACTTATTCTGCTTTTTTTTTAAATAATGACCACTTTGTTTTTTTACATAAGAAACTAAATATTTTACATTACATAGGAGTGTCATTTTTACAACTATTGAACTACTAGCTGAATAAAAAAAACCATACGACTCTGCAATCACCAGCACGTGCCACGTTTTGTAGCCGTGGTGGTGTATTCTCAATAAAATACTAATGCGTATATGAATAGCAGCATGGGAACATATAAAAACAGCTAAATGACATAATAGACGCCGATCCAAGAGTTCATTCTTTTTCTTGTAGACGATCTGATTGTCTTCAATCAACTTAGCCTTGTTTGCATTTCTCGTCCATACTTTGTTAGACTGTAGTAGTGACGTCAATGAACAGATCTGCTCCCTTGATTAGTGCTATTTTTAAATGGTGTTCTTTAAATATATATCATGAATATTACCTTTTGTCCGTAGCTACTTACATTAGACATTTTTATTTCGTGTCAAAATATCGGCCGGACTCAAATTGAAGTAAACAAGGACTTGATATCATATCTATTCTAATATATTGTTTGAAACCTGGCAATTAGATTACTTGTACGGTCAATTTTTAACGTTTGATACATGTAAACTTGATAAATTAAAATGGTTTATGTAAGTCCTCTGGAAGTAACTGTCGTAAAAACAAGAGTAACAGTTAACTCAATAATGGAAATGTTTGCATGTCTATATCAAAACAATTTTTAAAAAAAAAAGTGACACATTTTT
Source organism: Magallana hongkongensis (assembly GCA_016163765.1). Taxonomy (NCBI): domain Eukaryota; kingdom Metazoa; phylum Mollusca; class Bivalvia; order Ostreida; family Ostreidae; genus Magallana; species Magallana hongkongensis. The sequence goes on from WFKH01010931.1 coordinate 59,126,298, forward strand.
TTTACATGTTGGGTATGGAAATGGTTCATTTTAAGAGGCTTTCCAAAGAGCTACAATTTTTTATTTTTACATTAAGAAATATGCGATCCATACACCATTTTTGTAGCAATTCCTCTAAAAAGACTTTGATCCAAATCACCTTGTTCATTTGGGTAAAAGGTTTTTTTTAAATGTACGCAATTAAGTTTTACAAATGTTTTTGTGGACCAACAAAGATACAATACCCTATTCTCATTGCATTTAAGAACAATTACATCCAAACGTTAAAGTTGGGTTCTAACTTAGCAATGTTTTGGTTAAAGTGACGTTTTTGCTCTTGAAATGTTAAGTTTGACACCTGATGTAATTAAAAAATGTAAAAACAAAAAATTTATATCTTAACTACTTACTTTTCTTACCAGAATCTCCACAATATGTATATCCCCTTTTTCATCGATCCGTTCCCAGTAAATTTTCATAATTTTTTTTTTCAGTTTAAAATACATTTTTGAAGTAAAACAAGTTTTAACTATATATTTATAAATCAATTATAATGTGAGAAACACATTACAGTTGTCATTTTTATTGAGAAACTAATTAAAAAAAGACATTTTGTAGGAAAAAAATACCAAATAAGAAAATAAAAATTATTGAACAATTTGAAATATTTTAACATCTTCATGTAATTTGATGGTAAACTTGCTTATTATTTTTTTTAAATAAAACTTTAGATTGTATATATTGCACTTGGAAAGCTAAAAAAATATAGGGGTTAACAAGCTTACCTTTTAGAACATATATACCCCCATTTTGCTCAATCAACTTGACCGTGGAAAAATATCATTTATTTAATTTTTCTTCCAACATTTTTTAAGTATATAGTTTGTATGCTAGAAGTCTTTATTTTTAAAAGATAGACCTGTGATAAGATACGTATTTTTGTAAAAACTGTGTGAAAAATACATGTATATACTTTATACTCGATTATTAACTCAAGGTCTATGTAATAATTCTGTGCCGTTTCAGCGTCAAAACGCTGTAATTTTCAAACTTATCTTGCTTTTGGCTTTAATTGAAATATACGAGGGGCGTTCAATAAATAATGTCACTAATCAGATTCCATAAAATACAGAGTTCAATTGATCTTTGAATTTCTTTTCACGCATGATTTGGTTCATATTCTATTTATAGCCGTTTATCTGACCACGTTTCACCATCGAATACTCCTTTGAGAAGCTGATATATAACCCCTGTATGAAATTATGACTGGTAAGTCATCATCTAATAAGGCTGAAATTAGAGGTTACATAAAAGCATGTGTCAGACTAGGTAAAGACTCGTAAGAAATTTTCAAGAACTGTGTGATGTGTATGGAAACAAGTGTATGTCATTGAGACACGTTTACAGGTGGGTCAGCAAATTCAAAAATGATCAAACAGACCTTAAGGATAAGCAACGTCCTGGGGCACCTCGTACGGCTTCAACGGATGCAATACTTGCAAAAATAACCGATATCATTACTAATGATGGTCTATTAACCATTAAACAAATAACAAATTTAGTAGGCATTTCATCGGGGACAGTATTTACAATTTTAAAGAAACACCTTGGCCTCCGAAAGGTAAGTGCAAGATGGATACCTCATCTATTAGCAGAAAAACAAAAACGATTGCCGTTTGAAATGTGTAGAAAACTACTTAAAATCTACAAAAATTGCAATGGATGACGTTTATCGGAAATTGTTACAGGTGATGAAACATGGATACATTATTTTGAACCTCAGAGGAAAATTGATAACAAGACGTGGTTGACTAAAAAGGCAAAACGCCCTGTTATAGCAAAACGATGCCAAAGTACAAAGAAAGTATTATACGCAATTTTCTTTGATAGTGAAGGTCCTGTAGTTCAAGTTGCTATTCCAAAAGGCCGATCAATCACCGGACATGTATAAAAATTATGTGCTGAAGAAAGTTAAAAAACATCACGAAAGGAAGAGACCAAAGTCTGGAATTCGCAACATTCGACTTCTTCATAACAATGCCCCAGCACATAAATCCCAGATTGTGAGATCATTTTTGGAAAAAGAAAAGGTTCATGTTTTGCCCCATCCTCCCTATTCACCCGACTTATCTCCCTGTGACTTTTTTCTTTTTCCTAAATTAAAAAAAGCACTTGTCAGGAAGAAGATATGCTTCAAGGAATGCTTTGGGCTCTGCCATTTATTAGAACATGCATGAATACCATTCCCAAAAAACATTATATGAATGCATTCAAAGCTTGGATAAATCGGTTGAAATTATGTGTGTCTGTTAAAGGAGAGTATTTTAAAGGTAACCATTAAAAGAATAACAAAAATATCTTATTGTGTTATTTTTGTAACAACGATGACATTATTTATTGAACGCCCCTTGTATTTACAAATACCAAGTATGATTCCCTCTATTTCTTACAGAAATTAATTGTTAACTCATAGCTCTGTAGAAACTGACTGAAATCTACTTGCCCCGTTTAACGATTGGTCTAAACCTTGAGCAACTTGAGAAATGTCACGGACTGCACGAAATAATCATGATTATGTCAGACTCCAATTCCCATAGAAGACGATTTGGCTGGGTTATTTTCATCTAACGTAAAGATGTACCTTAACAATAATTTAGTCAATTTTTCTTTCTTTTTACGATCAATTTATTAATTTGTTAAAAGAAAGATGTAAATATAAACAATAAAATGCTTTCTTTGACGATTCATGCGGGTTATGAAGGTAGCGATCATTGCAGAAAAATTAAAATAACCCACTAACGCGGATTACTGTATGTATTTTTTCTGCAATTTCGCCACCTTCATATTCCGAATGAATCACCAAATTAAGCATTGTTTAAGTAAACCTTTGCCTATTCATTGCGATGATTTTATTAAGACTTGATTCTGAAATGTATGAAATTGATATTCCTGTACAAAAATTTGGCTATATGTTTCAAGAATTATATTTTTTCAATTTTCAACAAAATTTCCCGACTTTTAATAATGAAAATAAAGGGAATGTTTGTAAGCATAAAAAAAGTCACACAACTCTACTCTTTTTATTAATTTGTTGACACAACGAAGTCCAAAGAAAGAAGTACATGTATCAATGTCATGTGATTTCTTCTTCCTTTTATTACGTACATAAAAGTACCGTCGTTTGGTTCCTGTTACCACACTCAATTTACATGTAGCATCAATATCAATTATAAATATAGTCATCTCCATGCAATATATACATGCTGTTCAGATGAAGCGCTCGTGGGTCGGAAAAAGCCATGAATCTATGGCCAGTGTCCTTTCTGTTATTTCATTGCAGATTTTATTTAAGGAAAAAACCCATAAAGGATTAATTGTCTCATTTTTTAAAGAATTTTGTTGGTGGTTGACTTTAGAGAAATACATATTTTTGTTGACTTGCGATCCTTGGTACCAATTCCTTCTTTTCATGCGGAAGACTTGCAAACGTGCACGTGCACACTTCTTCAGTCTGATATAAACAAGATTGTTAATATCGCATCAAAAGGATATCAATTTCATTTGAGCTGATATAGTTTTTTAAATTTATTATTGTAAAAATTGGCATGTAACATATGCATTTAACTGATAAACAATAGAAAAATAGAAACGCGATCTGTTTATGATGACAGGCCAAAATCCTGCAGTAGTGACACAGCGCTTCTTTTTGGAAGAAATATGTTAACCTTTAAAGGGCGAATCCAAAGCTGGATAGTCCTGTGTCATTTATCAACTTATTGGGAATCAACTTAAGAAACACTGGAGTCAAAATCAAATTGGGATGTACGATTGATAAACACAAGGATCGGAATCGATTCCTAAATCGAAACTCAGTGCCCCCCCCCCCCTTTTTTTTTTGAAACATCGGGAATTAATCCTAAAAGAGGTTTTCTTTAGTTAAAAAGCACCCAAACTCTTTTTTCCCTGGGCAGCGTTGATGCCCATGTAAATTGAATATTCACACCGTATTTAATTCAGTTCCTTAATTAGGCGCTTAAAATTTTTTTTAATGTTACAGTAACATTTAAAGGTATATGTGGCGTATTTTTAGTGAATAACAATAATAAGATCTGATTATTTGCTTCATTTCTTTACTTAAAGATAGGAATTTCACACAAATTACGCTTTATAAGTCAATCGCACAACAAAGATACAAGAAATCAAAAAAATATTTTTTATTTTTTACCGGCACGGTAAAAAATACAAAAGATTTGAATAACCCCGCCTTAAATGGATCACGTGACATCCATCTCGGTCTATCAACAGAGAAAGATGGGTATACCGTTAAGTTTGACAGATTTGGCAATGAAAGAAAAAAGAGACAGATTGACAAGGATAGGAACAAAGGGAAGATTGTCATCGGAGACCATGTAGATTGATGGAATAGGAATTAAAGCCGAATTAAACTTAAGTTTCCATCATGAAGTTGTAGGGGTTTTGCTATAGTCAGGTTCGTGCTCCTTGTGTTCCGTGTCTTTACTTTATAAGTTATAAACCACAAGTGGATTTTCGTTTAGAGGAATTTTTGAATAAAGAATAAATAAACACTCTCAGTACATGCATCCCCCAGGGAGAGGGATATTTACTCCGTTTACCGTGTCGATGATGCTAAAATCGTGTTTCATCTTTATTACACATAATTAACAATTTATATCGTTCTACATTAACGAATATCGAAATAATAATGCTTCGAGTATCATCTGATATAAGAATTATCTAATTTAAGACATGAAAAACGTGATTCTAATTTGTAAACAAACTGTTCTTCCATCGTGGTTTCAATGCTAGGTTTTCCCGCACTCATGCGCAGTGGCGTTATAAATGGCGGATCACATTAATATTCATCAGACGTGTAGCAAAGTTTAGAGACAAATAACTAAAGACAGAACATGTTTTATGGGCCTAGAGTTTGTGAAACGTCTAATTATAAGAAGCATGATGTATATTTTTACTCAAACTCGTGTCAAAATTTTTCTCCAAATACGCCACATATACCTTTAAGATGTCATATAAAAATAAAATATTTTCATTAAATGCATTTACCTGTCACTTTATACATGTTATAGCCGATAGTCTTATGATGTAGGGCATTTGTATATTCTGAATGTTGCCAGTGCTAACCTCGTATCTCACTAACTTGATTGACAGAGTCAGGAATATCTAGACAAAGACCTAGTACAGTACCCGGTCTAGAAATAGAACAAAGCTCTTATCGCATCAGTAGATCAGGTAGTCGAGTACACCCTTCCTCTTTATTGTGTTACAGCTGTCGCATTGTATATGAGAACTTTTTATATATTTTCCATATATTTTTAAAAGACCTTGGCTGCCTGACTTTACGATGATTCTAATACAATGGTTGTCAAAACTGTTGATCCTATTTTTTAAAATAAATATTACATATAGAGTTTCTTCTTGTTTTCACATGTATATTGGTTAATCAGGGCGTATATTATTGCATTATAATAATTGCTTGCAACGCGAGACTTGGCAATGCCAACGTTAACTAAAAATGGAAAGTTAGGGAGCATGATAAACCATATACTGACTTTTGTTATTTCTACTAATCATACAGGTCTTAAATGTATTGATGCAATTCTTTCCTTTCAATAACTTTGCATGTTGATGCAATAATGTGCAAGCTGTCTTGCGTATCATAAAAAAAAATAACATTACACACGAGTTATATAGCATGTTGCAGGGATTTTTACATTGTATCCATGTGCTTGTGTCCCAGTATCGTCAACGCTTCTCGTACCTTCAGTTGAAAAAATAGAACACTATGGCTCGCTTTTTTAAAATGATTTAACAATTTTAATAAATTGCTGCATACAAAGTATAAAATAAAACCCTCAGGTATGATAAAGACAAATTAAGATACCTTTAACACCATTGTTTACCCGCTGGGGCACTTAGTTCGATCAATCAGATCAGAGAAGGATGAGGGAATCATGCCAGAACGAAGTGCAGAATTTAAAACCAAACCCAACCTAATCGGGCCTTGTATCACTCCAGATCAAAATCAGGGGATGCATCTCATGCAATTCGGTTATCTGATATCGTAAGACGATTGTGTAAAACTGTGTCATGACGTCAATGTTTAAAACCCTTGTAGACTATATAAAGGAACGAGCAGTGGTCATCTTCAAATTACAAACACTGACAGCCTCATTAGTGAATATAAAGAAATGGGAAAGACAACAGCAGAGCTCTCTGACGATGGGGTGACCATTCCCTTGATTATCATCGACAACTGTGAGGATGAACGGGTTATCAAACGCAAGCGGCATAGTCTCAAGCAAAGGAGCAAAAGCTCTGAAGCTTTCCAGCTTCCAGCGAAGGATTCAGGGTCAAAGGAGCCCCCGGATAGTTCTCATACAAGACCAAAATCAGCAAGCGTGTTCGAATGTGTTTCCAGACAGTCCGCCATAGAAAGAGTTACTCCAAAACGAAGCAGTTCATTCTCCTCAATCGGTTCTAAAGACACAGTGTGTTCATGTTCATGCCAGGATGCTTGCTCTGATCTGAGATCTACGGACGGAGTTAATGGTCAAAATATGGCATCATTTTATCAGCTGTGGAAAAGAAAACCCGTGAATGACATTGCATCCAAGAGCAAACTTGAACCCCCGTCTTGGTTGAAGAGAAGTGACAAATATCGACACTGTGGTTGTTTTACGAGGGAACACGCTCGAAAGATGTCTAAATCTCCTTGCCGGTGTAATTAACATTATTTTAGAGGATGCCAATGACCATGCGCGAAAGGAAGATTGAACTTTCTACTCTCCGCGCAAATGACAGTTCATCATTTCATTTATCTTATCATATTATATACAAGTGCTGTTGAACAGCATCATTTTTGTTCAATAAAATAAATATTTATGTAAAGAATGTTTTTGGTTGTGTTTTATTTGATTTCTTGTTAAATATTTGCAGCAAAGGACATAGCTTACTGGTATGTACCTCCACGGTAATGACATAATACGTAGATGTGTACCTGTTCTATCAATTAAGAGAGATCGCGATCGACTTTCTTATATTTAACGAACATATCCAATCATTTAAAAATAACGGACGACATTCCAATGTTTTTATATTAATATTCCCCGTCCTCATATATTCAAAATCGCTGTGAGTTGGTATCAAAAATTTCACAAGGGCTCAGTTGTTTCTGTACTTTATATGTTTCAGATTACATGCAATGGGACAACATAATAGGGAAGCCGTAGGTTTTTATAGTGAATTTTTATTTTAATAAATAAAAACGCGTTACGTTAACAAGTTTCCCGGGTTATTTTTGTCATAGCAGTAACTTAGCACCTGTTTTTAATTTTATAAATCCATAAAAATATGGCTTGGTCAGAACAAAAAAGAAAAATACTGTCAATCCCTACAATACAGAGAGTAACGAACGACAACTCTGCGTAGGAAAACGGACACGATAAAGCGAAAGTAGATCTATGCAGGGTATTGTGGTTAGAATCTGAGAATGTTTCCCCTGATATTCCTTTAGTTTGCGATGTTGTAAATTTGTTATTATCTGATCCAGTTGAATATTTTATTAAAAGGATTTGTATTATATAAGTTATAAATAACACGTCGATTTATACAAGATCACGAGAACTCTCAATTAAAACAATTGCATTAGGTGTTGCAATATATTTCGTCAGGTTTATGTTTGGAATATTCCAGAATACGTGATACAACATACAAACGTGTATAATAGTGGCATTGAGAGTTACAGTGCTTTAGGATAAACTCTCAAAAGGTGTGAAGGTTTTGTTTTCTTGGAGGTTTTCTTATTGATAGAAATTCAGAGGCCTGTGGTTTCAGATTCACATAACTGAACTATATATATATCTTGTATGCAGACTATATAGCTGGTATCCGATCCGGAATGAAAACCAAGACTGTCCGAACTTGCATCGTACACCGTGTGATGATTTCTGCGAGACTTTTCTGATTTTTAATTTTTTTTTTTTTAGAAACATCGAAATGTCCGCCAAGAATTCTCCAACACAATGTATGTATCACGGAAACCGGGTTCAGTTCGCAGTGCTGACGAAAGAATTGAGGAAGAACAGAGTTATCCCTAAGCAATACCTAACACGTCTCGCGTCTGCCGTCTGCTCATGCAGAAGACATAGTGAGTTGTTGATCTTGTATCATAGTTGGATCTTTTTTATAATAGAAAAAGCGCTTGCTGGATGTCATAAAATTTTGAAATTTTAAATGAAAGAACGTGGGGAATAAGCCGGGGCATAAACCCACTTCCATTTGAAAAACCCACTATTTTTTTTTCTTACAAATATCACTTTTGTTACATCTATTACGCATATGTAATCATTTGCATTCAGTATTGCCAAAACCTTTAAAAATTGACTTCAAATTTAATTGATTTTAAGACATCAAAATATGAATATGCTAATTGAGCAACAAAATGCTAATAAAATCGGATGTTCAGACTATAGTTTTATATAGATTGGGTCATCATACCTTTTTTTAAAGAACGTATACTGATAAAACATGTAAATATCTTTTTCAATTTTCAAAAAAAAAAAATGGATTAAAACATGTGATTCCGTGGTGTAGCGGTTAGCGAGGAATTCTTGGAACATAAGTATGTTGAAGTAGGTGTTCGATTCCAATGAATCGTGTTGTAAATATGTTTTTTTAAATCTTTGTTTAAAAACTCATTTGACGTCAAGAAAGTAAAAGTTGCGTTATTATGAATTAAACACATGCACCTAATCATGTTATAGTTTTTTAGTTCACTGCTAAAAAGTTATCTTTAGTATTACTTTTTAAAATAAACATGTTACTTTGTTGAGGGGGTACAAATTATGGACTTAAAGACAAAAGATTGGAATTCTTTATTCTATGTACACGCACATAATAAATTCTCTGAAGGAATAAAAATATTTGAAGTTTATACACATATTATACTAAATGCGCGATTGTCATTTGAAACACACTAGTGGTAGGGTTGTGGCCACTTGTGGACATATGCCTCGGCTTATTCCCCCAGGTTCTTTATCAAAAAAATTATTTAAACTAAACGCGATCAAGGTTATTTTTGGCATTTATTTCACTGAGCATTAAATAAAAACCTATTGGTTATCTGTGATCTTAATCACAAAGAAGACTGCATAGTTACATTTCTTTTAATTCACTGTAAATTGTTTCTTTAACTTTTTTCAGAGACAAACATCCTTCACCTTATGACAGGAGAAGACTTGCTTCATGTAACCAAACACCTTGAAGAGGTGGAACTCCCAAAAATGACTCCAAATTTGAGAGGTTGCCTTCGTAATGTAATCGAACAAACTTTTTCTTTGGAGCAATACTGCGAGACAAAGCTGCTTTACATTGTATACAGAGCTTTGGTGGACAGTTCGTATGATGAACTGACGTACAGTGCAATAAACATGAACCCGAAAGCATTCACGCCAGAAGAAAAAGAGCCAGAACGAATGACCAAGAAACAGTTTGACTGCATGAAAAATAGGAAATTGAAAAAAGACAGCAACGTAACACGTCTTGTACTTCCAATGTTTGCTAGAAATATAAAGAAATTTAAGGAATCTCCTGGGTATAAACAAGTGAGAGGTGACTTTGCTCCTGACGGGTTATTTGTTTTCTTTTGTGATGGAGAAAACACGAACTTTATAGTTTCCAACCAGAAACAGACGGCCGTGAAGGTTTATTTGAGGGACATTGAGAATTTCCCCGTTGTTAAAGCCAAGATGATTGAAGTAGCCAATGAGCTGCAGGAATCCGAGGACCTCAGGCACAGAAGTTTTAAAAGGGTACTGCAAAATAGTCTGACTTGGTTAAATTACTGGAACTCATATAACAGTAGTCGGTACACCCCTTAATTTGTTTCTTGGTGTTTTGCAGCATGTTCGCCACAAGTACTGGAACACTGACGATTTTGAAGATGATGTTGGAACTATTACTGATGTCGGTAAGTGTTTGCAATCAAATCAAAGTAGAAACATGCATTATTTTATTCAAATATTAATGGTTTTCATGGTATGTTTCATTAAGCCTTATGATCTGCCCATCACAAAGTGGCAGCGGATCAAATATTGCAATTGGTCAGTGTTACCATTTCGTATTGCAGCTTTGAAAGTCAAAGAATCATCGAAAGCGGAATTCAAAAAGAAGAGGACTAATAAGAAGTATGCTTTAGTTATATCTTATTGCAATAAAATATGATCAACAGATGGAGTAATCGTAAAATCATTTTACGAACTTTATGATACTCTCCGAATTGTGTCGTTTTTTATTCCGATCTTCAGAAAGCCCAAGAGAGCGTCCATTCTGTCCGGTGGTCACTGTTTGCAATGCTTAGCTCCCTTTGTCGACATACATACCAACGACAGGGTGTGCAGGCACCATCCTGGCTACATAGGTATAAATGAATAAAAGGCGTCCTTATTTATTTTATGATTTTTTTAAAATTCAAATTAAGTACAAAATCAAATCTCTGGATTTTTTTGTAAATTCAGTGCATCCTGAACTAGTTTGGTCTTGCTGTGATGTAAAAAGTCAAGAGTCTAGTGCGGATTACATGATGCACCAGAGATCGGGGTAATTTTTTTTTTCAAAAACTTTTTGATAAGTTTGACAACGTTGCATATAGGTAGTAAAGTAAAATTATACATGCATTTATCACTTCTTACTATAAGACAACATTTTTTCTCAAATATTTCTTTTGTCTCATGTAGGTGCAGAACATCCCAACACAACTGGCGGCCGCATAAGAAGCATCAGTCAAAGCTGGGGAAAAATCTGGTTTATGAGAGTGAATACAACATATAAGCCTTCTATTCCTAGAACCAATATTTTACTTTTGTAGTTGTAGCTGTTTGTGTACATTAAACATTTTTATACGTGCTTGTGTATCAACAGTTAAATACAGTGACAAAAATGTACATTCTGAGAGTGTGTTTTCTTTGTTTTAAAAAAAATATTAAACAGTGCAAGATACAATTATACTCTGTCATTGATTCTTCAAGTTTTGTGTAAATAGTCTGAACAAGTACTAGTAAACCTGATCTTGTTTTTATGGGGTATTTGAATATTATTTTCGTAGGACTTGAACATATGTACAGTTCAATCTTTTTGTTATTTCTCTATATATAATGCACTTTTAATACCAATATCACTAACTCCTTCAGTGTGAATAAGACCGCCCACCCACCTATGAATCAGACAGAGTGTCGGGGCCAAGACTCCCAATTCCAGTAGCGGACACACGAGGATTTGTATTCACTTGGTGAATAACTCCAAATGAAGTACCATCGTATTTCTCTGAAACTCTGGATTGAAATTCTCTCCCAAGGGAACCTATTCCGAAAACACTTGGAATCTGTCCATTGGTCGCGTCTCCTAACTTCCCGATTCCTGTAGTATGGGCTGTGTCAGTTCCGAACAGCTTTGTCTGTAGTGATGGTATGTTCCTGTTCACCCCGTTGTAGCTGACCCTTTGGCCGGTAAGAGGCGACACTGCCTCAGTATGTTGACTAGGTTCTTTTTTGAAAGTAGAATGAAGTTGTGCAGACAGAAATGCAGATAGCGATTTAGAAGATATGGATCCTTTGCTTGCACCAGAAGACAATTTTCCAATCAAATAGTTTGCAAGCTTTTCGTCGGCTATGGTTTTGATAGCAATGAACTTTCCCGGTGTATCTGTTTCTTGTACAAGCACATGTTCCCCTTTACTGTTTAACACAATATGGTAATGAGGTAGATTTGAGGTGTGAGTGTTACTGCCTGTAGTTCCACCAGTATTTCCCCCGTTTACGGTTATTCCTGTCCCTCCGTTAACACTGGATGTTACACCAGCTTGTGGTCTATTGCTATTTTGCGTTACTGTACCCCCGTTTTCTGTTTCCGTTCCTCCATTTTGCTTTCCGCCACTTTGATTTACAGTTCCACCAGCCGGTGGTTTCACGCCATTTAATGTTCCACCATTATTCTGTACCCCCGTTCCACTATTCTGGGTTCCAACATTCGGCTGAAAAGTCCCTCCTGTCAACAGATTTCCGCCATTCTGAGTCGTGGTTCCACCATTTTGTAATCCTGTTATACCGATGTCACCATGATGGTTGCTTGTTTTCCCGCCGTTTCCACTCGCTCCGTGATTCCCTGTTCCTGTCCCTCCGATTTGGACCGAGGTTCCATGATAATTGTTGCTGGCCCCTGTTTTACCACTATCCAAATTGTTAGTAGTCTGTGTTTGTCCAATTAGAGAATTATGGTGTTGAACTATGATTTCTGAATTAACAGCTTGGGGATTGTAGTCAAGGTTGTGAAACAGTTCATGATTTAAATGGTTCGGGTTAAAGTTGGTTTCCATGTGCAAACCCCCTGGAAGCTGGTTTCCAGCCAGCTCGGGTACACTCATGGCGCTTACAGGGGCTGCAAACGCCGAAGATGAGCCTATACCAGGCTTAAACTTATGCTTGTCAATAGCTGTCATCAAATTACTGTTTAACGTGTTGGCATTGAAGTGACCATTTAGATGGGTTTCTGAAGGCGCCCCTTGATTTAGTCCCCCTTTAGGGGTGTTAATACTTCCTAGTGAACCGACGTCCGTCGTCTCCGAAACATAATTTTGTATAATTTCATTGGGATTGTAATTGGAATCAAATTTCCATATTTCCGATTGGTGTCCGGCAAACATGCTTTCTCCATTTGGATCAAAGCCATTCGGAGCAACAATGGCGCTCCCTGGCCGGGGGCTCCCTCCCGGAGAATCGCCTTTCTGGAAGTAAACCTTTGCTGCCTGCTTGACGTCCAGTGGGTTGTAGGAACCGAAAGTACTTTGATCCGTCCTCAGTTGCATTAATTGTTTCATAAGTTTATTTGGGTCAAACGGTCTCCCTCCACCCTCGTTGTGACCATTGTTCTGAGCTGAAGCTTGATTGAAAAATAATCATGATTACTTAAAATACATGATAATTGCTATTACTCCCACATCAAAATCTTCATATACCATTAAAATAAATGTACCTGAAAAAGTTGACGTAAGCGTCAAAGGAATGACTGCAAATGATTTGTTTTAATTTTATCAACAAAATATATTTGAAAATAAAAAGATCGAGATGTTGCAGTACATGAAAAATCCACTCGCAGACGTAAGGACAAATGTGTAAATCGGCCTATTGTTTTTGAAAATAATAAAAATGCAAAGAAACACAATGCCATATATTTTAAACAACGTTTTCATAATTGGTCTTGTTCAACTACACGCTGTCTCTAAGCAGAGCATAAATACATCGTCTTGTGGATCCTTCTGGCAGCCGGTAAAGAAAAAACAACTACAAATATATTATAGGATAGAAATTTCTTATACAGTAGGAAACTATTTCGAAATAGTGCGTGTAAAAAGACCTAAAAGTTTCAATGCATGATTGCCGAGTTCTTCATTACACACTCTATGGTGTACAAGGTGTCACACAAGTCCAATAGAATCGCACGTTCTTCTCCATTCTTGTTAAATTTAATTTTTATATATGATATTGATTGTCATCTCAAACCCGACAAATAAAACACAAATAGAGTTTTCTTTTAAATAGATATCATTTTATGGTTATTCTTAATATGGCCAACTATTAATCACTATAGTCGTGATTGAAACTTGATATATTCTACTTTTTTTCTTTAATTTGTCACACATTTTAAATAAATTTCAACTGATATGCGTTGAAAATCATGAAACTGTAGACGCAAGCTTAAAGTTACTGAGACATTTAATTATTTTTTGGCAGCAGAATTTCAACACTCGTTTTCGATATTGTAAACGTGTCTAACGTGTTAGTAAATTAATTTTACACGTGATTTGGGCTAATAAACGATCAGTGTATTTAATTAAAAGGATAACACTTAAATTCAATTTCGAATGTTAATATTATAATTTTATGACACCTTTAGTTTACTTGCCATATGAATTTCAAGATCAATTTAAAGAACGTTTCGTAAACGCGATATATATAATTACCTTTGAGGAAAGGTCCAACAAAAAGACCGATACAAAGAATATGTACAGAAATTAAGATCATGTTCTTCCAGCTCGTGTTCCTCTACATTGGCGACCTGAGGGCAGCTGCAAAGATATCTTATGCAATGGTTCCTCATGACGACAGGTAGATAATATGTGCGCCTCCCTCACTCCCAGGTGATAGCGGGTGATAACTAACTCCAAGGCTACCTCAGTTCTCAAACAAAGTCTCTTGTATTTGCATATTTTAGGAAGTGTAATGTCATGTAGGATAACCGGTTTTCGATTGTGCGTTTGCTGCCTTGTAGATTGTTCCTCCCCCAAATTATTGTACATCAATACGTAAATGCGCGGATCAAGAAATTTTTCATAGGGGGTCAGAGGGATAACTTAATTTGTTTGCCGGGGTGGGGGTGGAGGTGTCAGAGGCCTATTTTTGGTAGGTAATTTTAATATGCGTATTTTTTTTATAAATTAAATTTTCCGGGGGGGGGGGGTGGAACCTCCATCCTCCCGAAGCCTCTAGATCCGCGTATGCAATGTAAGTGAATTAAAAAATGAATTATTTTATATTACAATCAAGATAATACTTGTCCATGTGTTTCCGTTATCTGTGATTTTCCACAAAAAGAATAGAGCTGCTGTCTTGCCCTAATTGAAACACCTCAACAACTGACATTACATGAGAGAGAGAGAGAGAGAGAGTTTGCTAATTTTCATCAGTGCTAATAATCTAACTAATCATTTATAATTTATGCAACAAAATTATATCAAATAAAGTCCTTTCAAAAGTCAGAGATTTTACAACGTAACAGTGTTTTGGAATTCAAATAACAAAATAATAAGAGAAAGAGAGAACATGATCATATTCTTTTTTACTATCTTCATTTTGTTTCTTTAAGTACAACAGTTACTGTTATACAAAAATTCATTCAATACAATCAATCAACTTGAATAATGAATAATTACTTACAACAAATCTAGTCATAGCATCTAGTGTGACAATTCATTTAAATACTATGTAAAAAATATCATGTAGTTTCTTCTTATAAAGAAATTGTTGGACGGTACAATTTGTCACTAACTTATATATACAACACATCTCCTTTGAGAATCAAATATTGTATAACTTCATTGTACAACATCATTATGGACGGGTTAGTCTGAGATTTCTAGCATACCAATAAAAAAGAAAGGTAAATAAATACAGTCATGTAAAAATAACGGCACAAATGAATGGAATGTTCCCACAGACAGTCATGATTGGTTTTGCTGTATACATGTCGGTATCCCAACCCTAACTGGCGTGAAATCACAACATGTAGCACTATATTAGGAACCGTTCATCCACTAGTGTTTTCTTAGCCAAGTTCTTCCTTCCTCCATGATCTCGTATTAATGCAACAATCTACAAGAGCAAGGTGAATAAAATAAATAAAAGGATAAATGGATAAAGTTTACGTATACAAAATATTAACAGTCTGATTATATAAGTTCCTTTCTTTAATCGTTGATGATTAAACTTCAAAGGGAGGCTGAATTTGATCAGACTGCCAAATATATCTTACACATATATTTCATTGTATCGATGAATCATTTTGCATATGGTTGTTCGTAATGTGAACCTGGACATTCTAGGCTATTATTTCATTCATTATTTGTTATAATCATGATATTATTTTTTTTAATGTATATGCCCCCTGAGGGCCCTTGATTGGTGAATAAATTAAACTGTATTCAATTACACGAGTCCTACCTCTATAATTATATATGTGATAATTCCTGCCAACACAAAATTTTTGGCAATGAGATCTACGATACAGAATAGTAGCGTGTCAAAGAGGAGGAGGGTAATCTCATTCCCATAGAACAGGCACTGGTCAAACGAGTGTCCATTATCTGTAAAAAAAAACAACAGCCACATATTCTTAGTTAGCAAGTTTTATAGAAAAAACTCTCCGAAAAGGTTGGGTTCAATATATATAAAGTATCAATTTACTAGTTTATAAGTTTATCAAGTTTTGTGATTCTTGACATATTCATTTTATATAATAATATGTATATACTGCTATCTGTTTCTTTAATACTCTATTAGATGAAAAATTACTCAAAGAGGACCAATAACCATGGACATTCAAGACTTGAGAAAGTGTGTTTATCATACCATTGTAAAAATATCCTTTTTCTGAAGCATCCAGAAACTCGGTGTCCATGATGCTTTCTAACAGTGTCTTGTCCCGGACCTGGTAGTCCAGACTCTTCAGGGACTACAGTGAATTTGAAACAAATGCAATCATCAATACATATTGAACAACTGGAAATGTCTGTTAAGAAGGGAAGAAGAAATTGGAAGAAAAAGAAATATATTGTGTATGTATCTTAAGCATTTCTGAATGTTTATATATTCAATCATGTATGCATGGCATCAGTGATGTTTTTATTAAGTGGAAACTGCTTTCCAATAAAACTGCTAAATGGAATATTTTTAAATAGAATAAATTATACTGCCAAATTTAAACATTTTTATTTTAGAGATACCAATTTCTTTACTTACATGATCAATAAAGGTGGACAGGAATTTATTGATGACATTGTAGGCCTCCACTTGTTTTTCAGTGAGTCCGCCTTTCTCTTTTCCTGCTTGAGGCCCTGCAGCACTCTGAAAAATCACATCAAAATGATCAGTCCACTGATTTGTGTAAAGTTCTTATTATAAGTACAGAGAGGATTGTTGGATGTACCTCTAGTGCTACAGCCAAAAGAACTTCCTCATACTTCAGACGAAGTTTCCTTGGAAGTGTCATTACAAATGTCTGTTGCTCTGTATTTGGAAGAAGCCCTCTTTGGCCCACAAGGTCTTTCTGAAATCAACAAATAGCACATATAATGAAAACAAATGTTGATCTACAGAGTACATAGCATAGTATTTTTCAATACATGTACTTAAATCTATTCAAGAACTCATTATATAATAGATATTGTGATCGAGTTCCATTCTTTTTATTGGAACTAGTTGGAAATAAAGCTATCTATAGAAATTTCAAATCAGACAGGTTTTATGCCCTCTTTTCATAACAAGATACAGTAAAAAAGAAGATGTTTTGAGTTTGTGACATACCTCCTCTTTCTTCATCATTTCAAACATTTCCTTCATGTTTGTGTCTGCCTTGCCATACACTGAGCGGCCATGGATGTAGTAACCGTACTGAGCTTGGTGCATGATAAAAACACTTATGTTGGCCATAGAGCACAGATCCACAAAGTCCCGAACCTTGTCCTCAAAGAACCGCTCGTAGAACAGGGTGAAAAATAGCCACTGTACAAACGCTGCAAATAAAGGATAAATATTCTTTAGAAGTTATCAAATACCCTATATAGAGAAATTGATATTATACTTAAAAAAATAAATGAGACATGTTCTAAAGAATAATGATCTTCTTATAATAACAAGAGGCATTTATTAATCAGTACACAAAAAATTATACCAAGAATACCAGGTATGAGATAATGATATTTTTTATAAGAATTATTGGCAAGCAAATAACCTACCAACAAGTAGATACACCAAAGCTGCTATAGCATATCTAAACATCGGGTCAGACGGGGCCTGGTAGTCACCAGAACTCTTCACCACTTGGCCATTGGGGTCTTTAGTGGCTGTGTTTTCAAAACCTACATAATTCAGGAAGAAAACTACAGCAAAGATCTGGAATATAT
The DNA here is from genome assembly GCA_016163765.1 of Magallana hongkongensis. Lineage (NCBI taxonomy): Eukaryota > Metazoa > Mollusca > Bivalvia > Ostreida > Ostreidae > Magallana > Magallana hongkongensis. The sequence continues at coordinate 59,144,044 of WFKH01010931.1, forward strand.
GGTTGATTTTTCTACACGTTTGAATCTCATTCCACTCATTGGCTGCAAAGTATGTCCTCCAAATGGATACTGGGTTCTCTTTCTTGCTGCCATCTGCTTTGATACCGAGTGTGCCCTTTGGTTTTTCCCAATCGATGAAGAAAATATCAACTGTGCATTGTGTTGCCACCATGTGAGCCACTTGTAGACATTTAAGTGCAAAGGCTGACCCAAAGAGACCCAGCCATTCCTCATAGTAACTCCCCTCCAACAAGAAGAGATACACAACACTCTGTCTCTGTAACAAAGAGCACTAACTGATAAAACAAAGTGTTAGAAAGAAAGGATATAGTACCATTTGTTATATTGGACAGTTGTTATATTGGACAGTTGTTACATTGGACAGGGCAACATCTGGTTAAAACTATTAAATTTTATTGACATTCTAAAGAGGAAAATCCCCAAATTTTATTTTTCAAAAACTCTAGAAACTAGAAAGCTTAACTTGTTAACAAATAAACGCTAAATTTATATCAATCAACTCTTAAAAATCTTAACACCTGGTAAATAAAAGTTCTAAAAAAAAATGATATGATATTCAAATTAAGTTTATAATGTATGTAATTATCAAAGATATTACTGCTGTCAGTATCATAAAATTTGTAGATGGGAAAAAGAGAGATAACCTCCATTACATATAATCTAAAAAAAGAAATCTCTATGAAACATTGTTTATTATTTTAAAAACTACCTGTATTTACAAATGTCTGATTAAAGATGGACAATGTCAATAATCAATTACAATGACACTTTGCCTTTGAAAAGTACAGCATATATAAATAAATACTTTGAGTACAGTCCTTACCTTGTAAAAGATGAAAAAGTAGAAAGCTATTCCAAACGTAATGACAAAGAAAACATTGGATAAAACCCCACTGACAAAAAACATAAAATTGACAATGGCTGCAAAGTCAATGGCCAATCGTCCAGCTCTCTTGGACCACGCCCATGTTTTATATCCAGCGAAAATTACACCAAGAGTAGATAGTGTTCCCACAGCAATCTGGAAGTCCTTTAGGTAGGCAACTAATGACATGCTGTATTTTACTTTGAAAGTGGGCTATAAAATATAGTTATAATCCATGTAAAAATGATTAAAATATCTACATTTTTGCCCTGAGCAAGATTACTAAATTTCAGATGGCATTTAATTCTATATAAAAGCTTTTAAGCATTTATGGCTAAATTATCTGACTGTACATACAGTAATGGTGGCCCCGGCCTGTGCACTGGCCAGTGACACTTGGTCATAGGTGATAGTCATCAATGGAGGAAAGATGCGTCCATTTCCCAAGGTACTGTCCAGGGTGACAGAGATCTCAATGTCCTTGGCATATCTCACGTACTGAGGCACAGTGGATGTTGCTGCACCTCCTGTAATGTAGAAAACAGTTCATTTATTGAAAATGCACACAAATCTTTGTTCCATTTGGAAAAATACATGTATGATGCACTTTTATGCAAGTATGTTTAACACATGAAATCTTCTATTTATTTATTTAATATACCGGAATACATGAAATCTTCAATTCAAATATATGATATACCAGTTGTATCTGTTCCTGTGGAAACCACGTTATCCACCATGAAAAATCTGCGACTCAGTGTCCATTTCTGCGAGTCTGTGCCTACAACGTTTACCAGCATTCAGTATTTGATTGCTACATAAACTTTATAAACAATTCAGCAGATCATACTTCAAAATATGGAGCCTATGTTGCATCTTGACAAGAACGATGCAGGTGTTTTAAGGTTTAAGTATTCAAAACACTTTGTTTCTGCTGGTAATTCTTATCAAAAGCCTTCGGTAAAGAAATTTCATGCAAATTTGTTTACTGTTTGTATTAAAAGGGCTCAATAGCTTACATGATTTTCATACATTTCACATATCTTGGAAAGGAAAAGCTTTGCGTTTAGTTTTAAGAAAATATACATATTACCAATCAGAATAAATTTTTCAACTGGAAGTGGAGAATATTTTCTTAAATAAATAATAGTTCATAGCAAGAAATTTATATTTGAATTTAAAATGAGTCTGATGGGTAATATAATGACCATCCAGCCTCTTTAAGATTCTGACCACTAGGTACCTCTATTGTCAGTATCCCCTCTGTTAACCTCAAGATTGTTGATCTTCACAGGGGCTGCATACAACTGTTGTCCTCCATCCCTTGTAAACTCAATATCTTGTAATGGTAAAGGACAAAGTGTCACAAATCATTAAGAACTTAAAAGTGGTAAATAAGGTCAATTAACATAAATCTAACAAGCTATCTCCATGTTTATGGCAATATCTACTGAAAGGATACACAAATCATAGAATTCCATCTGATAGATCTTGGTGTCCCATAGTTCTATGGCAGGAATGGAACACTGAAACAAAACAGTGCATTGTTTAGAAGTTCTTCAGGAAACAAACAGGGACAAATGCTCCCTTTTCTATGCACATGTATTTCAAAACTCCATATTATGCAGGTCACCTTATGAAAAAAGGCCTACATAAAAGTAATGCACAATACTAGATGAATTGAGTTTTGAAAAAAATCAATCATGTATATACATAGGACTCAATTTTTATTTAAATTTGTGGAATATCCCTTCAGATAAAATATCTTACTGTTTGTTCATAATAAGTTCCAAATGTGTAGGCGGCGTTGAGTCTGGAGGTTGTATCAGAGCACAGCTGTAGTAGACCCCCTGTCACAGGTGATATTCCCAGGTATGTCCCGTTCAGGGTGTACCTCCCCACTCGATACTCCAGCAGAGACGCTGGAGAGAATGTGTACTCTGTTGTCAGTTTGTCATCATCCAGAACCCGGTTCCCCTCTTGTGAGTAATAAAGCCAAGGAAGGTATTTTTTTTTTCTGAATAAAAAAGGACACAAAATTAATCTTTATACATATCATATAACATATTCTTTTTTAAAATTAGAATGTCCTCTCCTATAGACTTCTGAATAAATAACTTTATGATTATACGTGTATTTCACAACAACTGAATACAACTAGAAATATTAGGTAGGCATCTAACATTAGCAATGGGCCAGTAAAAATTGAAAATGGCAAACTAAACGTCACATGTCAGGTCGAAATTGACCAAAGAAATAATGTGTGACTGACTAATTGGCTGAATCTTTCACCAGTTTACTGACCTTACAACATTTATGTACTTCATGTTTGTGAATATTGTTAACAGATTTGATTGATTTTGACGATAGTTGTTATTTTGTGGTTTTCATTTTCAACACGTACTGAGAGTCCTCTAGCATCTGTCTGTACAGGTTACAGGTAGTGGTCGTCCCAGCTGAGTCATCATACCTGTACCACGACAGGACACACAGGTTACTAAGGATCTGGCAGGCTGTTATGTTCTCAAATTCCTACAACATTCACAAACAGGTGGTAAACTTGACTCAATCCTGTATAATTATAATTAAAAACATAAACCAAAACTGATAACAGTGAAGCTTACTTTACACATCAAATAAGCTGCCTGAACATGTTCCTTTACATATGCTGATTCCACTGATCCACTCTGTAAAAACAGGAAAACTTGTGTTATTATAAAATAAGAATATAAACTGTGAAACTTGAAATTATTTTGATAGCTAATTGCGCTGTTAACTGGTAACTTTCATGACTTGTAATTCCTGAAAACTAGACATCATTGAGATGGTGTCCATCTCAAAGGGTCCAGCTCAAACAATGGACAATAGGATGAAAAGCATTTCAGAGAATTTTGCTTTGATCTACAACATAGAAATTTTCCTGTTGGCATAGAACTTTTGATTTAATCTCATTACCCCTTAACTGCAGGCATTTTTTTGGTTCAATCTGAGCAAGGTTAAGAAAATGGGAAATAATTTATGGTCTTAAACTGGATTATAAAGAAATCTGCTATGACCTTCACATCTGACCTTAAAACTTTTTTTAAAACTTGGTTCATTGTCACCGCATATCCTTTACCCAAAAGCTCTGTTAGTGTAAAGTATGAGCCAAATAGAGCTAAGTGGAGAGTATATATGCTCTGAAAAGAAGATTTTATTTTTTTTTTAGGCCCAATATGACCTTGACCCTTGATCTACAAGCATTATTCAAGGTCAATGCACGCCCTTTGGGCAAAGGCATCCTGTGGGTTAAGTGTGATTAAGTGTGAGCCAGATTGGACCAAGGGGAGAGAAGATATGCTCCGGACAAGGATTTATCATATAATTCTGCTATAACCTTAACCTTAGACCTAATCAAGAAACCTATATTTAGAATATTTTGGATACATGTACATGTTTTACTCATTCACTATTTGAAGATCCAAAGAATTGTGTTTCAATGTGATTGAACATTGATATACATGTACCTCTGGTAAAATGTCTATTTAAAAGAATTATCTCAACAAACCAGAAAGTTTTACATAATCTCTGAAAATAGGCCCTCTTGAATATAATGATAGTACATGTACACATACTGTATATCTAGGCCTGTTTGATACCGTACTTACAGACAAAGGTAAGGTGTTGATCGTGAGGGGGTCATTGGTTGTAGGAAAACAAACTCCACCCGTCTGTAAGAAAATAAATGAGTAGTTGTAGAAAGCACCCTAAAACTGGAGTTTACATACATATGATAGCTGTTCTCTGCCTAGCATGAAAATGTATAAGCATCTGTCATTGTATAATATTAGAAGCTCCTTTGAAATATTTATTTAAGATGTTTAATGCAGAGACACCCTGTATCAACAATACCAGGAATGCTCACCAGATTCCTTGGGTCACAACTACAACTGCTCACAGTTGGGTTCAGTTTCAGTAGCATTGTGCATCTTTCACATCTACATGTACAAAGCAAAACATTTCACATTAGTAGAAGGGAAATTGAGTTTAAATCTAGAAAGATCATGAAAACCATGGAGCATAGAAGATACATGTACTACTGAATTGAAGAGAGAGAGAGGGGACTGCCTTTGCAACAGAGTACAGGTATATTGATACATGGAGAGGATATAAATAGGTTGTGCCTGTTTTCTAACTCTCATTGAAATTCTTCAATAAAATGTGTTTAAATCAGAGTATATTAATGAAACAAGTAGTACCTGTTGCCCTCCACATTAGGACTGGTGTCGGCATTACACCTTTGGCAGCTCCTGGCTTGACTGCCCCCAGGGGTGGATACCAATGTTCCATCAACTGTCCTCTCCACTACAACATGTGTAATGTTTTATATAACTACTGGTATGCATGCATGTATGTCTTTGCCTGCTCCATGCCAAAGAGTTATTTTGCTCTGCAAACTTATATTATATTTATCAGTATTCCAAAGTTGATGTACTGGAATATACGGTGATAACAAAAACTCAAGACCAACTGGCTCTGGTTGCAAACAGTTGAACAAACATTTTGATATTGGATAGCACTTCATATTCACTCAAAACTAGACCATGAACCATCAAAATGTGCCTTAAATTTTTTTAAAAATTCAAAATTTGCAACAAAACAAGTGTTGTATCTTTTATTGTAGCAGGCAATGCCCTGCTACTCTAGATCAGTATTTTTTCACATTGGCTGCACATATATACATGACTTCAAACACATCATGATCATTTAAAAGAGATAAGAAAAAAAAAATGAAAAATTTAGGGCATATTTTGATGGTTCGTGGCTCTAGCTCTTTGAGACATATTTCATCAAAATTTTCATGAAGTCATTTTGCTGGGTTTTTTAAAATTCTGTTGCTTGTGAAGGATGACAGACCAAAGACAAATGGCAGAATAAATGATCTACAGATTGAATTATAAAATATAAGAAGAAATTAAGCACAATATACATGTATATGATTTGAGAAAACTATTCTAGTAAAAAACATCAGAAAGTTAAGCATAAACTTAAGAAAATTCTTAGAATTTTTATGCATACAACTCTTAAGTAGCATCAAAGATAAATCATAGGTGCTTTGTACCTGGAACATTATTGGCTGCGCAGGGAACGCATGTCTTTGTCTGATTATTAAATGTTGTTCCAGCATGACAGGTAACACACCTCCAGCCATCAGCTGATCTGGCCTAGTCAACAAAAACAAGAAGATTATCAAATAATATATACAAAATATTGTAACTGTATCTTGATCAAAAGAATCAGACAACGCCAAGTTGCAAAGTGCTTGATCTAATGATTCAAGCCTGGCAACAAGGCGTGATCTGGCTCTTTAGATTAAGTTACTATTATGATGATAAATTTATGATACACCTTTGTCCATTTTAAAGTTAAAATTACAAAATTATCTTTTTAAAATCAACTGTAGTGTACAGCATTTATTTACTGAACAAAGCCATTTTTTTACAAACTCTTCTAAAATGTGCTAAAAACCAATCATTTTTATTGCATGTACTAACGTCATTAGTTTCAGAGAGGAGTACCAGGTAATATCTGGATTCGGAAAACCACAGTGTGGTGATCCGGAAAATCAGATCACACTCTTTAACAATATCACGAAAGAAAAATTGTTATATCATTGAGAGATACTGGTTGTCTGTAGCAACTTTTTGCTGCAAAGGGAAGGAAATGGTACTGTAGTAGTGTACAGTTGAAAAATACTGTTCGATACCATTGGTACATTGTATATGAATCAATTGTGGTTGTTCCGTCTTACTGATTAGAAAACCCAGAATGATCTATTCAACTAAACTTTTCTTTATTCTATAATATTTTCCATTTCATTACAATATTGTACATTTGAAATATCTTTGCTATTCAAGATACTGTAAACTTTACAGCCTTACCTGTTGTGTTGCACACGCAACACACTCAATGTTAGACCCTCCGAAATCCTTAGAATATCGATAGCCTGGCCTGCATACACAAGAATAGCCTGTTAAAAATAAAATTCATTTCAAGTTTTTGATCAATTATTTAAAAAATGTAAGTTGTAAGGGATGATTTTTTTGGGATCAAAATGTGTTAAGTATAGAAATAAGACACTCTTTTCAACATTATAACAACATTTTTTTCTTTTGGAAATCGAATTTCTTCTTCTTGAGCAATATTTCTTCTAAGAAACATTGAGCATGCAGGCTTGAACCAACACCATATTTTTATCAAAGATGTACATGTAGCTATGTAAAACTAATTATGAACAGAAAAACGTTGATTCTTCAAAGCTATGCTCTATGTTTTTGTTTGTTTTCTCGTTCTGATAACTGATACAAGGTTGCATTGCTGAATGCAAAAATAACATCAACTCTGACACTATATACCGGTATACATGTACCAAACATACTGCCATTTAGTGAAAATAGATATATTGTCAAATGGATTGAAAAAATATCTTAGGTTAACTCTTAATTAATGAGTACTAAGAACAATAGCATTATTTTACTGACTACCCTAGAGTCATTATTTAAAAGTTGTCTGAATGTAGGTATCAATATTTATTCATGAAGACAATCACATAAATAATAATGAATTGTAGGGTGTAACACTAAGAGATAACATTCCCACTTCTTGTGAACAAAAATTTGCTGATAAAGATTGAGATAAATAAAAATTTATATAATACATCATATAAATGTACTAAATATTTTGCTGTCATTTCCAGGGAGAAGCATATAATGAAATCAACAAAAAGTATGGTAAAGATGTGAATCTTTAAATATCTATTACAAAATAATATTGAAATTATAATCAAAATAAAAAACAGATTCATTTTTTTTTTTTAAAACATCACATAAATTCAAATAATTACATCTATGGCACACCAAATTAACAAAATCAAACTTTAAAAGTTAAACATAGTTTCACATTTGATGAATTAGGTTTATTATTCATCAATTTGTAATGAGCAGTGCATTGGCAATAATAAAGATTTTCAAAACATTTCAAAACAAATTGATCATTTACTTGTACACATTGTTTCATGGTGTTTAAATGTGCAGGAGAGATGCGAAAAATTCTGATGACACTTCAAAACAATTCTGGAATATTTGCTGGAGTGATTGTTATACAACATTACTATACTCTGTCTAAAGTTTCTGCTTCCACCACTTTTTCCTTGATATTTCAATAATTATAAATACCTTTTTGCCCAAACTATCCACTAAATGAAAAAAGTCCAGATTTTCTGTTTTGAAACGCCTCCTCTACCTTTCAGGTTTCAATACACAACCAAAAATAGAAAGTCTATAGATATTTTGCATTGCAGCAGACATGAAAGTACCCAGATGATAAACGTAATGTTGCTGCGTAATTTACGTTAAAAAAAAAGTGTCCCGAGTATTTTTGAATAGAGATATATGTAAATATTCCCATTATAAATCTCCGTAAGAAAGTTGTTTTCATTCATGTTAATTTCTCCGGGTAAAAATAGATGATTAGAAGTATTAATGAAGAAATCGTATCGATTCCAATTGTACTTCTTTGATGGGTATGTGTGTTCTCATTAAAATTCGTCAAAAAGTGACAGAAACAGTAACCTGGGACAGACTATACTTTACTTGGTAAATGGTGAGCATTTCAGATTCACGCACAAGAATTCTTGGTTTTGGGACCAAGATGTTTCGGGACCCAGACGTTTCGTGACCTGACAAGATGTTTAGGGACTAGGACGTTTCGGGTCCTGGATCTTTCGGAACTTAGAACAAGATGTTTCGGGACTTATGTAAAATTAATGCTATAAGCATTTAAATGCATGTTCAATGTAATGATTTTTTGTGTGTAAATAAATTATCGATAAAACTTAATAAAACAAAGGAAATGCGGGTAAATTGTACGTATGTGAAGTACTTAATCAGGGATTGTGAGTGATAAAATGCATGTTTTTTTCAACATTTTATATGTTCTTTTTAATTTTTTGATAAAAAGAATAAAAATAATGCAGCATAGTGTAACCACGATAACTAGTATAACAAATATGAATGAGTAATAAGAAATATATTAGGTAGATGATGATGCGTGTGTTGACAGGGGGATCTCTTCATTAGTCTCCTCATAATTAACACCTGGGTACACCTATACACAGGTCAGGTTACAAGGTGTGATTTGATTGTTTTTATAACAATTATCGGTAGCCCTCCCTCCTTGAATGTTAAGTGGTTTATTCCCACTTTGCCGAAATTGATTTAGATATCAAAGTTGTACACGTTTTACTTGGGGCTATGGGATTTAATTTAACATTAGGAGTTTTAAAAGAACAAAATTTTTCTCTTGTTAAAACATTCATTGAATTACGGTTTACCAATAGAAGATTCCCTTACCCGGTTTAAATAGCTGTGTAATATCAGTGTAAATGTATCAAATTATGGCTGAGGTATAATAAAATCAACAGTTAATATTACTATTCATTTAGAATATGGCTTCATGAATTAATTAAGTATCTAAGTTACATCTTTAATCAAGTCCCGAAACGTCGTAGTGTAAGTTCCAAAAGATCCAGGACCCGAAACGTCCGGGTCTCGAAACGTCTTTTACACCAGGTCACGAAACATCCGGGTCCCGAAACATCTTGCATCCACGCACAATACTGTCCGAAATATCAACACTTTTCCCTTAGATAACTAATAATCCTGGTTAATACAAATGGAATGTACTTAAAATTCAGGACTTATTTCTGGCCATTATTTATGACATCTTTAATATATATGAATAATTCCAACTGAAAAAAAAAATTACTGAAAACAACGATACAGCAAAGTTAAACCAAGTTCTACATATCTTGTTATTATTGTCATGTTCTACATATCTTGTTAT
>WFKH01010931.1:59153822-59173052 GCA_016163765.1 Magallana hongkongensis
GTTATTATTGTCATGTTCTACATATCTTGTTATTATTGTCATGTTCTGACATGTCTTGCTATTTAACATTCACATTCCTTCTATAAAATAATCATCCTGTTATAACTATCAAGCTAGAAAGTTCTTTAGTTATTCATATATAGTCGTTTTCTACTTAGAATATAACTTTAATTCTATATATATATATTCTTGTGCTTTGCCAGTTCCCATCGCTTACCGTCAGAGCTAACGTCTTGGATTGCTGTGTTTTGCGAACATTCCATGCATTTCATCTGCGACGTGTCGAAATATTGTTTAAATTGTTGTCCTGATTCTGTTTTTGTGGTACAGTCATCTTTAGTTACCAACTGAAAATATTCATCTTCTTGGAATCCAAAAACAAATGTCAAACAGAGAAATATGCACCAAATCATGTTCACCGCCATTATTGTTTATCGTCGTTTACAAGGGTAACGAGACGTTTCGTCTTGAAATGTTTGGGTCCGATTGACGTTTCGCCCTTAAACTGTTAAATTTCAGCCCAAATACATGATCAGGGGCTGATCCAGGATTGGGTACCAGTTGTAGGTAGGGGGTCTGGGGCCCACCTTGAGGCCCCCAGTGGGTCCAGGACAAAGCCCTGGTGGGGGCCCAGGGGGCGAGGCCCTCAGAAGCTGCTGGATTGTACAGTAGAGATTTTGTAGTGAAAAATGAAGTCTTTGTGATATTTCTTCTCGTAATTATACTTAAAAAGTAATTCATGTAAAATTACAAATTTTTTAAGGTTTGTATATTTAAGACCTGCAGTAATCCCATCAAAAGCCCCTGCCTTGCAGAAATATATGACACATTTTTCTTAGCTAGGAATGGCTATAAATTAATCAGTTTAAAAAAATCAAGTCCAATGAGACGTTGTTAATGAAGTTTTAAAAAAGAGATAATCATGCCAGCTTGTATTATATAATAAACATGGAAAAGTCGTTTTCAAACGAGTAAAGTAAAATGAAAAGTCAAACGAGTTAGTAAAATTTGGTGCATTTTAATATTTTGAGATGACCCCCACTAAAAACCAGACTGTAGAATTTAGTATTTTTTAAATATAAGGTAGGAAATGATATTTCTAATCATATATAACAATTTGAGAAAAAAAGCTATTGTAGTATTTTTTCAATCTGCTTTGATGTGCGGAAAATGACAATTTCCTATATATTCCTATAGTAAATGTACCTCTATTTTGAGATGGTCCCTAAAAAGAACCAAACGGTCGATTTTCTTGAAACTTCGCAAATAAACTAGAGTTGGTTTAAATTACATAATGGTTAAAAAATAAAAAGTTTTGCTATTGTAGTTTTCCGCAAAAAAACCCAAATCGGCCTCCTTAATCCAAAACTGGGTAAAAGAGTTAATTATATAGATATCTGCATAAGAGTGTAAAACATCTTATAGATTGATTAATGCGCCGTTATTTTTAAGGTCATTTTTCTTATACCACTGATAACAATAATTTGGATATAATTTCCCGGTATTGATTAATAAAAATTAATGAAATGTGATATCAAGAATTCAAATTATTGAAATCAATAATTTCATGATATCAGAAAATACCACGAAAATATTTTTAAAAACAACGCCTCATATACTATAATTCGGTGCAAATCATCGTATCTAGAGCGAATCGTATCTGGAGCGAAATTCCAAGGGGGTGGTTTCAATCTTTGAATCTTGGTTTCAAAGACTGTCGATAGAAAAGCATGTTCAGGTACAGCTAAGTTTTGAATGACCAAAAAATTTATTTCATCTTTTTATCTTTTTTCCCATTCATTGTCTTTTGAAAGTGCTGTGGTTGCGATTGAACTAATCGTATGATCCGGATAAAATTGGAACATGTGAAAAATCGGAAGTTTTATGAAATAACAGAGCTAACCTATAGAAAAGAAATATAATGATGCATCATTTTTATTAGCTCTTGTATTGATAAAACTTCAGAACCCCTATGTTAGCAGCAAGTAGTATCGCTTTTCAAATTATTTCCAAAGTGAAGTGGGGGGGGGGGGGGGGGGCTACTTCAGAAAATTTTGGGAAAACCCCCAAATATGTGAAACGTAAACCCTTTGCCATACAAGCTCCAATTTCCATCCACAACAAGTGTATTAATTTTTTTCTTTGATATATAGATATGAAAAAAGAAAAGAAAAGGGTTTACCTCAACCCCGTATTCCGGCTACGTTAGTTTTTCGATTATCGCAACCTAAATAAGTGACCAAAGAAACACCCTGCATGCACTTTACAAGTATTAAAATCACTTATACAATAGATTATCAATCATTGATTGGTCATTTACTCTTGTTATGGTAAGAACCCAGTAAGCTGACCGTATAAAAGTATTTAATTTAGAGTCAGTAATTAAGAACTTTACTATGATTGTGTTATACAATAAAATATGTTGAAAACAATTGTATCCAGTGAAATACAGGTATTTTGAACCTTACTTTGCAATCAAATATTTACACCTATACCGATAAAATCTAGAATCTATTAATTCAATTATTGGCTATTTAACTAATTCATTTATTGACAATTACCATGTTGGCATACAGTCATGAATATGAGTTACATAAAACAAAACATTAAACATAGCATGCAAAAGTTAAACATTAACTAATAAATCTGCATTGGACAAAACATTGGGTGAACAAAACTAGGCTTGTGCGAAGACTATTATTGGTATTCATAAAATTGTATAAGTGTTCATTGTTGACTTTCCTTTCTGGCGTTGAAACAGTTTTTTAGAAAACAACATATCCTTCCGGCTAGCAGCTGTAATGTTTTTAGGATTGACAAGTTCCTTAATGGGATTGACATTTGTATATGTGTTCACATTAAATATATCATTATAATTCAATCTACATTGATCATATTTTGAATAATACAATACAAAGTGTTTCTCATCTTCAATAAACAATTTGCAAAAATTACACAGACGTTTTTCTCTTGGAATAGGAGGTTTAGAATATCTACCAGTTTCAATAAATAATGAATGAGCACTGATTGTTAGTTTTGTTAGGACAGATCTGTCACATTTTTTAAAGGTAGTTTTAAGTATTGCTGTAGTTCATATTCATTTTGATTTACAATTTTGCTATAAAAAGACAATTTTCCAGAGTCAGCTTTACATATATTGTTCAGTTGTTCGTGTATTTTGTTTTGATAATGTTTTTTTTAACTTGTTCTTTAAAATTTTGTGACAGATATTCAAAGAATTGATATTTAATTTTTGTAGCAATGAAGACAGTTTTCTTTGCCAAGATACTCTAGAAGACAATAAATTAAATAAAAGTGATATCAGAATAGTAATTTTTTAAAAACTTTACTTTATTCGTTTATATCCGGATATATTTTCTTTTATATCGATAGCGTTTTATGCGCCATATTGGCAAGGAAAATTTTACAAAGACAGGAGAACCCAACCTACAGTTTATGTAAAGATGGTATTTTGATCGTGAAAGACGTCTGTATTTTTCCTTAGAAGATTGTTGTACAGGTACGGAAATTACAAAAAGTCATAGCCATGATTGCAAAATTGATGAATTCGCCGACATGTGAAATTATAGTGCAGGAAGGGTCGGGTAACGTAAATATACAAACGCATCGGCAATTTTACACATCTGATAATTTACTAGCAATTACAATTACATAACACAGCAAAATTTTATACTATGCATGAAAGAATGTTTAAAAATGTTCTAAATATGAATTAATATCATCACGTGGTTTGGACTATAGCTATACACGAGTTATCGTTCCTATTCTATTTTTTAAAAACATACATGAGGGTGCAAAACACAGTTTTATATGTAACGTTATAAGGACGTTTTCAGATGAGGGACAAGCAAAAGAATTGCAGTCAAGTCGTACCCAAACTGACTCGAACCCAAACCGACTCGTAATCAAATGGTCAGGTCGTACCCAAAACTATGTGGTTCGACAGTAGTACCCAAATATTTGAGTACGACTTCACTAGTCGACTCGTACCCACGGTATTTTTTTGCGTTAAACTTTATTGTTTTGTATTAGCTGCATGTCTGTAGCTCCCAGTCTGAAAAAATTTGGATGGACGACCTGTCGAACCATGTTAATGATCTTCCAAAAGTGATGAAAATGTGTGTTTCTTCTTAATTATGACAGGGATTAATCTAGGTTTGGGGGGAAACCACCCTCCCTGGGAAATTGTGAAAATCAGCCTGGGGCTTCAGCCCACTGGGGGCACCAGAGGGCCGAAGTGCTGAAATTGAATTTCAGCATTTTTATGACTATTAAGAGTACACACAATTCAAATGCTCACATAATTAACATATTTACCATAAAGTTTCGTGCATAGCACGCACCTGTGTATAATACGCACCCCCAAAGTTGGGTGTAAAATGCTGAAAAAACAGCTGGTTCTATGTATATCACGCACCCAAAAAACGAAGAAATTTTCAATGGAGATTTCTTAAAAATCACCCATGTATATGATAATGTTTTCCAAGCGCTTAAAAGTAATTATGTCTGCAGATCAAACCCAAAACAACATCAATAGTAATGACTTAATTGATAATTAGTCCAATTCTTGGATAATTGTTATAAAAACGTTGTGAAGAAATGTTTGTATGTTGTATATCGTCATTATTAAGTCGTACAAATGATCGATCTATTTTTAACAGTGTCTATGTAAACCAATAATGTTTATATGCATAATGGGAGTAAATAAGTTAAATCAAATTACAGGGTTGCAAATAACATTTTCAAACCCAGGGGCCATGTAGGCTCCCAACTTTTTAAGTTATACAAGCCCTCAATAATTTTTAGGGGCCCCCTGGTATTCACAATGAAGTTAGTTTATAATATAAAAATATAGAGAATAAAATTGTTAAGTGCCAGTATTAATTTAAATTAGATCCAATTTATCAAATTTAATTTTTTATGTATTCATACATTTTATAGATGAAATGTTTTGTAATTGTGTTAGCTAAATGACAAATAAAATCAGTCTCTGTTTTTCTGTGTATTTTGGAGGTATTAGTCCAACCCTTTGACCCAATTACAACCGTTATGTAAAGGATCTTATTGTTTTAAGATAACTGTAAACAAACGGTTTTATGATTATCAGTCTTCGCGAAAAAGAAAAATCATCACAGGACATTTTGACCGACAGTTTAAAACATTTCACAGGACCAAACGAATTTTCACTGGTCCAAAATTTTTGTCATATAATGATCATTACGATGTGAATTTATATTAAATGAATCAATTAACAAATAACACATTAAACAATTAACAGAATTTATTCTTCTCTTATAAATATGTACAAACAAACAATTTCAAAGTATTTATTTTTTCTCAGTGGTAGTCTTCAAAATATTTATCTCAATTTTCCCCCTAAACACAGCTAGGATCGTATTAAAGAATTTCCTCCAAAATGTTATTATTTTCTTTATCTGTTGTGCCTCGCTCTCTTTATCCTGTAATGACTAATGTTTCGCTCTGCTCGGTCTCGATTTATTAAGACTCCATCTTTCTTCAAACGCTTGAAGTTGATGAACTTCTTCCTACCAGTCACATGTACTCATTGGCTAGCTCATATAAGTTGAGGAATAAAGTCACTGATGTGAACTGACCTGGCATATGAGGCGTCTACACTCAGTCTTTCCAGTCCAATAAACCCCCCATCGAAATATCTTAGACCTATCATGGCGGAAGTATTTTTAGAAACAATCACGATCAACAAAATGTTTTTATTAATGGGTTTTGGTACTAGTTAAAGCGTCTATACGATCAAAAAGAATTTATAACCCAACCAAAACAAACCTCGGACAAACGGACCGATTTTACCAGTAAGTGCTTCGGACCAATTAGATTTTCACCTGTTTTGTCAGACGGTCCAGTGCTTTTGGGATAGACTGGATTATTTTAGCATTAATTTGGCACATTTATTAACTAATTACAAGTTACCAACTAATTGTAACATCAACACTAAAAGTAATAAACATCAGTTGCACAGAAGACAATCTCGAGTTATTAATCACAACAGGGGTTAACTGAGGCTGTAAAAACGTCTTCAGAATTAGTTAATTATCATTTGATTGCCTTTATGGTTAATTTAAACGATTGTGAAGTCATAATACAGGACGACTTCAACTTCTCTTTCGGAGGAAATGCCGGTGAATTTACCGATCAAAAAGCGACTATTTTGCCCAAGTTGGTCCTTGAGTGCCAATAAAATTTACATTCGCCATGTGGGCAATTAAATCTTTGAGAAATAGTCGCCCACAGTAAAAATTACTCGCATTTGCGAGTGGGCGAGTGGGCGTGTGGTTATTTGCAACCCTGAATTATAATTATTGCTAATTTATAACCTGTGAAGTCCAACACAAGACAGGTGCTTGCTTCACTGGAAATTTTTAAACAAACATTGACCACGTGACGAGTTAACAGGTGGCTGTTTACGTAATAGCGAATACACTGGCGAGAACTTGTTTGCTGCAAGGAACAGTGGTCTGGGTGGATAATTATTCTTATACATGGAAATTAAATTAAGAATAAGGTATTTCTGTCAAAATAAAATTAGTCTACACTCATACAACTTGCATAACATGCGATATCGGCAGTCATATTCACGTGGTATCCAGAAACATGCTCCGGAAAAATAGGATAAAATTTTGTTCTTATGTATAATACGCACCCCCCACTTTTGATTCAATTTTGGCTGAAAAAAAGTGTGTTATACACGAGACTTTACGGTAACCTCATTTGGATTAGCTATAAGCACAATAAAAAGAAAAAAATAATCATTTGAGCATTTTATTATAGTAAAGGGGGAAATTTTACTTATCAAAAGGGGAAAAGAGGAGATTCTGGGAAAATTTTCTCTAAGGGAAAAATACCGAATATCGGTAGTAAATATGCCGTAGATTAATCCCTGTATGAGCAGCATGTTTATTTTGTGCTGACAAACCCATTGGTTAATGGAATCACACAAAGCAATAAATTTTAATTGATGATAGTTAACCAGCTCATAATCTTTCTTTGACCCGTCCGCATTCAAGAACAGAACTATAGTAGACTAGATTTTTATAACAAATTCTTTTAAATTTGTTTTACAATTCACATAATGATAGCGATTATATACAAAACATAACAACATATGAATAAAAACCATTCATTTTATTATAATATCGTATTTTTTCCAAGCATGTGATTGATCGATTGCTGTCACATGATCGTGCTATAAATTCTGTTATAGACCTTACTATACTAAAAATAGAAAATTTATTGACCTCACTATACTAAAAATAGATTTTCACGACAAAATACTGGTTTTGGCACGTGCAACATTGTGACGTCATAATAGCGAAATCAACACCTATACATTATGTACAAAATATTTTACTATTATACGCTTGAAGAAAATGAAGAGAATTAATTTTTGATTTATTATAATAAAACAGTTATAGCCTTTTGATATCGGTCAATACATGGTTTTATAGACCTGATGAGAGTATATCAACCTCGGACTTCGTCCTCGGTCGAAATACTCTTATCAGGTCTATAAAACCATGTATTGACCTCATCAAAAGGCTATAAATTGTATATTATTTTCTTATATTTGTATATTCAAATACAGAACTATAGGCATGGTTGTATATGTATAAATTTGTTATACAAAACATAATTTAAAAAACATAACAACATATGAATGAAAACCATTATATTTTATTTTCTTAGTATAAATATATTTTTTTCCGTGGGTACGAGTCGACTAGTGAAGTCGTACTCAAATATTTGAGTACGAGTGAATCACATAGTTTTGGGTACGACCTGACCATTTGATTACGAGTCGGTTTGGGTGCGAGTCAGTTTGGGTACGACTTCACTTGATTCCAAGCAAAACTGACCCCTATAAAAATAAATTGTAAAAATATGTTACATATATATCTATATATCAATAGAAAGATAAAATTGTGAATTTTGTAAATATTTAAGAATAATGCACATGTAACTTAATGCTGGAATTTATTTGGCACTCAAACATGCGGAAAATAGACAAAAGGATGCCTCTAAATGCAGTACACCCATGCATTTTAGGCTCCCCCTAAAAGCAGAATGCAACCAAATCAGCCATTTTATTTTCGGTACATTTTCAAGAGCAAGTCCTGAGGCATCGTTTTATAGTATTTTCAGGGTACATTCGCCAGCTTTTTAAAGAGCTATATTACCCGCTAAAAAATTCATGAAATTCTGCATGTGTAAAATCCGGATGTTTTTGGAGTTGCCTCCCTTTATTTTAGAGTCTCACAAAATTATTTTTTAAAATTTTTCTACATACTTTTTTCATGTATTCGAAAGATAAACCATTGTATTATGCAATTAAGAATTAAAAAAAATAATTTTCATGTATACCTAGTGATGGGAATCGGTGAGGTTTTCATAATCGATAATCGGTTTCTCGCAACTAACTAATTATCGATTATAATCGGACGTTTTTATATTTTATAGTTTAACATGTTTAAAGCTAAATAAATGTAAATGAACAAGTTACAATTAACAAACTCGTTACTAGGCCTTTCGTATTTTAATTTACTTAGTATTTCTAACCATAAAAATGTTGTATTCAAAAGATTTTCTTTAGTAGGCAGTCCAACTTTAATTTTCTTGAAACCAAAATGTGTCCAAATTCGAGAACGTGCTTTATTTCCCGAGTAGGAATATGGAGCTCGTCTGACTTGTCAGCCATTTTCATACCGCGCACCTTTTTAGGGTTTAGATAGTTCGCGTCTAGAATATTCTGTTTATGATATGCGTTCGTTGAAAGGGAAAAAAAATCAATCGATTAATCGAAATGAAACCTTTTGTGATCGAGCACTTAGAATGCAGTAACAATCGACTGATTTTCGATTATAATCGATGATTGGAACATCACTCTGTATACCGCATAAAAATAGCAGGAAAATCCCTACCCATCATGCTTTTTCCCAGAGAAAAACCCCCTGGATTTTATATGAAACTATGTTTAGCTACCGAACAAACAAATTGAATGAAAATAAATATTTTTGATTTATCATATATTATTGCATTACTTTAACATTAGTATCTTCATCATGTGCTATCTTTGAAACCAATTTACACTTTACAAATGTTGTGTCCCTTAGTCGCCTTCTTAAGGGTTTCTCACAGTTGCCTGAGATGGTTTGTAACATTGTCATTTGACATTTAAAATTTGGCTTCTGTGATGTATTTTAATTGCATGATGAGGCAACCCATACATTAAAGGAATAAGTTAAAATCAAAGAGATTTCATCACAGGACGCACAGGGGAATGTTGCTTTTTTTCTTTTTGACCCTCAGGTTGACCCGGCCCTGCAAAGGTAAACAACTCAACCCACTTTTGCAAAGTGTGAATTGGTCTATTATGCCATTTTTGGTTACTTTTATTTTGTGATAACTTTTCCAAATTTGATTCTTTGTAAACACAACACACATTTAGCAAATTCCTAAGTTTTTGTTTTGAGGTAAAGTAAATTTATTGTCATCAAAAAGTATTTTAGACAGCTTAAAGTATAGTAAAAAACGGGTAATGCAAATTTATGTAAATGATAACAATGGCTCTTGGTTGTGTATAATTGGGGCTGTTGAAAGGCCCTATCCCAATTTTTAAGAGGTACCTTTTTCCTAAATTTAAATAGTTCATTTTTACTAGATATTTTTACCCACCAAAATTAAGAACATGTGCACATATAGTAATTTAACTTGCTACTGTTGTTCCTGAGTATTTCAGAATTATTACAATATTTATAACACTAGAAAAAAACCGAATTATGATGATCAAGTTTTGATATTAATATGAATTTTGCAAAAAAATCCCCCAAAGTTTCATGATTTTTACAATTTTAATGGCCCCAGTTTAAAATATGGTGTGAAAGCCTTGTGAACAGACATTCTTGATTCCCTTCATAAAAGGATTGCATTTTGACACAAAGCACACAACATTAAAAAAAAGACTGTATCTTTACATGATTGATGAATGACATGATAGAAATTTTATTCTATATAGTTTTTTAAGATTAAATAATATAAGACAAAGTAGTACCAGTTAATTTGTTAGGGAGTACATGCATTATGACAGGGGTTCAAATTTTTTTTTATGATGGTCAAGTCCAGGACTTAAGGAGTAAATTTTAGGCAAGTCCGAGGAAGAAATTTCCAAGTCCACATTGTCATGATTGATAGATAAAATTATGTTAACCTAAACATCATTAAAACTAATGTTATAATTTATTTTAATTTGTTGCAATGAATAAAAACTATATATATGAAATTATGTTTTATTTTTTCCTCCATACACATAAGTTTCGTCTTTGGAATTATTATTTTTATCACACCTCGAGTCACCCTCGGCTTCATGTTCCTCACGGGGCCTTTTATTTGCCGTCCTTTGCGTATATTACTGCTAGTAAATCCAAAATTCAACAAACTCATTGCCGTTTGTCATATGGGGGGAAACATGAGAAAATGTGTAAAAGCAGGTCATACCGCAACGGAAAATAAAAAGACGGACTGTATTTTCGAAACGTTCGTAATGCTTTTGTGTACATTAACTTTAAGAAATAACACATTTTTATTAAATACATTAGAGAATTTGATTTATTTTTAATTTTACGAACTTTTTTTTTAATTTAAAGAAAACAAAAAAAAACTGAGAAACATTGCTAAGTCCCGGGATTTCGGTGATTCTAAATGCCGAGTCCGGATGTGGAATTTGTTAGTCCGGGACGTCGGGCTTGAGGAATTTTGAACCCCTGTTATGATCTTAAAAGTTGTCTTACATTGTAACTAAAAGGTCATCCTCCTGATAAAATTGTAATTATCTTGTACTCTAAACTTAAAAGTCTTTAAATTAATTTGTGATTTTCATTGAATTAGGCATGCACATCAAAGAAGACAGTTTTCACACTTTTAATAACATTTTCATTAAAAGTTAAATAAATTAAGAAACAAAGAATAAAGAAAAGTTAGATACTAGATAGTAGATTTCTATAGGCCTATGTTTAATGCTAGTTCATGTATACGATAATATAAAAAAAAATTTACTTTACATAAAACAAAATGATATTTGAATAAATATAAATTAAACTACATAAATGCTATCCAAGTTTAATTGTAACAATGGGAATTTAAAGATTTGGAATTAATTTTATTCTATTGACAACCTAACACAAATATTTTTTCAGAGTTCATAAAAGACATACAAGTTCCATTTTTTACTCTTGCTGTTTGATTTCCAAATACACATGGTATTTTGAAGTAATTCCTTTTCAGGTAGATTGACATTAAGGGCTTTGAAGTCTAAACCAAAGTAATATTTATCTTCAATGTAAATTATTGAAGATACAATACATGTATTATTTGCCAATTATGCAGTCAGCATGCTTATCTTTCTTAGTTTTGCTGGAAAATGGTTATGCAGCAATTCAAGCAAATTTTAACAATACTAATTTTCTTTTTTTTAATGGAGAATTATGAAGCTCACAACTCATGTAAACAATGAGCTAATATTAGTGTATTGTCTTTGCTTGGAAAATCAGACGGACAAAAATTTATCCATTGATTTCATCATCCAAGCTGACACTTTAAACCAATCAAAATATTTTGAGGTTTACAAACATTATAGCAGGAGTAATTGTGTTGTATCAATCATTCAGTAGTAAATTTTAATAGCTGTTGAAACTATATTGCTTAAAATATAGCATATTGAGTTAGCAACAAAAACACTACACTGATACATTATTACACAAGATGTTTAAAATTTAAAACAATAGATTATTTACCTCATGACAGTTTGTTTTTCAAAACTTTATTTGAAAGCTTTTCTCTGCTCAAATTTTAATAACCTGTTAAACTTGTAGATGGCTGAACTATAGTTATTGAATATTGTTACATATTTTAATTTTGCTGTTATGGCAGTGAATTATTTGAATAGTGCTTATTCCATCTAATCATTTACAATCAACTTTTACTAAATGATTTCAAGTAATGAAACCCACTTAACCATAAGGCAACAGACATTTTAATAAAAGAAATGAGATTGAAATTGTGGTATAAATGTAAACATTTGTAAAGAGTAACAATAATTGAAAAATTGACATATCAATAGAATTTGAAAAAAAATGAGAAAACTTGGAGGAAAAAATTGACCACATGAAGTTCTAGAATTATACATCCTAAGCATGTACAAGTATTTTAGAAATCTTTCCATCAATGACATGTCTCAAGGATGGCTTCATGCAAGAAAATCCTACTGTAACAGTCATATGGAGCGTTAGAGAGAAAAATAAATTGGAAATGGTCCTATTATTTAAAAAAAAAATTGTATTTGAATCTGAAATGCAAATGACATTTACATGAAGATCAAAATTTTCTGATAAACTGGTTTGTGTTTTAAACATGAAAGCATGAAAAGGATTAATAATATCAATAGATGAAAAGGATTAATAATATTAATAGATGAAAAGGATAATAGCAACAGGACAACATTTTTAACATACATTAGGTTATTTGCATATACATGTATACATGTTATTTATTTGTGACAAACCAAATACATTAACTGTAAGGTCATTATGAAGCAAACATCATGTTTTGGAATCTGACAAACACAGATTGTAGACTGGAGAGTAGGTCAATGAAGGTCTGATCTGGACTCTTTTTCAACTCTGGATTTGGATCAAGCACAAAACCAGCCATCACTGACACAGATCTATATGTAGAATATTTTACTGGCGGTGATTATGAATATTTTTTTCAACAGATATAGAATTAGAAACATTTCAGCATTTTAAACTGTTCAACAAACATTTTTTCAAACATCTGTACAATTGTACTCTTTGAACAGTCTGTATTGAGGGAAAACAAAATGTCTAATGTACTTACTACATGTAATTCCTACATGTAAGTATAAAAACTTCACATAAAAAAAGAACCAACTAAAATAACTAGTAAGATTAATTTTTCAGTGGATATAATTTGACATTATATACCAACTACATTTCTTTATAAGACTACTAACATTTGTTGTTGCTTTTGAGTCAGTCTCTCTCTCTCTCTCTCTCTCTCTCTCTCTCTCTCTCTCTCTCCCACACAACAAAATGATACAAGTAAATGCATTATGTACAGGTATTTCCCTAACTGAACTTGTATTGCTATTTCTCATGTAAATTCAAGCTTGTTACAAGTACTAATAAGTACTGTACTAAGCATAGGAAAGAGAAATGACCATCCCTTTCTTTCTATCTTAGTAGATTTGCATTGATTTTATCCTAAGTGAAATACCAAAGAGGGTCAATAAAAATTAAATTTTTTAGTTCAAATAAAACCAAAGTTAGCCAATCATGCTGCAGAAATGTGCTTTATGATATTTCTGCATGTATTTTTTTTCTTTTTTATAATAAAACTCGAACGAGTGTTTTATTTAGAAGGAAAAAGGGTATTTGTTCATACTATGGAATATATAAATAGAATGCCCAAAATATAATTTCGCGTCTAAATGACCACAATATAATTTCGCTTCTAATTACCTTTCCCCCTCAAATGGAATTACAGAAGTTTATAAAAAATAATCATCGAAGTAATGAATTACAGTTTTACTATTAAGGTGGAATAACACACCTAGAAAAAGGTCACTCAAATTAACAGTAAATTATTTGATTATGAAAGATATAACAATAAATAAACTGTACATATGTCAAACAAGCGAAAAATCTGCAGTTTGAGGATAGAAAATGAATATCTAAAAAATTCAATTCAGTAAGTAACAACAAAAGTCCCTGCGGGATTCGAACTCGGGGTGTACCGATCACAAGCCTGACACCTTATCCACTCGGCTATGAAGTAAGTTAAATATTGCAGTCGATGAAACGAAATCTCGTTTCGATCAGAGGTCAGCCATTTTGTGATGATGTGTTATTCCACCTTAAGATTGACATGAAAATAGCAGCTCATATTTTACAAAATATAAAGTTCACACACACAGTCATAAAAGTTTTGGTGTTCGCGCCTCGTGTATCAATAAGTCGTCCTGTATAGGATTATTGTGGCATCTAAAACATGTGATGTATCAATAGTTGTCTAGCACAAACAACATTTAGAAACGGAATTCATGGGATTTATTATATATAAACAAACTTAGTTCTTATATATTCTTTCAATGAAATTTATATATTCTTTCAATGAAATTTTATGATATTGCCAATATACAGGAACATTGCTGAGGAACGGATGTGCATTTCAGAAGCTGAATATTTGGCTCTAAGTCCGATTAATGTCACACAAAGACTATTTAGGGGAGTTGCACTGCGTGCCACTTTTCCCCATGATGCTAGACTAGTAAGACAAGAGTGGAGGAAAATCATGACAAACGTTAATTTAACTTTCTAACTCTGGCATCTTCCACAGATCTCTCTACTTTGATAGTTTGTCTGATTAAAAAAAAATCGGCATATTTTCTTTGGAGACTCGAACTACATGTCATTTTTCTGTACATGCATCTGTCAGGGACAATAATACAATCAAGTTCAGTTCTATTTTCCAATAAATAATTGGTACAGAAAATAAAATGGGCATGTTCAACAGAATAAAAAATAATCGTATACATTGTTTGCCATGTTATCATACACAAAACTACGTTAAAAATGTTATTTTCAATGATATAATAATTTACAAAAAAAATAAATCTGGATGAAATGTAAATATAAGGAATAATGCCAGCTTTTTGGGTTTATGACCGCCATAAACCCAATATGTACAGTTATTCCTTGTTAGTTTTAATAATGTATGGCCGTTTTACGGTTTCTAGTCTTTGATATCAGGTTGTTATCTTGAGAACCCTTTGTTTGAAATATTTCTCCAAAATTTTAATAATTTTCCGTTGACTGACGGAATGGGACTATAGCATATTATGATTTATCAGGATTTCGCGAAAGTTGTCGTGTTTTCGGACTTTTATAATATAAAAGTTACTTTTCAAGACGGGCAACTTGGAATTTAGAAATGTGGAAGCTTTGTACACATACAAGCCTTGTATATAGCTGATGAGATTTCGTCAATATTGCAGTTAAATTCAGAAAAGTATTTCGGGTGAAATTTAAACATTTAATTAATGATCACTGAACGCACAGGGTGTCCCAAAATGCAAGATTTTATTTTGGGGGGTTATTTTTAGAAGCTAAACGACACAAAAAATTGATTTTGAAGTATTCATCATTCATTGTTTTGAAAATTAATGACCTTAATTTTGTTTTGATGACGTCACTGACGTAAAACAGAAACAGATTTGAAGACTGAAGACATTTTACTGATGTCTGGTTTTCTTTCAAGGCGCTTGTTTTTCTTTTAAAGGATAAGATTGATTGGTTGATATCATAAAACGAAAGTGTCTGGGTGGGTAGTAGATTTCGGCACACCTCAGCGTGGATAAAAATAAACGGTTTGGGCTGCCATGACGTCATCGACTCGTGTATGTAACAATGCTCAGTAATTGGACATCTGAAATATATCCAATGTTTGTGGAAAAGAAGGCATCAACCAACAGATATCTTGGTTCAACAGGATGGTACAGTTTTGTACTACAAGAGAAGTGGTTGCAAAGTGAATTTTACTTCAAATGATAACCCCACTTTTCAGGGATGGATTCTCAAATCAGCACAAACGTGTCTTCATTTAAGTCATAGTATTCTAGCAGGTGCATGATTTTTAATATGACAGAAAAAGCTATTTGAATGCGAGCAATATTTTCTTAGTTATATGAAATCGTATATAAAATGGGTTTTTTTTCGCCGTCGTCGACCGTAAACATCCAGCTCCGTATAAACTCTTCTTTTTTGAAATTTAATATGATTTTATGGGAAAGGAAACATAAATTATGAAATTCTAGATTCAATTTTGTTGATCGGGCATCTATATAACGTTAACAGATATAATTAATACACGATTGTGATTAAAAAGGGTTGCTTAACCAAAATTTGGAAATTTATGGCCGAAGGTCAGGAGTACCATAAATCTATAATGCAAACTCTTAAGTTCATGGTTAGATTGTTGAATATGATGTCTTTAACAAAATTGTAAAATCCATGACCTCCTTATTTGAGGTCTCGATGCCAGAGATGGGGAAGGGGATAAACAATTATTAATGTTAGAATGCTTTATAATGTTTCCATACTTTCTTTTCTTTATTAGAGTAAAAGGTAACTAAAAGCAAATCATCTACCACACTCCCCATGCATCAGTATTACGTGTATCTGAATTGTCATATATTCTTTTAATCATCCACATTTTATTCGAATGGTTGTCTTTCAGTTTACTTACTATCATAAACCCCCCCCCCCCCCAAAAAAAAAAAAAAACGCACAAAAAACCCTACATCATATTTGATCATAACCAATCCTTTTCTATGGATCCTGTGCAGGACTGTGTTAAAACCAAGCGAGTGCTAAGGCCCACTGAACTCGTATTATAATTGGTCAGATAGTTGTGAAGCCTTTAACACATTTCAAGATGCGTTGAATAATCTTTAAGGCAAGTTCCTCACGGTATCACAGATCTCAATTTTATAGCAGTCATCTTGAAAAAGATTTATTTTCTATAATCCTTACGCTTTAGCATTAAAGAGTGGCAAGGGATCGTCCATCGCCACTTCTTAAAGTGATTAGTACCAGTAGGTCTTCTTCCAGATAACTATATATGCCCCTATGCTGTATACAAACCAATTGCAAATGTTAACTTTTACAACATTATTCTTAGATTAGATATACATGTATACTTTTCACAAGGTTCACAAGGTTACATTCCACTGTGATGACGGAAACATTCGATCGGCCTGTTTGGTAGCCGATACGGATATTTGATTTTCTTCTTTTAAAATCGGTATTTCGAGCAACTTGAAAAAAAGAAATTCTGTCTTGCAGTGACTTGGTCAACTGTGTCGACACCAGAGAGGAGGGCATTTGCTTTCTTACATTTCTTCATTAGTAGTGTGACCATTTGACTTATTTTAAGTTTAATGTGGGATGAGCAATTTACAAAAAATGGAATATGCAGTAATAAGGATTGTCGAAGAAATCAATTATGTTGTCTTTGACAAAATGATATCAAATACTTTATTGGGACACTCTTGAAAATATTAAAGCTGCTTGGTCCGATTTCTTTGGCTATTTACAGTATTTATCATGCAAACCAATCTTCTTAGAATGTTACAGACTTTCACCTATTTATACACCGTCAGAATTGGTCTCATTTCAAAGATAGAAATATTCGAAGTAAATAAAAATAATTGCAGTATGGTTATACAAAAACAAAACTCAGACGTCATGAGGGTGTTAACAAAAGAGAACTCGTAAGGTTTCATCCCCTGATTGCTTGGTTTATTCAGCCCACATTGCTTATTTGAACAATAAAATGCTTTCTTTGGTGGTCCATGCGGGAAGGTGGCGACATAATGAAGAAAAAATACATAACCCACTAACGATAACCCGCGTTAGCGGGTTATGTAAATTTTTTCTGCAATGATCGCCAGCTTCATAATAGTTCATCATAATTCATCATAGAAAGCATTTTATTGTTTATATTTAAATCTTTCTTTTCAATTTAATAAACTGATTGTAAAAAGTAAGTAAAATTAACTAAATTACTGTTAACGTACATCAGTACATAAGCTAAAAAAAACAGCCAAATCGTCTCCTATGGGAATTTGAGTCTGACATCATGATTATTTCGTGCAGTCCGTGATTTTTCTTAGGTTGATGTAGGGTTCGACCAATCGGTAAACGGGACGTGTAGATTTCAGTCCTGCCAGTTTCAGTCGCTGTAGGTTTCGACTAATCGATAAACGGGAGTGTAGATTTCAGTCCTCTCAGTTTCTATAGAGCTATGAATTAACAATAAGTTTCCGTAAGAAATGGAGGGAATCATACTCGGTAGATGTAATTATATAAGGTTAAATAACGTGTTACCCTGTGCTGTAATGTTTATTTGTAAACGAACTTTGTACAATATATTTTACCATAAAAATAATATCGCTTTTAAGATCGGGAAAATTAATGCATTGCCTATTATTATACACATTCTAAACAAAAACATACATAGAATTTGATATGTAATCTGAACAAGCGGCTTTAGGACATGCACACAATCGGTGTTACTTTCAGTTTCACTGCGCTCCCAGATACACAAGGTCAACACAAAAATAGCTTTTAGTAATCGAAGTGATATAAGGGACTGGTGTTTCTATCAAATCATTGTCTTCGTGGTAATGAATCTCTACTTTTTGCTTCATCTTTATCATTGGACTACGATTTCTTTCATGGTTTACGGACTCTTGAAAAGAAAGTTGGATGACACAGCTGCTGGATCAAAGTCATGTTTGTGTTCTGTTTAGAAGGGTATAATGATTCTTGGAAGCATTCGCTAGGATATGACGAAGGAACGTGAATCTCGATTCTTTGTATTTTTAGGTTTCTAAAGTTCCAAATATTTAATATTTCATTTAGAGGCAAAAATCAAATCGCCACACTCAGTCACGATTAAAGCGCTTTCTTACATTCTATCTGGATGTGAGAATGATTTAACAACGACAATTTCGCTTTCAAACATGTATTTAGGTACTTCTGATCAGAAGCCAGTGGCGGATTTAAAAGGGGGGGGGGCCGCACGCCCCCTCCCCCTCCCCCCACCCTAAAATTGTCAAACTTAAATGATACTCCTTCTCGCAAAGAAAATGATCAATTTTGCGGAAACTCATGTTATTTTTAGGAGTTGATTTTGATCAGCTCTCTTATGCAGTTACTCTGGCAAAACGGAAGTGAAACAGTGTTTGGACCTAAGCAAAAATCATCACCGCTGACAAGACTTAGTACTAAAAAATAATTGATAAATTCGATGTAATGAATTCAGAAGCATTATTTTTCAATGAAACGTATTTACAGAGTTCAATAGGACTGGTTCTCTGTCATTGATTACTAAAGCGCCATTTCTACAGCGGTAACGTTTGGAATCAAGGGCAGACCATGCGCGGATCCAGAAAATTTTTCCAGGGGGGGTCCGAAGGATAATTGTGTTTGCCAGGGGGGGTCCGAGGCATGTTTGCGATAATTTTACTATGTAAATTTAACAAATTTTCATTTTCCAGGGGGGGTCGGGACCCCCCCCCCCCCCCCCCCCCCCCCC
>WFKH01010931.1:59173452-59190100 GCA_016163765.1 Magallana hongkongensis
GCAGACTATCCAATCTAAAGATAGAACCAGTACTGGCGTAGACTAGACTTTATTATTATTTATTTGTTAAAAAATTGCTTGGATACAATTTTCCAGAAATATTTCGATTACTAATATATAATGCATCGTAGAGTTTGGTGGTGTTTACTCTATCTTAAATATTACACGACATGATTCATAAGGGGATTTCCGTCTATAGCTCAGAATTTTTGTCATAAAACCCCGATAATTCATATTAAAAAAAATGTGCTTAATTATTCAAATACAGCTAAGAAAGTACTTGCCATGCGAAATTACATATCGTTGATTTTAAATTAAACAAATAATAAATAAAATCAACTCCCGTCAGTACTTCAGTACTTTGATCCTACATTAGACTGATATCAACGTTATGAAGAGAAACCGTGGGCTTAATAATGTAACGTACAGAAATCCCATTTTAGTCACGCTTACTGTGGGTTTAAATGTGTCCGACCAACCACCGTTGAGTAATTGGTTAATGGTTATACTAGCTAGTATTTTAAATGACTCTTTAATGCCATACTAGCTAGCATGCTCATCCTTTTGAAACTTCATTTACATCGTCCTATTGAACTTAATTTTTTTCAGCCATTCCCCAGATAAATATAAAATGATATGTTTTTAGCTCACCTGAACTAAAGTTTCAAGTGAGCTTTTCTCATCACATGTTGTCCATGATCCGTCAGTCTGTCTGTCTGTAAACTTTTCACATTTTTGACTTCTTCTCTAGAACCACTGGGCCAAATTTAACCAAACTTGGTACAAAGCATCCTTATGGGAAGGGGATTCTAAATTGTTAAAATAAAGGGCAAATCCGTTTGTAAAAGGGAGATAATTGCGAAACAATAAAAATAGGGTGCATGTCTTTAAAAATCTTCTTAAATACCACTGCACCAGAAATGCCAATTTTTACACCAAAGCTTGTATATAGTGAAGATTCTAAATTTGTAAAATCATGACAGCCGGACCAATACTGGGGCCCCAAGAGGGGTTCAAAGTTTAACATAGAAATATATAGGGAAAATGTTTAAAAATCTTCTCAAGAACTACAATGCTCCAATTTGTGATATAATTATGCAAGAATCCTCAAATAATGTAGATTTTAATTGTTAAAATTGTGACCATCGGACCAATACTGGGGCCCTATGGGGGGTTCAAATTTTAACATAGAAATATATAGGGGAAATGTTTAAAAATTTTCTTCTCAAGAACTACAATGCTCCAATTTGTGATATTGCTATGCAAGCATCCTCAAATAATGTAGATTCTAAATTGTGCATCTTCAAATTATGTAGATTTTAAATTGTTAAAATCGTGACCCCGGACCAATACTGGGGCCCCATGAGGGGTTCAAATTTTAACATAGAAATATATAGGGAAAGTGTTTAAAAATCTTCTCAAGAACTACAATGCTACAATTTATGAAATTACAATGCAAGCATCCTAAGATGATGTAGATTCTAAATTGTTAAATTGTGACCCCTGGACTAATACTCGGGTCCCAGGAGGTGTTTGAAGTTTAACATAGAAATATATTGGTAAAATGTTTTTAAAAAAACTCAAGGAACTGTTGTTCAGGTGAGCGATGTGGCCCATGGTTTGTATATCTGCAAGGCAGAAGCTTTTAATGGGTTTTATGCAGAAATTAAATCTAGAAATCTTTAAAAATAAGTGAATTAATTATTTTTTAAAAATCTAATCACGAAAGGAAATATCACAAAAGTCTTAACTTTAAAAACTTCATTTTTACCCTACAAAATTTCTAGAATCCAGGAGCTTTCGGTGGCTTCGACCCCAGGGCGCCCACTGGATCCACTGGGGGCCTCAAGGCGCCCCCCCCCCCCCCCCGACCCTTTGCCTACAACTGGCTTCCCCTCTGACTTAAAAACCGGGATTCGCTTCTGGAAGCATATATCTGAGTAACGAATTTACAATGCGTCCCGTTTAGCTGGTTGAAGTAGAAGTTAAATCGATTGTATATATATTATTTAAAAGAACTGGATCGTCGTGGCCATTTTTAGGCTATATTTTACCCCTATATGAAGAAGAGTTATATAGAGTCATAAAGATAAAGTAAAATGCTTAAAATTTAAAATTGATAATTTATAATTTTTTTCTGTATTTAATGTTTGTGGCCAAAGATCTGATGGTTAATTTGTTGAAACCTCCCCCCCCCCGTCCCCCCCAGCCTCCTTAAGGTGTGATTGGACACCTTCATATTGTGACGTACTTCCTATCAAAATAAACAATATAATCAAGTATGATTTTATAAAAAAAAATTATTT
The DNA here is from genome assembly GCA_016163765.1 of Magallana hongkongensis. Taxonomy (NCBI): domain Eukaryota; kingdom Metazoa; phylum Mollusca; class Bivalvia; order Ostreida; family Ostreidae; genus Magallana; species Magallana hongkongensis. The sequence continues at coordinate 59,175,759 of WFKH01010931.1, forward strand.
CCAAAAAGTGTTACTTAACAGCGTAGCTCAATGGGTTAGAGCGTTAACTTCGAATGTATGTCATTAGTTAGAATCCCTCTGGGGCTTTTATAGTTTTTACCTTTCCAAAACCTTAAAAACTAATTTTTTGTCAAATATTGTATAAATTTTGAAAATTATAAACCGGTGAAAGTGTTTTGATTGTAATGTATTTTTATCTACATTAATATCGATAGGTGTCACATACCACCTTAAATTAATATTTTACTCACCTAAACTGAATTTAAGCTCATGTGAGATTTTTCTGAAAAAACGGAGTCGATGATCCTCGTTGCATTTTGACACCTTCATATTTTATATCAGGAACCATAGAACAAAATTTAACAATACATAGTACACCCCACCATTGATTGAATGGCAGTGAAGTTTGTTCAACGAAAGACCATACCCTCCATCAGGTGGTGATGCTTTTGAAATACACGCGCAGATCTAAAACAGGTGTTTGTATGATTTTAGGATAATAATAAACAACAGAAAGTCTTCCACTTCCACCCCTTTCCTCTAAAGGTAGCGTTAATTTTGATTTTTTTTTAATGATTGGTTAAAAAATTATCAATTAAGAATTAATCCATTTATTGTGGGGTCCCTCCGCATGTGGTCAAATGCTGCTGCAGTGCCATATTGAAAAGCGGAATAACTCAATTTCAAGTTAAAAATGAAAAAAAGAGTTATTCCCCTTATTCAAATCTTGCATAAGGAATAAAATACTTGACTACCGCATTGTATTTTAGCCTGAGAACTGATACATTTTTTTTTTTTTTTTTTTTTTTTTTTTGGCTAATATCATCCTCAGTTTAACACACGTGGAATCAAGGTAGCATTAATATGTTTTAACTTTATTTATTTTTCAATTATTTATTATCATAACCTTTGCTATAAAATTGAAACCTTTTTTTTTTGGGGGGGGGGGGGGGGTTAACATTACCGTAATGATGCTAATGTAGGAGTTGTTCACTCCCACATCAAATAAGGCTTTACAATGCAGAACATTAATTGTTGGTCTTGTTTTAGCAAGTACATGTATAGTCTAAATATCGGCAAGCTGCATGTCTGTAAGATCGTTTTGGCACATCTTCGGCTTGTCAATCCGATTTTTCACGTAGAGCTACAGATCTACAGTATAGATATCAGTTTATAAGTAATTCCAAAACAGCACAATTTACGCTTCGGAATTCATAAAAACAATCAACAGATGAATATAAGCATGGCAAATTAATTCAAGTTCATTACTTTAAATATTATATTTCATGAACTATTAATCTTGCGTATGTTTTATTTAAGCAGTAAAATGCTTTTTTTATGATCATTCATGCGGGTATGAAGGTAGCGTTAGCGGGTTATGTTAATTTTGTCTGCAATGTCGCTACCCGCAAGAATCACCAAAGAAAGAACTTTCTTGTTTAATGAATCACAATTAGTTTTCTTGAGAAATATAGGAGCAAATACTCGGGAGATGTAAATTTTAATTGCTTGAAAATGCAATGCTCAACATTGCTTTTTACTTAATGCCAATCTAAATTTCAAGCTTACAGCTGAACACCGCTCGTAAATAGGCACTGACCTCCATATTTCTCTTTTATCACCGCTATCCCAACAGCCCCTATACACTCAACAAAACTTCTAAGTGTTCACACAGTATAATGTATTTACTATATGAAATAAGCACATTTATTTGACTTGTCGTCGGGGTAACTGATTTCCACTTAACATTCAAATAGTTAAGAACAATGCATTGACCTTGACCTCTGGTTGCGACCCGAGACCTTGACCTTTGCTAAATATCACAAACACTTCCGGTTTGGTTGAATTTCGCTCAGAGCTTTTGGATTGTTTTAATTTGCCGATAGAAATGACGTTACACTTATGAAGAGAAAAATTACATCAAAATAACGTTTCCCTCGGATTGCTTAATATTTAAAACAATGTCGAGGACAAAATAAACAGCAAATTTAAAGTGAGTACAATCTGTCATAGAAACAATGCAGACACCATTATTCCAACGTCTCTTGCTGTTTTCTTAATGATAATTTTGGCAATGTTAAGTGTTTTTCTTTTTAAACTATTGCCAAAGACTAATATCAGTCACAAAAAATTGTCAATCATATTGAGCACGCGCAGAAAAAAACCATTTTCATGTTTTGACGTGTTGTCACGGGTAATTGATTTCAATCGTTGTTGTCTTATTTTATCAGTGCTATTGATGAAAAGACATATCAGTTACGAAATGCTGAAAATTTTACATTATTTTATTTCGTAATTTTCAAATTATACTATTTATCAGGGTGAACTCTTTGAAGTTTTGTTGAGTGTATATAAGCCGCAGATCTCTTAACAGTTTAACACTGTTTAATTAAAGTAATTCGCTGTAGAGGTCTCACCTGTGTGGACGTACATCTTGGCTCGCCGTGTTACTCGGTCGCGATGAAATTATCTTTTACGCACTTTTTTCAAGCCAGGAGATTACTAACATCAAATAAACAGGTCGATGCATTATTTACAAACAGAATATGCACATAAAATAAGAAATAAATGCATAAAATCCAAAGACCAAAAGTATACTACACGTCGGCCACGAGTTTCAGGTGTGCACTCGGGTGTAACGAAATCGAAGGGTTTATAGGTATGTAGTAGGAAAGGAGGAATAAGCATATAAATACATTGAAAACATATGGCTGGATCGGGAATCGAACCCGGGACCTCTGCAACTCAAGTCAGGAGCTCTACCACTGAGCTACCCAGGCCGATATTCACGGTTCATACAGCCCTAACTACTACTTTCCTCCCTCCTTAAATAGTCTTCGACCCCGAAGACAAAACAACCTTGTCGGGACTTATAAGTTACATTTTTATTGCCTGTACAAGGAAGGCTAGGGCACCATCTGTAGAAGGAAAGGAGGAATGAGCATATAAATTCATTGATAACATATGGCTGGACCGGGAACCCGGGACCCCTGCAACTCTAGTCAGGAGCTCTACCACTAAGCTACCCAGGCCGATATCAACGGTCCATATAGCCCCAAGTACTACAGGTGCCTATTTACGAGCGGTGTTTTGCTTTAAGCGTTACCCACATGCACACGTGCACGGTACTTTGTAGTAAATAAGGACATATGTAGATGTGCATTTTTACTGGAATTTCCTATTCCGCTAAATTTCCGAAAAGTTTGCTCCCTTTTATTTTTATTTTTTTTTTGTGAAACTATTGTAAGCGTCTCTTTGAGGTGGTATGGGACACCTGTCGATATTAATGTGGATAAAGGTACATTATAATCAAAATACTTTCACCGTTTTAAAATTTTAAAATTTTACAATATTTGCCCCAAAAATTTGTTTTAAAATTTTTGGGAAAGGTAAAAATTATAAAAGCCTCAGCGGGATTCGAACTCATGACATACAGATTCGTAGTAAACGCTCTAACCCATTGCGCTACGCTGTAAGGTAATTATTCTGGGAAAGAAAAAGTTTATAAAATTATACTTGATTTTATTGTTTATTTCGATCGGAAATACGTCACAATATGGAGGTGTCCCATACCACCTTAAAGAGACATGGTGACGCACAAACCCATGATTTACCTAAATATTGAATTTTTACACGATTTCCACATATTTTATATATCATATCAAAAGATGAACTTTTGAAAAATTACGACGTCCAAAAGTAAATAAATCCAATTAAAAAGAGAAAAGTAGAATTAATCGTTGGGCTACCACATAAATATTGAGTTTACCTTCCGCTTCATAGCCACGCAAGCGCATGGGAATGTAAATACTGTAGCGTGGCAAATATCATGAGCAAGAAGCCTCTCGGTGAAACCTGATGTCTTCAAGAACTAATATTATTTGTTCAATTATTAAGATGCACTCTCTATAAATGCATATTTCTAACTACAGACATCGAATAACTTCAAATTCCAGTTCTTTTTGCAGTGCGTCAATCCTACTGTAACTATTATTAGTTTATGACAGCAATCGCAATCACGTGACATTCATATCAATGTCCAAAACAACTCGGTATGTTTACATGTGTAATTCCGGATGAGTTTTAACGACTTGTATACTGATAGGTTATGACTTATAATGCGTGAAACCTCCCGTTTGACCAAATCTTTTTTGAGTCACTGTGTCACTTTAAGATTGATTTAGAAAAGAAATCGGTAGAATTTGTTTTCTGTTAACACCTCACTTACGATTATACGAAATGACTCTAAATCAAAAAAAAGGCTTTTAAAACTCTCTTTCATTGCACGTCGAATTGAAATAAATATTGGATAATACAAAGGTTGATCATGGAGTAAAATAAGGTGTACCTTAGTGAGATTGCAATGTCTTACCTTTATCAGTTTTGTTTAATGATGAATGTTTTGAAAATAAAGGTAGACGTAAATTCTGTAGAACGGTGCAACATTTTTATACTAGACAAAGTCAGTGTACACGTTCATTGCAGTGCAAAATACTGACAAGCTCGCTTTAAAGATTTTTATCCCCAAAATTCATAGACATTTAATGCAAATCGTTAAAGGAATTTAAGCTGTACATATGCGATGCTCGCTCATATCCTGTTTCAGTTCCTTCCCCTGGATAGATTGAACGCATCAGCACTTGTCTTTGAGATTATATTTTCGTTGATGACCAATTTTCTGCTTTTCAAAAGAAAGTTTCCTAAATACTAGCGCGGTCATACTTTGCATATACATACCAAACCCTACCTTATCAAAATGTATTTCAGTATCAAAGCTAAAAAAGAAACTACACAACTTCCAATAGACTGTCAGCTTCGACGGCATTGTGTCGTTTTATACGTCTGCATATATATTGCTATGAAAACTAGTTATATATACACGTTTTCATTTTTACAACCTTTAATTCATTGAGGATGTACCTATTTTATTTAAACAAAATATCCACTAAAAGATCTTTGTGTATGTATATATAGGAATTAAAAATAAAGACAACAGCGGGGTGTTGTTTGGGTTTTTTGTTTTGTTTTGTTTTTGTTTGTTTTTTTTGTTTTGCTTTAACACATTCATGATTAATTTAATCAAATGGAGGTTACTGTAAACGTACTACATTTGGCTGTGTATTCTATTTAGCGCTTTTGGCGGAATGCGGCTTCCGCTAAATCAAGTACATCGCTAAATGCCTTACATATATGTATAAGAATAGTCACATTCAGGAATGCGCTAATTTAAATCCACGCCAATTTGTTCAAAAACTAATTTCCGCCAAATATCGTACACGCCAAATATAATACGTTTACAGCGTAAAATCGCGAGAAGCACCCCTCGCGGATTTTAAAATCTCGCCATTATTTTCTGAGAATTGGAAACTATAAGAAAAATAGATAAATATTCAGCGTTCGCGATTTTATATTCTCGCGATTTGATACATAACAGCGGGATCGCGGAATTAAGTACTCGCGTAATATAAGGAATTTACAGTAGTTATTAAAAACCAAAATAACGATCCCTTATTAGCATAAACTACATAAACCTTGTCAAGAAGATGGATCTCGTACAATAGAATCGATGCTAGAAAGTATATTTTTAAATGTTTAACAGACAAGACAGTTTTACAAAATAAATGAGTTAGTGCAGTTAAAGTGGTAAAGGACACTGAAATTTCAACGTGTATAAAGAAAATCATAAAAATAAAATATATATCACCGTTCAAATACTTTCAAACTGTATCATAAAAGCATTTTGAAATTTCTTAAAGGGTAAAATACCTTTAGTTAGTGTTGAACAAATGCTGATGGTTTACCTATTACATTTCGCTGGTGTACAGCAACTAAATGTATAAGAATTTATAATATTATTCATCACGAACAAAAATGCATTGCAAAATTGAAAATAGGTGTTTCATACATACTAACGCGTCTGAAAAAAAAAACAAACCAGAAGTAGGTTTTCATTTTTCGCTAAGTTATCATTCTACAATGAGAATGTCTTTTATAAAAAAGACATCTTTCCTTAATTTCCTTTAAAAAGAATTCATTTAAGGAGGCTGGATGGTAAACAAAATTAACCATCAGATCTACCCTAAATTTTAAAAATGATTTGTTAAAGCTGAACACCGCTCGTAAATAGTATTCCTTTCGTGGTCTTTGGGTTTTACGCATTTATTTCTTATTCTACGTGCATATTCTGTTTGTAAATAATGCATTGACCAATTTATTTGATGTTAGTATTCTCCTGGCTTGAAAAAAGTGCGTAAAATTTTATAATTTCATCGCGACCGAGTAACACGGCGAGGCAAGATGTACGTCCACACAGGTGAGACCTCTACAGCGAAGTACCTTGAACTGTTCAGAGGTCTGTCCCTTATATAAGGGTTGTAGGGAGACAGCAGTGATGAAAGAGAAATATGGCGGACAGTGCCTATTTACGAGCGGTGTTCAGCTTTAAGCTATAAACTATTATATAGTAAAGAAAAAATACATAAATTTTAACTTTAAAGTTTTAGTGTTTTCCTATATCTTTATACAGAGCTCTTCTTTTTAAGTTGATTAATATGGTCTAAAAATGGCCACGACCATCCAGCCCTATTGAAAATGTTTGTTTTCACTCTCTTCTGTGATTGATTTTTAATTAAAGTTTTAATTAAAATAACATGTAAAATTATAATGATAGAGAAAAAAAAAGAAAATAAATAAAAAATTTTAAAAGCCAATTTTTTTCAAATACAAAATACTGTGTTTATCTGATTTATCATATGGAATATGTCCTATTTATCGACCTATGTAGTTTATATTATTTTGGATGCAAGAACATTTAATCATTCACAATACAAATGTTTGAGGCAACAGCATTCATATTCATAAGCAATAAGTTAATTCCTATATTCGAGAGAAGTTCTTGTTGAAAATTGAGGATATGGCATCAAAAGACCCTACATGCATGTTGGCGACTTCTGTGCGGTATAAATAACGGTTGAGGTTGGAAGATGTGATTTTTCATTATTTTTTACTATAATCAAAATTTAAAACTTCTAACAATAATCCAATGTTACACCACAGTTATACCCTTTTCAATTGGTCATGATAAAAAAAAATTATTGGCCATTTAATTTTACGAATAAGATACGTCGAATTCAACGGCTAAAACCGTGGTGACGTTCCAAAACATTTTTATATAATTGGCGATAATTTCATACAAAAGTAAATTATTCTGAGTTGAAGAGTAATCTATATGGATATACAAATTATGTTAACTTTGTAAAAATTACACGTAGTCCAACTTCGTTATCTTGAACTCCATGGGACCGATAAAAAATAGAGATATCCAAGAATTCGAGATATCGAAGTAAACTACCTTATTCTGATTTGGAACTTTCCAAATAGTTCGGCATATCCAGCGACGTTTTAATATTAATTTTGAGGGCATCTACACAATTTCTCTTAGTCATTTGGTGAAGTTAAGGTTCTGCAACTATTTTGTAGTAACAGACAAAGTTAAAAAAATTAGCAACAGTTCCTCAAAATTAATTAATCGTCTTTTGTTTCAGGATAAACACCATGTCCGTCATCATCCGTCTTCAAGGACTTCCTTGGTCGTCCAGTGCCGCCAGCATACGACAGTACTTCAAAGACCTGAATATACCACCAGGGGGTGTTCATATTATCGGCGGTGAGAAGGGGGATGCCTTCATTGCATTCAGTACAGATGAAGACGCCCGACAAGCTATGATGCTGAATTTGGGTAAAATTGATGGAAGTCAAATAATGCTTTATCTTAGCAGCAAAACACAAATGCAGCAAGTAATTGCGGAAGCAAGAGGACAAAGTGCTGGCGAGCCATCGTTTCCACCTCAGCATTCGTCTTCATCTTCCCAACAATCCTATCCATCTCAAGAAAGCTTGGCTCCCACGGCTTCAGTGCCTTCACAGAGTTATCCATATCCACCATCGCAAATGGAAGCTATTCAAAGTCATGGGTATCCCAAACAGGAGTCACTTGAGAAACAAGCCCCAGGGAATTTTGATTATGATCGCTATGATTCAGTTTACGGGCAGGGTAGAGGCTATCCTCAAATTGATAGTTCTGGCAAGAGTTTACTTTTATCAGAAGATAGCAATTCCAGACCAATGACAGCATTTGAAAAGCGCCATCCAACCCTCGGAATGAGTCAGATTGATAAGGATACGCGGAGTGAACCAAATGCCCAGTTTGATCCACACAAGTTAATATCCGATTTATCAAAGTCTGGTTTGCTAAATCCGGGGATATTTAGTAAACCTGAAAGTGATGAACAGAAGCCACCACTTAAAAGTGATGCAGCATTCCCCAGTGAAAGATATGGAAATAATTATCCTCCCGATTTGTATAATAGAGACCCTTATTCAAGGGGATCTTTTCATCAAGATGGTAATGAGACACAGCCTAACATGAATATTGTTCCACAAAATGAATTTAACATCAGAGGTAACTACGATGGAAGACCGGACGAAAATAACCCACAAGTATTTCAACATCCCGGAGGCATCAGGGATCAGTACCGTCCTGATCGAATGGAAAATAGAAATTTTGAGCCAAAGGATGGAGATCAGCGGTCATATCAACCCGAGGGACGTGTTCCACCTAATATGCCTTTTAATAGGAATGACAGTCGAGCTTTTCCACACAGTAGACCGCCGCCTCTCTTGGAACGCCCTCCTTTGGATGAGCATCAAAATCAACAGGATTCCTACGAATGGAACCCTGACAACGATCCTCCATTTGAGAGGCGTGGACCAGATCAACCACCGCATCGTAGATCACGATTTAATCCACCACCAAATCAACCTGCAGAGGACAACTATCGATCAGATCAACCACATTACGATATTCACGAACCTGATCACGGTGGACCACATTCAGCAGATAAACGTACTTTTGATGGGGCTCCGAATTCTAGGCCTATATTTGATAGACCTCCAGTATCAAGACCATTGATTGATAGGCCACCTGACTCTAGACCGCCGTTTGATCGACCTCCCAATTCAAGATCCCAGTTTGATGGACCTGATTCAAGGCCTCCGCTCAATAGACCGAATGATTCTAGAAGTATCCATGAAAGCAACCGAGAACATTTTCCAGACCGAGGTGGGCCAGCTTTTGAAAGATTTCATCCGAATCAAAGGCCTCCATTTAACAGAGAACAGCATATTCCGGAAAGGGAACCCCCTTGGAGGGAATCTTCCGCGCCACAAGACGAAGAGAGATTTAGACCACCATCTCACGGAAGACCTCCGTTTGAAAACGATATGGATCGGCCTGATAATGACGCTCGGTCAGGGGAAGGATTGCTAGGATCTGGGCCTCCAGGTACAAGACCTGAGGGATTGCCTGAAAACTATCCACCTTTCAGTACACCAGGAGGTCCTAGAATGCCGCCACCTTTTCGACAAGGAATGAGGCCTCCATATGATGGTGATGACGGTTTTAATGAAAGACGAGCGCCACTCAGATTTGGTATGCGAGGAGTGGAGCATCGAGGACCAAGACCACCACTCCTCAGACCAGGAATGCATGACCATGGACCTAGGCCGCATTTAGACCAATTTGATCGTCCTCCCGTAGATCAAGACCGTCGACATCCACCTATTGCTCGCGTTAACCCGAATGACAGAGTTCCGGGGAATAATATCCCATCTCTTTTTGACCAAGAAGTCAATGAACCAATGAAACGACAGGAAGACAACAGGCCGTTTGAACCACCCAAGAGATCTGAAATTCCAAGCGATGCAGATATGAGAGATCCAAATAATCGACCACGAGAAAATAGAGATAATAAAGACAGCAAACGAGCTGATTTTGATATGCGAGCTAAATCGAGTGACGATCGTAGAGAGTCTAGAGAAAAAGACAGTCGTGGATCTAGAGAAAGTCGTGAAAAGGATTCGCGTGAAAATAGAGAAACAAGGGATTCGCGGGATAGATACAGTCGGGATAGAGACAGAGATCGAGATAGAGTCCGTGATAGAGAGAGAGAAAGATCGCGTGATAAAGACCGAGAAAGATCGCGCGATAGAGATAGACATGATAGGGACAGAGATAGGCGCAGCAACGATGATCGCAACAGAAGAGATCGGCGAGATGAAAGGAGTGATCGTGACAGAGATCGTGACCGTAGAGATATAAAAGATAGAGTTAAGGACGAAAGGCGAGATAGTAAAGGGCGTGATCAGTTTGGAAGGGATGTACCTCGTTCAAAAGAAGAACTCGAGAAAAGAAATTCGGACAGTCAACGTACTTCATCTAATTCCAGTAGCAACCAGAAATCTAGTAAATCGTCTGAATCAAATAGCAATGCAAATGTTCCAAAACAAGGAAAAGCACCCGAAGACACAGACTCTCGAGGACAAAAGCGACCTTTGACCTCAACTGAGATATCTGAAACAGATATAACTGTAAAGGTTAAAGGTATGCCACTGCATACAAATTTTCGCGATGTTCGCCGGTTCTTCACTGGATGTGAGATACCATGGGAGGGTATAAAAAGTGAAAAAAATGAAAAGGGACAAATGACAGGAGTTATTTTAATTAAGTTTCAAAACCAAAGAAGTTTTCGGGAAGGGTTGAAATTTCATGGAAAAATCTTCACTGATGGTAGTCGAATCGAAATTTTAAAATGTAGTATTAAAGATTTTGACAATTGCGATCCAGCTAGTAAACTCCAACAGACGCCAGAACAGGAGGACCCAAAACGTCTTAAAGTGGGTGTAGCTCTAAGAACATCCCAGTACATTGTCCAGATGAAAGGACTTGGTATCAACGGAAAGAAAGTGGACGTTGTAGAATTTTTTAAGGGGTGCGAAATTGCGAAAAATGGAGAAGGTATCCATATTGAGTATGACATCAAAAATCGATGTACTGGTACAGCCTTTATTGAAATGTCAATGCTATCCGACTTCCAGACAGCTTTAACGTTCGATGGGAAAATGTTTAACTCTCGTCTAATACGCGTTAGCGCGGGAAGTCTAAGAGATGTGGAACAACTACATGAACGTATGAGAGAGATGATGGCAAACAAGCAAACTGAGGAACCGGATAAAAAACCTTTACTGCCGAATCCTACAAATGTAGAGCCAAACAGAATTTTAGCACCAGATGGTGAATACAGAAATCGCATAACAACAAATCTCCACTGTGTGCACCTTCAAGGATTACCACCTCATGTTGTGGCGAAAGACATTGCCAAACTTTTTGATGGAATCGACATAGCCCAGAGAGGAATCCACATTGTTCATGATTCAAATGGAAGGCCTTTAGGAGAAGCGTTTGTTGAGTTCACGGACAATTCAGAGTGTGAAAAAGCATTAAATATGCCAGATAGAATTATTGCTGATCACGAAGTTAGCCTAAAACCTATTCCAAAGTCAGAAATGGTAGACATACTAAAACAAATCAGACCGCCCTCACGAGGAATAAATTATTCTCAAATGCATGGACCACCGTCTCACGGTATGGGCGGACCACAAGGACCTAGGGGTCCACCCCCGCACGGTGGACCTCCCCCGCACAGTCCACACAATGGCCCACCAATGCATGGTCCTCCACCCCACAATGGACCCCCGCCACATGGCCCTCCGCCCCATAATGGACCTCCGCCACATGGCCCTCCACCCCACAATGGACCTCCGCTGCATGGTCCACCGCCCCACAATGGACCTCCGCCACATGGCCCTCCGCCTCATGGTATGCGTCCTCCACTTGGACCTCCGCATGGACCCCCAGGTCCGTTTCAAGGAAGGCGATTCCCTGTTCTTATAAAAGGCTTGCCCTTTACTGTATCCGTTCGTGAAGTGTCGAGTATGGTACAAGGATACAGCCCAATTTTGGAGTCTGTCAGAGTAATGGTTGGAAAGGATTCTGGTGGAACTTCTGCCTTGGTGTCTTTTAGATGTATAGAGGATGCCGAGGGCGTTATTCGAGATATGAACAATACTTACTATAGAAATAAACAGCTCCATGTTTCACCAGCACCCATGTAAAGGAGAGAAAGGTATTATTCTGATTTATAAATTCACATATTGACAGTACTAACACTTCAGAAAATAAATGAATCGTGTTCAGTGAAGACAAAGTAGGGGTCAATTTCTTATGAAAATTGGAGCTTGCACTTGCATGCATATATACTGCTTTTCAATTTAAAAATCGTCTTTTTATCACTATTTCAAGCGCTCCACCAGTTTTAATTAGGGATGTCAATTTTACTCGAAGAGACTAATCGATTAATCGGAGGCTTTAGTCGAGCGATAGTCGAGTAATCGTTGATTTACTTGAAACTGTATGTCCTTTTTAAATAAAATTTTGCTACCGTCACATACACGGTATCTTTAACTCAAAAACATAACTACACATATTTTAGTTTGTGACACTTGCCCGTAATTGAGCTACATATCATATGAGGTAAATCAAACGTGTCTTGTTCCATGTTTAGTCATTGGCCTGTGCCTAATCAACAATTAAAGTTTAAGGATTATAAAAACGAATGCCGTCATATAATTATTGATATGATTAAAAAATTATACAAACATCTAATCTAATAACTTGAATGCATATTTAAAGGGACTTGGACACGATTTGAGCTTAAAATTTTAAATTTTATTTTTCCATTTTTATTGTTTAGAATGGTTAATATGGGTATATTTAATGCTTTGTCAAAACTTGAAAGTCAAATATTGAGTTATAAGCAAGATACAGAGTTTAAAATTCTTTGTTTTGTAAACAAAGCCCGAGTCTTGTTATTGTTTACATATGTGTTGTACTGGTATAAGTTTCAATCAAATGTTGCTTTTTTCTGTTGTTAATATTATTTATGAACACATTGAATCAGTTTATCTTGTTTGCCACGAGTCATTTTGTCAATAAATAGTAATTCATTACTTATCATTATTTGTAAACAAATATAAGACTCGAGCTTTGTTTACATAACAATGAATTCTTACCTCTGTATCTCTCTTATGACTTGACTTCAAACATTCAAATTTTGGTCATTCAAAATGCACAAGTAAACCAGTTTATACATAAAAAAACAAAAAATAAAATTTTGAACTCAAATCGTGTCCAAGTCCCTTTAAAGGAGCATGGTAACGATTTTGGTCAAATTTTTATTTTTCTGTTTTTATCGTTTACAGCAAATTTGAGTGTCAGGTTGTTGACACTCTAATTTTAGTTGACTGTTAGAAATGCCTTACTGAAGCATTGTAAACATTAAAAACGGAAAAATCAATTTTAACCAAAACCGTGACCATGCCCCTTTTACATCAAAAGAAACATCAAATTGGTTTCTTCAATTACATGTATACCTAAGCACTTTTATTCCAAATAATAATTTCATCTACAACATCACACCAGTACATTAGCTTCTTAAAATATACACCAGGGCTCCTATGAACAGACTTTAACTAACGAATCAAAATGCTGAGCAAATACAGCTGTAAATTGAATTTGTGGCTAAAAACTGATGCATGAAAAAAAATGTTTCGATTTTTACCTCATAACGAGTAATCGACTAAGAAAATTTTAGTTGATGATATCCCTAGTTTTAATCAAAATCTAATTATAAGAATGTGGGCATCAGTGAAAAAGTATGAGAGCTATATTCTTTTATCCATGAATACATAGAACCAAGTTGATATTTTAAGAGTTCAGTCATTTATTTTATACACATTCTGCTTTCAGTGCGAGCAGAGATGGCAGTTGCTGGGACCACTACTTGTTCCGGCCAGAGTTATGTCTCCAGAGAGTTCTTTATCTTTTTCTTTTTTTTTTGTCTGTACAAGAATATTTTCATAGACATTTTATCCATAAAGAATAATGGTTATTTTAAGCGTTTATTTTTACATCATGATTTGATTTATATAGTGTCTGTGAATAAAGGGACAATTTCTTGTATTGATTGCTGTTGTTACTATTGTATTCTATGGTGGCATAGTTACATAATCAAATGAATGGTTTACTTGTTAAAGGTGCAAATGGAATTAGAAATTAGCAAACCCTAATAACGGGTCTTTAATCATTAGGGATACAATTTAACATTCAGCATTCTTTGGCGTATTTTTCACGTCAATCATATTAATACAGTGTATTTTTATATTGGTAAATTATCCCAAAAAATGCTTCAAATCCGTCTGTCTGCGTTGCTAAAGTTAATGCTGTTGCATCAGTATCCTTTATATATTTTAAAAGTGGAGTTCAGTGCATACACATCTACTGCTATTCAAATGAATTCTAAAGTGTGTGTATATATATAAATATATATATATAAATAAATATATATATATATATATATATATATATATATATATATATATATATA